>JAQFVV010006258.1:2694602-3204602 GCA_028023455.1 Epiperipatus broadwayi | reverse complement strand
ATATTAAATTATTTCTGCTAAAAGCACTCCAAGTTTAATTCTATGATTAATTTCATTTATTATGTTTCCATCTGTAGTAATAATCTGACTAAGATATTTGAAGTTCTTAACTTTTTCTAACTCAGCATTATCATTTTTTTTTTTATTTTTTGTGAAAATCCATTGGACATTACTTTAGTTTTTTTAACATTATCTTTAATCCTACTTTATTACTTTCATTTTACAATATTTCTTGAAACTCTAAAGCATTAATTGCAAAATTAATTACATCATTTGCAAAATCCAGATGATGTAAATAATCTCCATTTACTGTATTCACATAACTTACCATTTTAATCCATAAAATACTTTTTGTAAAACTGCTGTAATACGTTTTGGAAATATGGAATCATCTTGTCATATATCCTTCTCAATGTTAAAAATTTTAATATCATTATGTAATTTAATTGTTACTGTTGCACTTTTTATAAATATTCTTCATATCCTGGATCTATACCTTGATGATCAATTGTTTATCACTTACTAATTGTTTAAAGAATTAAATGCCTTTTCATAATCTACAAATCCAAAGCATAGTGCAACTCTTATTCATTGATTTATTTTATAACTTCTCTCAATACTTGGATATGATCTACTGTACTAAAGCCATTTTTAAATCCAGTTTGTTTTGTTTGGTTAAAATCCAAAGTTTACTGCAGATAATTGTAATTATTTTGGTAAAATTTTTGTATAGAATTGATAAAGGACTATAATTTGTAATACCTTATTTATCTTCATTTTCAAATATTAATATAATTACTGCATTTTTTCAATCATCTGGTATATATTTATCATTTAGATGTTTGGTATATAATTTTGCCCAAAATATTTTTTATTTCTTCTGCTTCTTGTAAGATATCAACTATGATTCCATTATTACCTGGAGCTTTTCCCTTCTTAATAAATTTAATTGCATTTCTTACCTCATTTATATGCTTGGGCAATTCAGAAGTTTATAGTAGTTGTAGAAGCTACTTTTTCTTGTTTTTTATTGCTATATAATTCTTGATAGAATTCTTCTATATATTTTAGGATGTCATCTCTCTTTTTGTAATAGTTCCATATTTTTTTATTATCGAAATAAGTTTCCTAAAATATTAATATGTTGTTTTATACTCTTAAAAGTTTTATTCTATTCCACAGCTTTCCTTGTTAATACACAATATATATTAGAAATAAAATGTTTGTTAATTAAAAACTATTGTAATAACAACAAACATAATAAATATCATGGTAATTAACTATTATATACAGTTTTTCAAACTCAGAAGTACATTCGGTTAGGAATTCATTGAACTATATATAATAGTTAATTACTGTTATATTTATTGTTTTTATTGTTATATATATTATTTTTTAATAGGAAATGTTTTGTAAATAGCTACAAAATAATTTGAGTAGTATTACAAATATATTTAAGTCTAATTGAAAGACATGTTAGTCTACTTATTTGTGTCTAATGGTCGTGTGATGCAGCGACATTTTCTTCAGATTCTATGCCTTTGTAAATTGTAAGTAAATATCAATTATACTAAAACATTACTCAAGTATAACTGTATATACTTTTTTTAAAAACCAATTAAAGTGTTTTACTTGAGTTAAAACGCTTCTGATAATAAACAAAATATATTGGAAAAATAAAGCATACAAATGCCTATTTAAGTAGATTTAGATATAGTTAGTACTGTTATTAAAACGGATTTCAACCATTTATATAATATTACTCTCTTTTTATTAAAATATCTACCCTTAAAAATATTTTACTAAAAATCTTTATTAAGAGATATATGGACAATATTTTTTTTTTAAATTTTTCATTATAATGTTGATATATATATATTTTTTTAAATTTAATTACATGATTTCTGTTTGATAATTAAAATTAATTTTATTATAAATTAAATATTGATTTATACTATCATTGTAGTTCTATATCTTCAGGCCTCAATTGCATCACGGCCATCTGCATGGAAGATTTTATTAAACCCTATTTTATGATTCATAAAAACAGTAATATAATGTCAGAATCTAAAGCATTAATAATAGCAAAGATTTTAGGTAATGTATATTATTTATATTATTAATTTATTTATAAATATAAGTTTTTTCTTTGCAAATAATAGCCATAAATATAAAATTTTTATTACACATTACATTTATTTAATTTGAGCCAATACTTTAAGCGATTGCATGATGTTTCAATGGTAGGTTTTATTTTTGATTAAGCATTAACATTTATTATTCTTTAGACTTTCCAAGAATGTTTTATATTGATTGAATCATTTACTTGTTCTTGGACAGAGATATTAAATGCCACTTATTGTTTTATATTAAAAAACAAAAAAATCTTCCAATTTGATTATACCCCCATTTATAATAATATTATATACAATAATGGTTTTTGCTATAAATTTGTAAATTAAAAATTTGAGGAATTATCATCATCAACCATTATTAATCCACTGCAGGATGAATGTCTCTCCAAGTTCAATCCATCTTTTCTGATCTTTAGCTTCTCTTCTCCACATCACCCCTGCACACTTTCTTATTTCATCCATCCATCTCATATGTAGTCTCTTTCTGGGTCTTTTACAATCTCTTGGAATCCAGTTTGAGATTTCAATTGTCCATCTATTATCATCTCTTTTAGCAATATGTTCAGTCCAATTCCACTTCAGTCTTTTAATTTTTTCAATGACATCAGTAACACCTGTTTAGGAATACATCATTGGAAATCAATTTACATTTTTTGGAAGTTAAAACCAATAAATATTCTATTCTTCAAATCTATTATTGAAAATTGTCTTTAAAACAATTAAGGGTTAGAAGTTTATATATATATATATATATATATATATATATATATATATATATATATATATATATATATATATATATATATATATATATATATATATATATATATATATATATATATATATATATATTTAGCCCTATGAGTTAAATATATTCTGTAATGTTTTTATTTTTTTTTAACCTAAATTGTAATAAGTGAATTCCCTTGTTGTTAAACTATATCCATTCAACATGTTTTAATATTAATTACTTAAGAAATATTAACTAGCTCGATCAGTATTTATTTAAAAAACCAAAGTTAATAGTTTAAATCTGGATAAGCATTAGTTTGAAGCATGCTATGTTTTAGATATATGCAGTAAATAAAGTCATTCTTTTTTATTTATAAAGTATGGTTATTTTATTTGTATTAAAGTTTTTATTGGTTAGGTTTTAAAATAAATACCTTTAAAATAGTAATTCATGAAGTATTCATTAGTATAATATCTGTTTGAGATTAGAATTTGAGACATTAAACTCAACAATAACTAAATAAGATAAGTTTTAACTTAATGTGTGTATACATGTTGGTGCACACATGTGATAGGTTGAAAGTTTTAAAATGGATTATTAAAGATAATAGTTTATAAAAACCATACTTTAAATAATGACAATTTTAAAAATCATTTAAACAGAGTAAAAAAAAATGTTTATCTTGAATAAAATGACAATATCTTCATTAAGTAAATAATTTTTATTAGAATTAAATAAATGGCTTATTTTAATAATTAAATGAAATTAATAAAATTCATTACATATTATTATTAGTCTAGACATTATATGTTTAGATAGTCTTGATTAGAAAACTTCAAGGTCAAGTGAATTAAAAACTTAAAAATACACTAATATTTAAACGAGCCCATCCTAATATTTGACATGTATATATGTTGAATTCTGTCATATGACAGAAAGTGCAGTAAAACACACATGCAAATGTGTTTATAAAAAGAAAAATGGGAAAATAAAAACTACTAAACATCACATGATTACCATCTCTTATGCTAGCACATATTTGTTATTAAACAGGCAAAACTCTCCATTCAGTAGTGCCACTCTGTGCCAAACAGAGTAATCAATGGATACTAGAAAGCTTGTGCATAAAATCCCCATCTAGTGCCTACTCATCCAATATCCCCAAACTAGTTTCTGGCTTGTGGCCTTTGTCAGTGAGGAGCCTTGGATCTCAGAGCACTGCACCTACATCTTAAGATCTAATGCAACTCTCCAGCAGCCACCCTCTACTTAACTGCAAAACTATGAGAATGAAATTGAAAACAATAATATTTTCAGTCTAAGCTCAATAGCTTATATAATCATATGAGTCTGAATTCAGTTCAGCACCCATACATTTTGGTATCTTTGACTTTTTAACAACCATAGTCACCACTATCCTATTAGGCAGGATTGGTGTTAAACCACTAAACATCACATGATCACCATCTCTTATGCTAGCACACAACTGTTATTAAACAGGCAAAACTCTCCATCCAGGAGTGCCACCCTGTGCCAACCAGAGTAATCAATGGATGCCAGAAGGCTTGTGCATAAAATCCCCATCTAGTGCCTACTCATCCAATATCCACAAGCTAGTTTCTGGGTTGTGGTCTTCATCAGTGAGGAGCCTTGAATCTGAGAGCACTGCACCTAGATCTATATAAGCTATTGAGCTTAGATTGAAAATATTGTGTTTTCAATTTCATTCTCATCATTTTGTAGTTAAGTAGAGATAAAAGGTGGCTGCTGGAGGGTTGCATTAGATCCTAAAATCTAGGTGCAGTGCTATCAGATCCAAGGCTCCTTGCTGATGAAGGCCACAAACCAGAAACTACTTTGGGGATATTAGTTGAGTAAGCAATAGATGGGGATTTTATGCACAAGCCTTCTGGCATCATTGATTACTCTGGTTGGTACAGGGTGGCACTACCGTATGGAGAGTTTTGCCTGTTTAAAATAAAAACTTTGTTCTAATTCACTACTTCATTATTTTCAGATTATTTTTATTATTTAATCAGTTCAAAAGTTTTTGAATTGATTTTTTTTAATTGTTTACTTTTGTCAGTTTTAAATGTCCAAATAAAAAACAAAAGTTGTCCTTGCAATGCAACTTTACAGTATGTGTTCAGCTATTTATTAAATAATAATAAACACTGGAAGATGTAAAAAATTATATTATTTTCTAAAGAAAATTGTAAAGTATTTTACATGGAAAAGTTACTGGAAATTTAATAAACATCAAGAGATTCATATATTTATATTTATCCTATTATAGACTTTAGTTAGTTTGAATTTTTGGTATTAATTATTACTCTTAATATTTTTCCTGTATAAATTTTAAATTCATTATTGACACTAGTTCTAAGTATTACCAATGTTGCTTATTACATTTTGATAATTCTGATTTTAAAATAAATAACTTTTGCCGACAATTTAATTAATGAAAGACAATCATCATTTTAAATAAGTTTGAAAACTGATGTATTCTTTTTCTATTAAACCAAAAAGGATTGCAGTAAATAATTGTTTCAAACTTATGGTCATTTCTTAAAAATAACATACAATAATTATAGACTGCTTTCTATAATTTTAAAAGAAGAAAATGTTTTCTAAATCTACATTATTAATATCATGGAAAAAGCATTATGCACTCTATTTATAGCCAATGCAATTAAAATAATATTTTATTGCCATCATAATTATTCATCCAGAAATTGTTTAACTATTTATTTCTTTACTATTTTCATTGATTTGCTAAAGAAGAAGTAATGAATTCAAATTTATTATATGCTTCAATATTATCAAATAATATGTGAACTTTATAAAGGAACTGTTTATTCCTTAATATATTTGCTCTCATATCATTTCTCATCAAGTTTATATTTCCACTGTGAACATTGCTATAAAAGAATCCCTGATCTGAATTGTTGTGTGCATATTTAATTTATCTACTAGCATGAAAGATTATGTCATGGTATTTTCTTAAAGAAAATAACAAAAGGTATCGACTAAAAGGGATTAATTTCATTGAAAAATTAAAAAACTTTAATTCTTTACATTTTTAAATGGGTTAATAAAATATACTATATATGTTTTATATATTTGAAATTATTATTGGTATTATATAATTATAACTTATGACCTATTTTTAATTAGTATTATTATTTATGATATGATAAAATGTATTTATGATGGTACATATACGTGCAATGAATTTGCTAAGAAATAGCTTAATAAAAGGTTCATTTTAAAAGTTATTATTATTATTA
Organism: Epiperipatus broadwayi; assembly: GCA_028023455.1. Taxonomy (NCBI): domain Eukaryota; kingdom Metazoa; phylum Onychophora; class Udeonychophora; order Euonychophora; family Peripatidae; genus Epiperipatus; species Epiperipatus broadwayi. The sequence continues at coordinate 3,198,444 of JAQFVV010006258.1, read as the reverse complement.
TCAGGAGTTTTCATCATGGTTATTTTACCTTAATAAAAATTAATTACCAAACCCAGGGTTGAACAGCCATTTATATCTGTTATAAAGGTTTATAAATGAAAGTATTTTGGGCATCAGTGTACATGAATTTATATAACATATAAAATTTAATGTTTAATATCATTATGCAATTATGATGTGTCAGTATACACATATTGTTAGACTGAATAGTCGTGTCCTTATGTTTATGAAGGTGCAAGTTTATTATTATTATTATTATTATTATTATTATTATTATTAGTAGTAGTAGTAGTAGTAGTAGTAGTAGTAGTAGTAGTAGTAGTAGTAGTAGTAGTAGTAGTAGTAGTAGTAGTAGTAGTAGTAGTAGTAGTAGTAGTAGTAGTAGTAGTAGTAGTAGTAGTAGTAGTAGTAGTAGTAGTAGTAGTAGTAGTAGTAGTAGTAGTAGTAGTAGTAGTAGTAGTAGTAGTAGTAGTAGTAGTAGTAAACTCATGCACCATGTGATTATTAATTGGTATGCTGTTTGGAGACAGGTATCAATTTAGGCATTGTACATGGATATTTTATTGCTTTTTATGTGTTAAGCCCCTCCATGAGTGAGACCATGCTTTACTTTTGGCACTGCCTGCACATAGATACCAGGTGCATTCATATTTTCCATCATCCACTTTGCCTATAAATTAGTATTAATGTGTATTTTAAATATCTTAGAATATTTTAAGACATGTCCATGTTCATAATTATGTTATTGTCCCTACTGCAATTTAAATTTAAAATGTATTGTTAGTATTGAGCATAATTATTTTCTCACCCCTTGTAGGTATTAGTAGTAATGTACTAGTATAATTATTTTGCATAATATTTTACTAACTATATAAAATCCTTAAGTGTATGAATTTTCAGATATCATTTTTGTTTTTGTAAAGTATTTAATACCATACTAGTGTCTCTTGTATGGTCGCATATGTGTGTTATTTTGCTCTGAGTACATAATATTGAAAGAGACAGTATTATATAAAACATAAGAATTTTTGGGGTAATAATAAGTGTTTTTATTATAATTCTTGTAGGAATACTTAGGAAAGAAATATTTATTGTAAAGTATACCAATATTTTTATTAATTCATTTGTTAGATTAAAAGTAATATTTATTGTAAAATCTTGTAAATAAATATTTTTGCTATTTATTAAATATGTTTCTGCTTTATTACCATTGTTACATTCATTGTTCACAAAAGCTAGCTTAATAAAGCTTATTATTCATTATTTATACAGAGTACATTTCAATGTTTATATAAAATTTATTTATTTATTTTGTTTACTATTTGTTTCACCTGCATGACAATAAAATAAATACTGTGTTTATTGTCTTTATTTTCAAATATATTGTTGTAATATAGTTGGTAGTATAAAATATACCTTTTCTACCTGCTGCATTATTTCATTTTAGTATTTTTTGCAAATTCATGTCAGAAGATATCAAAATTAGATATATTTATAGATATAGAAATAATTATTTATATTTGAAGAATTTTAAGATATTTTGGAAATGTTTTATTTGTGAGCCACGTGTTATTTAAAATGTAAGATAGTGGCTCTCAACCTTCCTAATGCTGCAATCCTTTAATGCAGTTCCTTATATTGTGGTGACCCTCAACCTTTAATTTTGCTACTGTTATGAATCCAAAATGTGTTTTCCAATGGTCTTAGGCGCCCCCTATGAAAGAGTTATTCAACCTCAAAGGGGTCATGACCCACAGATTGAGAACTGCTGGCCTAAGACATAAGATGTTTAATGATAAAATTATAAGAAGATCGAATATTTAATGTGTAACTTAAATGGTTATTACATTCTAAGAATTTTAAAATGTTTATTACTATTATTATTTTTTGTGTCAAGAACATTTTTTGAACCCTGAGATATAGACATTTACAATCCTGAGATAAGATTTAAAATTTTAAGAAGACCTAAAATTTAAAAAAATAAAAATCTGGGATAAGATTTTAAATTCTAAGAAAAATCTAAGATAAACTTTAAGTTGGAATAAGAACCTGATATTTTGGTACTGGTAGTTTGATTATATTGTGCATAAGAAGACTTATATACACAATGAAAAATCCATAGCCATTAGGATGCTGACCCTCCGATGTGTGTGACCTTTGCTTTCCTATGTCTTGGTTGGTTGCGAAGATAGTCGCAAGGTTGGTTACAATATATATTTTATAAGAAATATTTAATAAATTATTATTCCCTAATATATTTGAAATATTTAATAAATTATTATTCTCTGATATATATGAAATAATTTCTAAAACGAGATTTCTAGTAAATTTTATCTGATGGATAATCTGTTATAATATTCTAGAAAATAAGTACACCTGGGTCTTGTTTTATGTGGATTATTTTAATGCAATTTTGAAGTTATGCAATTCACATTTCTTCTTAATGTCTTTTATATTTCACTATATTTATTAGATATCAAGAAATTTAAATTATAAATAACTTATTTTGACTTGAAATACTTTTTTCTTCAAAAATATGTTATATTAGCAGCTAACGTGAATATGGCCTGAAGCTGTATTTAGAATCTTAGCTTCTATGTAAATAACCTACTTATACTAATGAGTAAATAATAATAAAAATACATATAAAAATATCACAATAAATATTCAAAAATTTTAAACTTTTAAAACGTATTTTGTTAGATATAATAGAAATAATTTTTTAGATTGTTAAAATAAATAACAAAGATTTTATTGATTTTTTAAACTGAAAATAATCTTTCTAATGATAATGTATAATCTTTTTGTTTTGATTGCGATCTCATTTTTATAATATAGAAACAGAAAGACTGAAAGTGGCGCTAGTTGTACATCACATCACGAATCTGATTTCTTATCAGTTCACAAACGAAGGCATAATGTCAAATAGTGGTAATGATTAAAATATGTATGAAAAAATGTAAAATTAAATACTGTAGTTAATAAAAAAAGTTTGTCTTGTATTAATTTTTTTAAAATATTTGAAATTTTTTATTAGTCATATTTTATTTCTTTATTTTTTTAATGCAAATTTTAAAGTAAATTTTTCCTTGTTGCTTTGCTTTTATACGATTTCTGAAAATTACTGGAACATATCCCCCATTTTTCAAGGTAAGTTAAGTCTATTTTTGTGCGATGTGCATTTTCTGAGGAATGAGACCCAGGTGTACTCTAAAATAAATTAATGGATATGCCCATAAAAAATATTTTTTTAAAAAGATATTAAATAGATACAAATGGCTATTAATTTGAAATATGTAGTAGAAAAAATAAACCAAAATATTCAGCCACTGTAAATGATTTTTAATTATCAAGTGATAATTAAAAACTGTTAATGTTTCTGATAAGATTTTATTATTTTATTATCTAATAGTCAAGCTGTGCATGTGATGTTAAATTCACTTCTACCACTTCATTAAATCACACAAAGCAATAAAATGTATTAAAAAATAGCATACTAAAACCAAAGACATCATTAAAGTAATTAAACCGATTATCGATTAGCAACTCTATTCAATAAAGAATAAAAAATAATAAAAATGTGAGAAAAAAAAATTTTTTTTTGGTATTTTTTAAATATATTTTATTTTTAAAAAAATTATTTGCTAGAAACAAAAAAAAATAAAATAAAAAAATATTTAATTTTCCACATCTTGATCTTACAATTTTTCCATAAGATAAAGCAAATACACTGTTAGAGAATGCAGAATAAAACTGATATAAGACAAAGTAAAAATTTTCAGTTCATATTTAGAAAGCAGTTCTGGATGTAGCATAAGTTAAAAAATTAGTGATCGTGGCAATTATAAAACTGAACAATGTGATAAAAATTTATTTTCATAAAATTATTAATCTTTCATAAACTGTAAATCAGAATAAGCAGGAGAAATGATATTTTGCTTTCTACATGTTCATCATCATCATTAACCATTATCAATCCACTGCAGGATGAAGGTCTCTCCAAGTTCAATCCATCTCCGATCTTAGCTTTTCTTCTCCACATCACCCCTGCACACTTTCTTATTTTATCCATCCATCTCACATGTGGTCTCTTTATGGGTCTTTTACAATCTCTTGTTATCTACATGTTATGATCATTTAAATGAATAAAATATTACATGAACTTTCAAATAAAATCCATAATAAACAAATACATCTTAGAAAAAAAATAGCAATCAATTAAGACAGAAATAATGGTTACTATGCATCCTGCATTTGAAAGAGAATCTCTCCATATTCAAAGAACTCATCAAAATATTTTAGATTCTATTTGCAGAACATACAAGCTTCTCAATATTATTTAATAAACTGAAAAAAAGAATTATAATGTTTATTTATTAAAGTCAAAGCAGATAAACTGCTATGCGGAATTTTATTCAAAAAAAGGCTATAATTGATCTATTTTAAATGCAAAAAGAAAACTATTAACTGAAATATTAGAAGAAAAACTACATGATTGAAACTTGATTGATACGGAGACACATAAACGTTTTTTAAAATCAAATAATCTAATCATAAATAGTTGAGTGTTGCAATAAAAGTTCACGTTTTGTTAAATATGATGTAAATATAAAGAATTTCATATTTTTCTTACTAATTTTTTTTATTTATTTTCTTTAATAGAAATTAATTTTTGCCTTCTTTTAAAATCTGTAACTCAAAAACCTATATTAATCTTAATAAAAATCATTCAATCTATATTATTCTTAATAAAAATCAATTTTTTCAAGGGATTTAAAGCAAATTGGCAGCAATGTAATTTTATCACTATCTTAAGATATTTTTGTAAGCCTACTTTTCTCAATTTTCAGACTAAAGTTCAATTAATTAAAATACTACAGTGAAAACGTAAGTAAAATTTAATATAAACAAATCTAAAAAGCTATAAATGGTGGTAATCTATGAATAAATAGATAGATAATAGATTGCAGCATTTGTATTTGATAGATTCAGTTTACCAATTTAAAGAATTCTGTATTTACAGACAACTTTCTACTTTAATAAATTTAAATGATTATATACATATATATATACCTTCTGTTTATATACAACATCTAAAAAAACAAGCATTTCCATTTAGAACAATATAGATAAATTTATTAAGTAATATTTACTGAAGCTATAACCTCGATAATATGCGTTATAGCCTCAGTAAATATTACTTACGTAATCAATGTGCGTTTAATAAATTTATAATTATAAATTTATTAAGTAACTTATCTAAAAAAATTAAATTTCTGAATGAAACCTTTGAATCCAATTATTCCAGATAGAGTTTTTCTGTTAGCAAATTAAATATGCTTTCAAGTTCTAGATTAAATTAGTATTTAAAAGTTTGGCAAAACTTCTGAATGTTATATATGTATATAAGATCTTTTTATAGCCTTAATTTTAAGTTTAACAAAATCTTGCTAAGAAGTATCTCATTATGAGGCAAAGGTCTCCCAAATAGCTTTGGTAAAAAGAAGAGAATATTCCTTATCAAGCTTTTTAATTATCAGAAGAGAATGAACATTTCTCACATTTATATTCTCTTTTAGTTAAGAAAAGTTATATAGTCATTTACAGGCCAAATATTGTATGTTTAATTGGATTGATTATAATCCAGTTATCTGAGGCATAAACTCAATTGTGATTGGACCTGAGCCATGAAGATGGCAGGCAGATGCAGTAACACTATACCACAAAACTTTTCATATATCAGTTAGAATTGAAATTATAAATTGTATTCTACATAGTTTTCAGAATCTGTCATCTCCATTTCTAGAATAATCTTATCCTGTTTTATAGTGAAAAATTATTGTTTTGTTTTTAAAGTATATATATATATATATAAGATTTCTATTGGACAATTATTTTAATTAAACCTTGTAGTTTGTTTCAATAAGGCATTGGCTATCGTTGTTAATAACCGAGTTAAGATTAATTATCTCAATAATCATTATAGTATATAATGTAAAGTAAATCAATATTGTCTTTTAAAATACTTCTCAGATTGCTAAAGGACATTTTAATTCACTAGCTTTAAATTTGTAGCTAATTTAAATTCCAAAAATGTATTTAAAAAAAAAAACTGTCTGTTAATTGTAGCAGATAATTACTCCGATAGGTATACTAATATGGGTGTGATAAAACTTTATCACTGTAATTTTTCTCTTGTTTATATTTAGTCAGATTAAATAAAATTCATTATTCATTGGGTTTTCACTATTGTATTATTTATTACGTAAGTTTTTATGACGTTTTCTGCTTAAAAAATTGAGTATGTGTTGTTTATTTTTAGTGCAAGAGTATGTGTTTTTTTATTCGAATGATATAAATTACAGAAGATTATATGGTAGATTATATATTATAAATATTTATAACTAAATATGAAATTTCAAAAATTTTAAGCAGCTTGGAATCCATTAAAATAAATAATTTTATTGTCAAGTAAAACATATTTTTCTTAAAAAATAAAAATTATGTAAAAATATTAAAAAGTCAAATTTATAATTAATTTTGGAAAATGAATGTTAAATCTGGCGATATGCAGAAGAGTTATATTCAAATAAACTTAATTAATTAAAAGTAAAAATAAAAAGTAACTTCATCGGTTAATTTTATTTTTAGTTGCGCTTGTGTGGTATTGGGTATATATTTGTAAACCAAACAAAACACCCACTATACATTAATAATTGTAATAATAAAAGACAGCGCTTGAATGGTATTGGGTATATATTTGTAAGCTATACAAAGTATCCATTATATGTTAACAATTAGAATAATAATAATAATTAGTGCTTGTTTGATATTGGATATATATTTGAAAACAAAATAGTCAAGCGTTGTTAGCCGAGAGGTCATCGCAGACGGTTGTGGGTTCGCGTCCCGGCCGATGCTATGACATGAAAATAAAATAAAATACAACATCCATTATATATTAACAATTGTAATAATAATAAATACAACTATAAAATATTAACAATAATATACGGATAATACTTTACAGTTACATATATAACATCATTAGTACTTTATTCTTATATATATATAAGTAACAATCTTTTTCTCCAATCCAGTTTTGAGTAAGCTGTAGTCATGTGACATTTTGTTGGTTTTATGTATGTAGGTATTTCTGTGTATATATATAATGCATTTTTTTTTGTAAACTTAGGACCATAAACTTAGATACGAATTTATTTAATTTAAAAATCTTTGATTTCTTTATATTATTACTAATAATTATCAATGATTGATCTTATAAAGTATTGTTTCAAATTATATAGATGAATGATTATCAGAAACTCGTCTACTTTTTGCAAATCAAGAAGCAATAGTCGTTGTTTTTGATAGAGGGCAACTTCAAATAAGTGTCATGATGTATTTATCAATTTATTAAAGTATTTGACTTAGTTAATAGAAAAAAATTGGGTCAATAGGTTGGAATTTGTTTATATGATATAGCATCTACATGATGATATAAAAAAATCTTGTAAAAAAGATTTGAAGTGTGTAGTAAAAAAATTAGGATTAAACAAAAATAATAACTTTTATTAAAGTGATCTTGAAAAATAATTTATAGGTGATTTCATGAAACAAGGATCGTATATAATGGAATTTTTAATTTAAACTTATGTAATAATATTTTAAAGTTTTCAAGTGTAGTAGGTAATCAAACTTCCATACCAATGTGATTAAACAAGATCTTAAAACTGCAAGGATACCCTCACTCCATCCACAAGATAAAGAAAGACTTTAAGGAAATATGAGTGGCCATCTTATTTCCAAACTCAAATAGTAATTTATGAGCCAATCTTAAATATCTAGAAGTGACAGTGTGAATATATAACTCATTTACTTTAAATCCATTTCTTATGTTAATATACTTATTAGTATTTCTAAAATATTAATATTTACTTTGGGCCAACATTAAACAATACAAAATTATGTAATACTCTATAAATTTTACAAGTGTAGCTATATAGAAGATAATCAAATCTTCACACTAGCATCATTAAACAAGATCTTAAATCACAAGGATACTCTCATCTCAGCCACAAGATAGTCTTTAAGGAAATAAGAGTGGCCATCTTATTTCAGAATTCAAATTTAAACACTGTGCTTGTAAAATTTATAGATTATAACATAATTTCATATTGTCTAATATTGGCACAAAGTAAATGTTAATGTCTCAGAAGTGCTAATAAGTATTTTCAAATCAGACATGCATTTAAAATGAATGATTTATGTATTTTCACTCTCACTTCTAGGCACTTAAAATTGGCTCATAGATTACCATTTGAGTTCAGAAATAAGACAGCTGCTCTTATTTCCTTAAAGATTTTATCTTGTAGCTGGGGCAGCAATTGAAGACCTTGTTTAATGGTGCCAGCATGGAAGTTTGATTACTTTCTATGAAGTTATAATTTAAACTCATTAAAAATAAAAAATTTCTTAGCTTTTAAATCTACAACATATTTTTGATTGCGCAACTCTTTCCAATTTAAAGATGATTTATAAAATGTTATTTGTACTTTGAATGCAAATTATCAAGATTTTAATTTAATAATTGATACTCAAAACATAGAAATACTTTATTGAATAATTTTTAAAATCTTCAGAAAGTTTTTGTTTGGATATTATCAGATTAAAAATAAAGATTTTATCTTTTTTTAAAGTATAAAAGCTCTTCAATATAGATATAGAATCTCATATTTCCTTTTGATATATTAAAAGATAAGGTAAATCTTCATTGTGATTAACTAAATTTAACTAAATTATTTACATAGCTGTTATTTTTACAAATTTCATGTATGGAAAGAAAACTTAAATTATCTATCTACTATAACAGAGTGCAACTAGAAAACTTTTATGAAAAGATGTCCATAATATTCTTAAAACATAATGTCAATCAAGTCATTCCATATGCTTTTATTTTGCTAGAAGTGATAGTTTTGAATCTGTTATTATAAGAGCATATATTCATTAGATTAGGAAAATAAAAAAATAAATAGTAACAGTTTTTCTAAATATATTTTATTTTAACTTGAACATGATTTTCATTAAAATCTAGACATCCCCTACTCTTCCTGTAATAATATTATCTCAGAAAGACTAAAGAAAAGCAATGTTCATTGCTTTTACTGGAAATATATACAATGGTTAGTTAGTGTGTTAGTATATATATATCAGAAGTTTGATTGAACAATGATATGTAAAGTTTAATGTAAGGCATGCTAATTACAAATGGACAGACTAAGCTAAACACTTTTGGTGATTAATAAGCAATTTAATAAAAATTGTTAATATTGACAACCTTAAAATATATAATCTATTTATAGATATTGTAAAAAAAAAAATTATTTATTTACATATTTAGTTACCGATACAAACACATAATAAATCTTAGTTAGACTGGGATGACTTGCATAAATCTTTAACCCAATATTTTATAACTTTACTTGTAAAGTCCCTGGGTTGCGTTCCTATATTGATTTGCCACTGCTTTTAATAAAAGTGAAGTAGTCTTATGCATGAGCAAATCTCACATTCTATTCCCAATATATGAGCCTGATGTTATCTACAGTCAAAGTAAATCTTTGGACATAGAAATGTGAGTTAATTCAATTAGAGATTATTCAGTTTACATTGATTTAATGAAATAAGCTGATTAATTTAATTTTTTTTTCCAGCTGGGTTATTTTCTACATTTGAGGCATATTTTTATAAATTAAACTTAATACTTGGTATTTACTGGATTAAATTGTATAAAATAGACAAGTATTGTATTGAAGAAAATAATATCCAGAATGATTTAATCAACTACTAAATCATAAAAACAAAGGAGTGAATTATCCCCTCCAGGATATAGATTTAAAAAAATCTAAATGTTGAACAATGAATCAGGAATAAAATAAAACCACCTATTCTTGGTAGCTTTGATGTTTATAAACATTTCTTTATCAACATTGTACCAGTCGAAAAACGCATATTGATCCAACAAGACCCGGAATACAGGTAAAGTACCTCGAGTCCGACGATGTACAAGATATGTAAGTCAGGGACATCATGGATTCTGCCTATTTATCTATATCCCCAGGTCAAATATCTAATCAATAACCTTTCTCGACAATAATATCGAATTCCCTTATTTTCACCATGCCGGAAGCCGAGTCTTAAAGCATGAGATTCATTTTTAATTATATTTTAAGGAGAACTTGGGTGATTGATTCATATATAAACTTAAAATCAAAGATTATTTAAAATAAAAATAAATAAAAATGATTCAAGGAACACTGGAAGTTTTGTTTTAGTTATATATATTTTAAAATCATTAAGTATTTTTGTTATATCCGCACTTACGACTGTGCGGCTATCCAATAACATTCGCTAATGTTCAATTCCCACACTGTTTTCTTGCCACTAATGCTCTGGTGCATATGCTCTCCAATGAATGGTCTGCAATGAATGCTCTGAATATACTCTGTATTCTCTGCACTGGGTGCTCTCCAAATGAATGGTCTGCAAGCGGATGCTCTCCAACGAATTGGTCTGCAATGTGCTCTCCAACAAATTGGTCTGCAACGAATGTTCTCCAACGAATTGGTCTGCAACGAATGCTCTCCAACGAATTGGTCTGCAATGAAGGCTCTGAATATCTCTGCTGTGTTCTCCTTCAGCAAGCACTAACGCGAGATATCTCTGCTGGTGTTAAACAGACATCTACTCAAATACTGCTACTCAACTACTGCCCTGCTTAGATGTTACACAGTCCTCTTATCACTCTTTGATAACTGCAACAATTAATCAATACACTGTCCAATAAGGCAACGTCTCTTATACAGAAATATTTGTAATCAGCAAATATTTCTTGGCATTGTCGATCGCCATTACATCAATGCACTAATTAAATTCCTCAGTTATCAGAGCGCGATCTAAAAACAACCTCTCGAACAAATTCTAATTTTTCTGGAGTGCACAAACATGTCTGCCATTTTTACAAACATTACAATTTTACATTTACATTTAACTCAAACTCTTTACAAAAAACACAATTTTTAAATTAACTTTATAATTACATAAGTTTATAACGAATTTACATTAGCAGTTATCTTAGATATTACTGGGTTTGTACAAATTTGTTTTGTTTACATTTAGTGAAAAAAAAAGATTTTAAATTTAAATGATCACGAATTTTAAAATTATCCATGCCCATTTAGTACAAGCTTATAATACAGCAGCAGGTCTAAACATTTGCCTGACTGATGTATATAAAGAATAAATATCTTATTTCTTCTTTACAAAATATTTTTTAAAAAAACATTTTATTGAAACGGACATTAAATAAACAGTTACAATAAGACTGATTCTACATCTTACTCCAATAACATAAAAAAAAATTGATTTTATTTCTTTTTATAAATAATAATTTAGATTTCAAATAACTAATGTTTTATGACATTAGTGGACCTTGCTGGAAAAGCTTATAACAATCTTTACAGTGATTAAAGCTGTAAGCTGTTATATATAAAAAAAAATAGATCAGTCAATTATCAAACCACCAAGCCACTTTTGTTGGACTTTCAACTAAAATCATACCTTATAAGAACTATAATGTGAATTAGCTCAAATTAAACGATTTTAACTAAGTATGAAAAAAAAAGAGTTGATTACTCAGGTCGATGATCCTTAAGTAGAATCATTTCCCTATGGCTTATGTATTAGATAGGCAAAAGAAAAGCAAAACAATGTTGGATTTAAAGTATACGAATGCAAGTGAGAAAAGAAATGTAGGTAAAGACATACGAGCCAGATTACGGACACTCGCATGCCTATTCCAATGAAGAATAAAAGGGAAATCGGTACATCTGCCTGTCATGGTCATATACTGATAGGAGATAGGACTTATGGAGAGCCCTCATGTCCACCTATATGGATTATGCTGACTAACCAACTCTACCTCAATCACGCACTCTGGTCCACAGATGTATGCGTAACTGGGAGCCAACTCCAAACATAAAATGAATGACCATTTTAGGTCTGTCCTTGCTACTGCAAGCATTTTTTATTAACCTGAGATATTATAATCATTAAATATGAATGAATTATAATTAAATAGCCTTAAATGATCTAATACCGCATAGAGACCAACCTGCATAAACAACTACTTTATGTAAATATTTAACCTAAGAAAACCAAACATATAGAATAAGAAAATTTACTTCTCAAATAAATCCCCCCTTCCCAATTTCCTAACTTAAAAAAAAGGCATGATAATTAACTGATGCTCTCCAGTGGTGCTGTTACTAGGTCAAAAATCTATAGCATATTACTTTTGTTTCAAATTACAGAAATATAAAATACTAGAATCCCATCCTGGGAGATCTATAATAAATTTATTTAAAACAATTACGGTCAGTTTATTTTTGATATATATATTCGACATAACTTCACTTACGAAAATAAAAATAGATCAACTTATTTTTATTTTTAAAATTAATTCATTCTTTGCTAAAACTCCCTTCCCCTAGTAAATATAATTTGCTCTCTTAGAAAATTACTCTCTTTGAGCCCCTGCGAGTGTCGAAATAAAAAAAAATCAAAGCATGAAATCTCATGCTAAAATTATCATAAAGACAAATAAATAGTTTCATAGTCAAATAATCGAAATGTCAAAAATTATGGTGAGCTTGAGTTATGAAAAACATTATAATTTAAAAGAAAATGGGTTAAAAAATCAGTTAAAAGATTTTCAATAAACAATAACTTCTGACATTTTTTAAAGCTTTACAAAATTATATAGTTTCTAACATCTTGATGAAAGTATTTAAGCTCTTTGGCATTTTACCTTGGAGTTCCCCGGGATGAGTTCTGTGGTGAACGTTGGTGGCAGATGGCTTCTTTGCAGGCAGGTTCTGGCAGCGACTTAATGGAAGATTTCAGGAAGGGTTGGGTGGTGATCTACCCTTTCTATTACTCACTCGACATTTCAAAAATCATGGAGACTTCTCAAACTATTTCTTTCTTTTTGACTGTTCTTCCTCTCTGTCTCTAAAAGGACCACTATTTATACCTTACTAATGGTATTTGATTTCTCTGCTGCCTGAGGTGATTTGCCTTTAGAAAACAATAGAAATCATGCTTTTGTTCTAATTTTAGAAAGTTTGTATCTTGATAAGGATCAATAGATTTCAGTATAATTTTATGTTAGTTTTTTTTTATTTAGATAACAATGTAGAATCTCTACTAATTAATTAATAGAGATTCCAAAGTAAATGGATTTTTGGTAATTTATCAATACTTTAATTTAACTTTTAATTTCAACTTCTTATTGAGGTACAAATCTTTCCAAAAGGCCATCTTGGATTCTTAAATTAAAATAAATTAGATATTTTAAACATACAGATATATAAAAAAATTCAAAATTTATTATTTGAATTTTTTTTCTTTTTAATCATATCAATGAAATAACTTAGAGTGTGTTAGTATAATTATATATGATTAACATTATCCAAAACAAATTTTTAGCGATTTATTCAGGATAGTTAAAAAATGTTTTTCAGAATAATACAAAAAAAACAAACGTTAGTAAAATACGTGATTAGGTGGGTCAGACTGTAAAACAGCAAATCTGAATCAGATTTACCATTTCAACATTGTTGCAATGCAGAGTAAAATCAATTTATCAGCCAGATATAATATGGCACTTAAGAGTTATTAATCTCATAATTAATTATTCACCACTGGAAATAGCATTTCTCTTTTAACACCTTTATTGTAATAATTAAATATGTTAATTTAAAGTTTATATATATAATAAAAAATAATAATGAATATGTCACAAAATCTTGAAGTATTTACAAAGGAATTTCTTGAAATTGGTTAGAATGTTAAATACATTTATTTCACTTTATGTTAATTAATTTAAAAAGAAATATAATATTTTAAAGATGTTGAAAGTTAATAATAAAAAATGGATTTCTGTTCCATATATTTCAAATGCTCAAGTTAATTTTTTTTTAAATATATATATAAGGGTTTAATTAATGTTTCATTTTATGTTCCACATTTATGTTAATAGATTAGTGGATAATTTTAAAAATCTCATACCTCTCAAATTTAAATGTAATGTGGTTTATCAAATTTTATGTGGATGCATATAAATATGTATTCTCGTGAAAAATTAAAAGCGCAACAATTATTATATAAGCGCATAAAAAATAAGAGTAATAATGATTTATTAACAGCTTCTATTTTTCTTTGATCATGAAAAAACATGTAAGTTTACCATTATTTTTGATCTTGAAAATGTTAAGATTCTTCGTGAGGCAAGAAACCATAATAAAACAAAAATTAAGGAGGCAATGTCTATAATTAATTGACAATCTGCTAATATTAAAATTCAGGAATCAGGCAATATGACTTCATGACATTTACTTTCGCTATATTTAAAATGACAGTCAAGAAGATTAAGGGGTTAACTGAAAATATTTATTTGGATTATAATATTTTTATAATATATTATCACTGTATTCATTATTATTTTTATTACAATAATTATTACATAATGAACATTTTATTATATATTATCTACTATTTAGATAATAGTATTTAACACTTCTCTTCTTACTCTAATAAATGAGATTACTGCTGCTTATTTATAATTCATTAAATATTGTAGCAACAGTTCTGGTTGATTTCTTGCTTCCAATTTCTCTCTCAGCTAGTTTGTAATATCTTTTCAGAATTTTTACTGTAGAAATTCCAGTTCATCTAGTCACTCGTTGATAAATCTACATCTGCCAATAGCTTAATTTTAGTTTGTCAATCTTATTACAACTTCATTAGATTGTTTAATATCTCTTCAAATACAAGTATATAATTTTCAATTTAACAAAAGGACTTTTAGATTTGAGTTTTTTCCTTCTATAGTTGATGTTCACATATTGATATTTTTTTATTATTTTCTTCATTAATACCTTTAATTCTAGTTTATCAAATTAAATAAATTTATTTTACAGAAATGATATGTGTGTTTTTTAAATTCTACATCATTCTACCTTGTTATAATCAGCATTTGTTGTGCTAGTATATCTTAATTATCTCTTCTAAGCTTAATACAGTTAGAGGGTCTCTAACCCAATCCTTTTCTTCAGTACTAATTTACATTTAGTTTCATAGAACAAATGGAATTTCTTTTTTAGGCCATAGTAGTTTTAATTTCTTTATGATGAATTTGATGTGCATTAAAAGTTCAACATTTTCAATTTGCCTGTAAAAAATGTAGATATCAAGAACTGCTGAAGCAAAAATGTATATAACAATTTTGTGTATTTGTAACTTTGTATTCTCCAAAATTTATTTAAGATGCTAATAATGTTTACAGTAAGGCCATTGGATTCATAGTAGTAGGGAATCATAAATATTTCCCTGATCTCTCTCTTATTAAAATATTTTTTTAATTTTTTGTGCAATCAAATTAGATGAGTTTTGGGCAAATGTGTAATTTAAATTTGCAATTGTTTTATCTGTTTGAAAGACTTTTACCAGACAAATTCTGCCTACCTAAAATGATCACCAATTAAACTTAGAAAGATGTGATCTTATAGGATACTATGAGATTTATGTGGAACTTTTGTTATGGTTTAATTGATCTTGTTCAAGAGATATGTCTTTGGTGAGACCTTTACTAATTGGTATTTGATATACTCTTTTATACATTTTTTAATCTCTTTTGTTAAATCAGGCCACCAAACATTGCAACATGCTAGTGCTTTCATTCTTATTATATATGGATAATTTTTATGGACTAAATTTACAGCTTGCTTTCTGTCATCTGTCAGTATTAAAGTCTTGTCTTCCATTAGCATACAACTTTAAGAATCTATAAAAACTAAACTTTCCAGAAAGTCTTTGAAAGAATTTTCACAGATCTGAGTTGCCAAGTCTATCATTAATTTCATTATATTATTAGCTGACATCTGTTATCATATCACTATTGAGTGTTTTGGACTCAAGTACAACTGCATAATTAATGTTTATCTCAGTGATGTACAGTTTTTCTTTGTCCGGATCCCTTAACAGAGTATTGTTGTACTATATGTGCTTTCCTTATTGATATTGTAAGTTGTATTCATAGAAGGCAAATATATTTTACCAAATTGATCATTCTTGGACTAAGCTGATCTGGAGCTGTTTTTGTTGTGAGTCAATATCTCTAAACAGGAAGGTTTATAATAAGTATTTAAATAAAACATGATGGCCAATGCTTTTTTTTTTCAAACTAAATGCAGTTTTTGAGTAGATTTCATTAAATTTCTTGTGTATACTATGAGTTATCCATTACTATAAACTGAATACTTGATTACTACCTTTTCTCCAAATTCAGAAACATCACTAGCTAACATTTTTTGATTATAATTAGAATATAATGACAATTTTTCAGATGAGAGCTAAGTCTTAATGGCTTTGAATGCTTTCCTTGTGTTATCCATTTATCACTTCTGATTTTTTTTAAAAAGATCTTAAAGTAGTTTTCCCAATTGGGTCTTGACATTTCCTAGTGAAATGCATTCCATACTGCTCAAATTTTATCTGAGATTATTTGACTCCATTAGATGTAATGTGGCTCAAAAATATATTTTTATATTCCATAAACATTTCTCCACATTTAGTGTAGCTCCAAATATAATACCATGCAGATTTTTAAAAAGCATTACTGATATCAGAATGATATCAAAGTAGAATATAGTCTGTTGTAAATCCTATAGTAGAGAGTCAATTTTTTCTTGGAATATACTGAGTGTAGTAATTATCCCAAATAGCTATTAAATTTAAACAAGCCTATTATAAATCATCATTGTGAACATTTCCTCAGTTTTACTGCTGACATAAATCTGGTGAAAAGCAATATTCATCTTTAATTTTGCAAAACAAAAAATATTTTAAAAAGTTGTCAGGATTTTCAGATGTTTGAGATCAGATTTATTCTTTGTGACTATAAACTTCAAAAATCCATATTTGCTTTTGTTTTTTATAAGGGATTAATTCTTGAGTTTTGCTCCCTGTGCAAAACAACTTTGCATGCTTTAAACACAGTTGATAAGTCTTTTTCAGAAAAATCTACCTTGACCAAACAAGACTGCATTTTCCCTTGTTCTTTTTTAAGAATATCTTGTAGTATGTGAGCATATTCTGCTGATGATTGGATTAACTTTCTTACTTTCAAAGTATAATAGTATATTGTTTACATTCTTTATCTATTTTTATAGTGTGTTGCCATGACCATCAATTTTCAATAAATTGCCATTTTCATCTTATGCTTTAGGATTCATCTTTTGAACTTAAAGACTTCTGAACAGATTGTTCTCAGAGATGTTCAATTTTTTTTGGTAATAAAAATATCTCTGGTCCACTGTCTATTTTCATTATAATCAATTTTCCACAAATCTGAATATTAGCATAAATTACTCTGACTTTTTTAATAGCTGTAATTTTAATTGTAAAGTTTGATGCTTTTTTTAAATGTATTTCTAAAAAAACTGCCTGTTATATTTATAACCTCCCTTTCTGATTTGTTACAGACAGTAAACAAAAAAACTTTTTTATTGATAACATATTATTTAAAAATATTAATATATATATATATATACAAAAGAAAGTTTAGATTATACATACAGTAGTTAGTAACAACAGGCAAAACTCACTATATGTATTGAAGAAATGGTGATCATGTGATGTTTAGTAATTAGTAAAGCTAAACGCTTAACAAATTTAGAATTTCTTTTTAAATCAATGCTTATAAGAAATGTTAATGCCAATAAATATTTAAGCTATTTTTTTCCTAAGTTGTTCAACATTTGTATGAACTAATTTAATGGCAATATTTTTAAAAAAATTATAATTCTTTTCTTTTTTTACTTTAGACAATTTTTCTTAGCCTGTGAGTTTTACAAATTTCTGTTCTTTTTATTATGATCTCAATTCTTTTACATTTGCTCTACGCTATATCTATTTTATGGCATGCATGCACATCAGATCCATTTAATTATTTAATGAGGTTTCATTAAAACACTTCTTTTATGCTCAATCTTTTATAACAGTTCAATCTGAAGGACTGTGTCAAATTATGTAATTTTCTCCCCACTTGCTTGATTCTTATGGAAATAAAGCCTTGTTGTACTCTTGATGGTTGCAAGCTAAAATAGTTGTTTAATTTGTTCATTGTCTGAACATGTGATGATTTTTCTAAGCATAAGAGTTTACATGATCAATTTGTGTGTTTAGTCATTTTTCTACCATTAAACATTAAATTAAAGCTATTGATGAATTTGTGACCTAGCTTCTGTCTGGACCTGTCTATAGAACAGAATATTATTGATTGGTTAATCCTCTTTCTCATTTAAAACAAAAAACTTCTCTGAGCACTATATAATGGCCATTAGACATCAATATTAATGTCAAATTTTGCAATACTATTTTGATCCAGTGATACTACCTTTAATTGATTTACTATTAGTTTGTAACTGCCATGGATGTTATAACAAAAGTTCAAATCAGTAAGTTTGTGACTGCCACTATAATATCCTGTCTATATGCATTATTTTACATTCGTGATGGTGACTTGAACAAGATAATTAACGGTTAAATATAGAAATATGTGAATTAAGTATCATTCTTAATGATGAATAATGACATTTTCAGATTAATAACATCCATATATATATATATTAAAAATATGAAATGTTTCCTAAATGCTTAGTTGAATATAAATTCATTGCAAAACATAATTTTAAATTAGAATAGCTTGCAAACCTTTTTTGACTGCTGTTTTATATCATCAGGGAAGGAATTTTTGGATTAAGCCTCTCACATTGATTTTACATTGTTTCTAATAAATTTAAATTGGTCTACTGAATGAATGAGACTGTCTTTATCTTTCTGTATTTAATTTATATAACTCTAGATCCATTGTTCTCTCAAATTCAAACTAACCAAATCAATCTATGTCAATACTTTGCAGTATATGCTTGATAATGGAATATGATGAACAATGCAGTCAGGAAAGGGTTGAAATTTTTAAGAAAGATAAATTATTGTTAGACATTAAAAGACAGAATTAGAAAGGGGTCATGTAAAAAGATCTTGAATTAGCTTATTATATAATGGAGAATATTTGTGTAGCTTTTGCAAAATTCACATTTGAATAATTTATGACATAAAAGTGACTATACTCTTTAACATTATAACTGGTTATTAACATATTTATGTTTTCAGTTAGCAATTAATGAGTAAATGATTATGGTGATATTCTTACCTTTTAAAGCAAGTTTGTTGAGATACATATTATGCAGTAAAGGAGTGGTGGAACTTAGAAGATATAGTGTGGACATGGCCTCTATGCATATACCAAATTATATAACAATATATAAGTAAATATTTAGCATATTAAGTCATTTACTTTTAATGTTAAATCATCTTGACATGTATTTAGATTATGATGATGATACCTTCTAATTATGCCACTTAAGTTAGAGTACCAGTTTTACAGAAAACTGTTCACATAAACTAAATATTTAATTGTCTATCCGAATTAAGAACATGAATATTATAAGTGTTGTCAATTATGATGGCACAATTTCTAATAGAATAATTCTGGAGTTAAAGGTACATTCTTCATATCTCGGGGAATTGAGTTACTACCAGTAACTGATATTTTAGTAATCTAATGTGTTAATTTAGCAAGTATAATCTTATATTTCAATAAAATATTAAGTCCAATGTAAAAATAAAATAAACAATTTATCAAAATGTTAAACATACTTCCCACATGAAGTTTGTATTTTAATAATAAATATTTCTTTAAAATGTCATGATATCAATAAGTATATATTTGGTTATTTCTTGTATTAGATAACTATTCAAATATAATTGATTAATAAGGATTATGGAATAAGTTATTATTGTTTTAATAATAATAATTTATATAATAATTACTTCTTATATATATATATATATATATCTGTTTGAAATGATTGATTAAATTATTGTTTCTCTAATTATAAGATCATAACACTTGTTATATAAGTATTCTAACTTTTAACTAATAACTCAATTTAATATAATAACTCTTCCATAGTGATTTTCAAAATATTCTCCAAAATAAATACATATGCCTCAAAAGTCAAGAATTATGTACATCCCTTGTCTAATATGAATGATCTGTATATTCGTATGCTAAAATAGAAAAAAAATATTCATCCTGTGATCTAGAATATCTATAAAATTATATCTGAGTTATTGCCACTTTATTTTAAAATACATACCTTAACATTACTTACATCTCAAAATAAAAGAGTCATCTAAAGTAATTCAATCTTAGAAACATTTTGCTGCAAACAAAAAAAAATTAGAATTAACACGATACGAATATGCATATTGTTCTCACTAATCCTTATTAATAACATATTAGATGTGTGCATATAAATTAATTCCATTATTTGAAATTTTATATGTTCATAAAAAAAAATTATAACTAATAAAAAAAATTTTGATTACTTAATTAGGATCGATTTCCTTTCGCAATGTTATATAGAAAAAAAAACATATAAATAAATATCAAACTTATAAAACATATAAATCGAATTATACAATTTAGAATGCACAAAAATGCATTATACATATATATAATTTTGACAAAAACTAAAAATAAAACTCTTTAATGGATTATCTCCACTTTTTCTTCGCTTCAGTTTCTTCAATAATTAATCCGGATTTGGACAAATGATGAATTTCCCAATTGATGCAATGTAATTTTGAGATGATCTGACCTTTTAATAAGTAGGAAAAGTAGCAAGCTTACTTATTGACATTAGACATTGTTTTGAGCTTTTGCTATTCTCCGTTTTTTTTTTTTTTGAAGAACCTTAATGAAATGGCAAGATTGATAGCCAGGATGGAAAAAGACAAATTATCCTTATTGTATCTAACCTCTCATTTTATTTGAGAATAACTTTATTATCTCATTGTAGAGAAAATTTTAAAGAAAACACAAAAATGATCGGTCTGTTGCTGGTTGCTATATGAGAAAAAAAAACAGTTATTATTAAGAGCATGTAAATTACAAATCTATTGTTTTGGCTTGGGGTCTCCAGCATTAAATAATATTTAGTTATCACGTTAATTTTTTATTTTAAACAATGATTGATACTGTAGTTTTTTTCTTTTTTTAAAAAAATTAATTTAAATATAATATAACAATTCATCAATTATTAATACAGAGTTTCTTTAATTTAAATAAATAAAATAATAACTAAATAATATTTCCAAGCACTTTCAACTCTTACGAGTCCTTATCAAGGCAGTGTAAAAAAATTTATTTTCTCCTAGGTGATAGAAAATAGAATTTTTTACACTGCCTTGATAAGGACTCCTAAGAGTTGAAAGTGCTTGAAAATATTATCTAGTTATTATTTTGTTTATTTATATTAAAGAAACTCTGTATTAACAATTGACGAAATGTTATATTATATTTACAGAAATATTATTTATTTAAATTTAATTTAAACTCTTTAAATACTTTTCATTTTAAAAAAAAGAAAGACATACAATAGTAAATGATAACTGAAACACAGGCTTGTTATATACCTGTGTCTATATATGTAATATATAGGGTATATGAGCACAGACTTGAAGTGTGTAGTAGATTGGAGCCTGTCCATTAAAGTATGAAGATTGTCTATCTTAATATATATCTGAGCACTTATAGTATATATGTGTGGGAGATGATAATCTGGACCAACTGATGATTGCTGTTTTAACATGAAATACGTCTTGGTGATTATTTATCTTTTCAGCATATATGTGCTTGAGTGTATCAGTGTTATTAGATAGAGTGGAGAGTGATGGGTCGTCTGAAAGTCTGTGCTAATAGTAAATGTTGATTTTCGCGTAAGTATTGATATTTTTTTTAACAACTGATTTTTATTAAAGGTTACCTGATCTATAATTTGATTACCTTGACAATTCATCATTTCAAAATATTAATAACTATAATAATGTCAAGTTCTAAATTATACTTGCTATTAAAATAATATAAAATACGATAATGCTATCCTAAACCTTATTTAACAAAGCGTTTGTTTACTCTTTAGAAGAAAAAAAACAACTAAGTTGGATTCTATAACCAAACTCTTAATATAATTTCACGTATCTTAAATAATATGATGGAGGATTACTATCATAATATATATAATCAAATTAACTAATAATACAGATTAGTAATGTTATGTGTGCAGCAGATAAACTATTTTGAGAATATATATATACTTAAATGTATAAATTATATAGCTGTTAAATAACGAAATGTGTAGTTTATATATGTAATAAAATCAGATATTCTACGGTAATATCCCACCCAAACTCAAATATATATTATTATTCTATTTATTTATTTCTAAAGCGCTTTTCGAAGGAGCTATGCCTTCATTTTCAAAGCTGTAGATAGATAGCGATGTAAATTGAACATCGCTATCTATCTACAGCTTTGAAAATGAAGGCGTAAATAAATAAATAGAATAATAATATATATTTGAGTTTGTGTGGGATATTACCGTAGAATATCTGATTTTATTACAAATTATATATCCTTGATCCCTTTTTACAAATATATATGCTGATAAAATTAGTATAAGTATATTAATTAAATATTCTTTGGATATTTGGATATTTTTTAATCACAATTCTTTTAACAATTTTTTTTTTCATACTTACTACAAATTATTGTTTTTTCTTTTATTTCAGGGGTGTTATTAATATAGCATTAATTTTGCATTTTACACTATTGTTGCTTTTGTTATTAAAAACACTGATACATTTTAACATTTTTACATGCAGGTTGTCCTTCAGGTTTTAATTCTATCTTTAATAAAACAAACAATCAAAATAATGAGAAAATCAATATATTGTTCATTACTCATCTCACAAAACAACCCACACATTTCTTATACATTATAAACTTGCAATTTCCTATTACTATTCTTGTTATTAATTTTATCACATTTGTTTTACCACATTAAAAACTACTAATATGAAAAATCAAATGTAGTAATAATAAAAATAGTAATATGAAATCACATGATTATAATTAATAGGAAATTTAAATACGACATAGTATTTGTGGAAGTAGTAAGAAAAGTTTGATGCTCTCATTATTTTGATTTGTTTGATTAATTATAGTTTATAATTTAAACCCAGAATGACTTGCATTTAAAAACTTATAGCATAGAAAATTTAATAATATACATCATACAAAACGTCAAAAAAAAATTCTGTATTTTTTAATAACAGAAACAAAAAAAAATCATAAAAACGAAAGCAATGCTTCATTATATATATATAATAAAATATTATTAAAACAAAGATTTTCATAGGCTACACATAAAGATTAATGTTTACAGTATCTCTACAACTGTTTTTATAATATTTATTATTCAGCTGATGGCCAATTGGATCTAACTAAAACATTGGTATATATTTTTACTACAATAATTTATATACAATGAACCTGGATAATATTTCACTTTATAGATATATAAGTTTATTAATTACAAAAGGTAAATCATATTTATAAACAACATTTATATTTAAAAAAAAAGTTAATCCAAATTATAATTACTACTTTTAATGACTAATTATTATTGCATAACAAATAATGCAAACACCATATAAATTAAAAAAGAACCAAAGCAAACACATAAGTAGTGTGCAAACTTTGATTGATACACAGAGTATAAATAGAAAAGCAGCTGATTTCTGGAGAGATATATATTAAGAAGCTACATAAAAACAAGAATCGTATGCATTCATGATCCATTAATTTCTTGCTATTGAAAGAGCCAATGGCAATTAGACAGTAATAAATTTTACCTTAATCAATAATATTTTTTTATCCTTTAGGCTCTATTCACAAAAATATTGTTTTTTTTTAAATATAAATATATGCTATCTCTTATATCATATATGTACATATATATTTGCACAGATGTAGTTAATTTTTTTCATCATAAATTAAATGCTTCATTTGTAAATTTTGATGTTATAATATTTTCTATTTATTTTAGCAAATAATATGAGTCTCATTTAGATAAAATTTAACTTCATTTGATTTTGAAACCAGATATAGTAATTAAATTCATGCAGTATTGTAACTGTAGCAAACTATAAATATTAATTTAGTATCTAAATAATAAACCAGTTGATAGAATGTGAATAAAATAACTATAGGATTAATTTTAAAAAGTAATTTCACTAGAAATTAGAAAAATAAATATATCACACTGGTCACTTATGTTGAACTTAATGATTTTGGTACCAATAATACTCCTTACTTGCTGTTCTATGGCAAATGTATTTTTTCATTGTAAAATGAAGAAGGTAGCTGTACTCTTTATTTAGCATGCTGAAAGGTTATAGAAGTAGAAAAATACTTGTGTAAATATGACTTTTCAGAAAAATTATCATGTAATGATATAATTATATGGCTTATTTCAGTCCAAAAACTGTTTATCCAAATTACTAAACTTCCATTTTGGCCAAGATACTAAGCTATGAAAAAGAAACTGTGTGAGTATGTGGCAAAATATTGGCTGAATATTATGGATTTAGAGAACACTCCATTGAGCAATTATTGTACTAAATAACTGATGACAAATTACATCAGCAGTTTTTATCTATCAATAATATAGCATATAATGAAGCTTTAAAATATTACATATCAAATAATATTGATTCAGATCCTAAAATTGTAGAAGCAGTGTGCTCAAACACCATTATGTTGCTATTCAAAAAGCAATTAAGTCTGGAACTCAAAAAATAAAAGACTAAAATGCTATTCCTGCAGAATCCTGGTCACATACTAAATGGAAAATTAATAGATGAATCAAGGTATAAAAACCCATCTAGTGAAAAATTGTCAGAAAAAAAAAGTTTTTTTCTTTCAAAATAGAATTAAAAATAAGGTAAGAAAATTAGAAGAATAAGATTTCAAGAATAAATAGTCATGAGCAAATAAAGCTTGCTGCAAAGATCTTCAACAAATCAATGGCTATAGATGTAATCAGCAAACATGAGTATCTTTGATAGCACCAAAAACTAAAAAAACACTGTGTTTTTGTTTTATATGTATATATATATATCTTATTTTTTAATAAGAATAACTACACAACTAAAGAACTTTAATGAAAACCTCATTAAAATATGTGGTTTAATTAAAATTCCAATTGAAATAAATAAAAATGAAAATTTTTGCACAATTTATAGTTAAGAGTACTTAAACTCTCTATTAAAGGAGAAATGGTTCAAAATATTGGGATTAAATTTGATGAAAGTACTCAATAGTGAAATGGAGTTGTAGGACAAACTTCAAAATTATTCAGTAATCATAGAAAACTTAGTGCAACTTCTATTGAGATTGAATTTTACAAAGGGTTTAAACCTGTAAAAGGGCTGCCATTTGCACAGAGAATGTGTTTCCACAAAGAATGAAAGCTAAAGAAACTTTAAAAGAGATCATAGGGACAATTCATACCTGTAAAGAATTTACAATGAGCTACTCCAATTATCATTATATTAAAGCGAATGATCAAATCAATGTTTATGAAAATTATAAAGTAAATACATAGAATCTTCAAAACATCACATGATCACCATTTCATGTTCTTCCACATGCTGTTAATAAGAGTACCAAACTCTTCATATAGTAGTACCACCAAGTGCAAGCCTTTGTAATGAATGGATGCAGCAAGGTTTGTGGATAAAATCCATATCTATTACCTACTCATCCCACATTCCCAGACTAGTTTTTAACTTGTGGCTTTTATCTGTGAGGAACCTTGGATTTGAGAGAACTGCACCTAGACCTTAGCATATAAATGCAACTCTCCAACAGCCATCTTTTATATGTTTGTTTAACTATAAAGCTAGGATCCCAAGATGAAAACACCATAATGTTTCCAACTCAAGATCATTCACTTGTGCAGTCATATAGATCTGAACACACTTCAGCATTCATACATTTTGGTATCTTTGGTGATTTTAAAAATAACAAAAACATTATCTTATGGGTAGGATAGGTATAAAACCATCAAAACATCACATTATCACCATTTCATGTGCTTACACATGCTATTAATAGGAGTACCAAACTTTCCATGCCACCAAATGCAAGCTTTTGTAATCAATTGATGCAGGAAGGTTTATACACAAAATTCCTATCTAGTATCTACTCATTAAACATCCCCAGACTAGTTTATATCTTGTGGCTTTTATCAGTGAGTAGCCTTGGATTTGAGAGCATAGACTTTAGGAGCTAATGCAATACCCCAGCAGCTACTTTTTACTTATTTTGTTAACTATAAAGCTAGCAGTCCAAGGTGACCACAGGTTTAACCCCAAGTTCATTTTCTTGTATAATCATATAGATCTGAACTCAGATCAGCATCTATATGTTTTGGTATCTTTGCTTTTCAAAAACCACTGTAACCTTTATCCTATGGGCAGGATAGGCATAAAATCTTTAAAACATCACATGATCACAATCTCATATGCTAACACATGCTGTTAATAAGACTATTAAACTTCTTTATATAGTAGTGCTAGCATATGCAAACTTTTGTACTCAGTAGATGAAGGAAGATTTTTGCATAAAATCACTATCTAGAGCCTTCTCATCCAACATCCCCATACTAGTTTCTAGCTTGTAGCTTTCATCAATATGTGTAAGCATATGAAATGGTGATCATGTGATGTTTTGATGGCTTTATACCTATCTTGCCCATAGAATAATGGTAACAGTGGTTTTTGGGAAAATGAAAGCCATCAAAATGTATGGATGCTGAACTGAGTTCAGATCCACATGACTATACAAGGAATGTACTTGAATTGGAAATATTATGGTGTTTTTATCTTGGGCTCCTAACTTTATAGTTAACAAAATAGATAAAAGATGACTACTGAAGGGTTGCATTAGATCCTATGATCTAGGTGCAGTGCTCTTAAATCCAAGATTCCTCACTAATGAAAGCCATAATGCTAGAAACTAGTCTAGGATGTTGGATAAATAGGCAGTAAATAGGGATTTTATGCACAAACCTTCCTGCCTCCATTGATTACAAAATTTGTCTTTAGAAGCACTATTGTATAGACAGTTTGGTATTCTTATTAAACAGGAAAGTAGCTTGTATGTGTAAGAATGCTACTAGCAAAGTAGAAAAGGTAGTCATTTTTTGCAAAAATTGATTCAAAAGTTGCTTTCCAACAAATACCAATAACAGTTGAATCAACAGTAATAAGGTCACTCATCATTACATTTGTCATTTAGGGCAATAATTGATCTGCACATTTTTCAGGTGACGATGGACATGCCTTTCAAAAAACAAAAGATGTGATCCATTTTGATGTTATCTTGGTAACTGTCTGCTCACAATAGTTACCCAGATTTAGCATGGCCAAAAGTAGATGTAATGCATCTGAAATTAAATTTTAGGCCTCCAATACAATGTTATGATTACATCCTGGAAAAAAATCAAAGCTATAAAAAAACATAGCCTAAAAATATAAAAAGAATTGCAGTCTTTTCTAAACCTAGTCAAGTTTTCAACATTTTTCTCAAGGGTATAAAATATATGCGACTAAATCTATTTATAAACTATTATAAAAATATAAAAATAGAGAATTTTTTAGCAAAACAAAACCTTTATTAACATGTAACTATTAATCGACTGTAATATATTTAAATCTTGCTCATACATAGAATTCAAAATTAACCCGCGACTGCACTTGATTTTGAAGCCGGATACAGCAATTTCCATAAATATAACGGTCTAATTAATTATAAAAATTAAACTATTAATAATGCAAAATTATAAAAATTTAACAAACATGACTTTTATAATTTTTTTATTTATATCGTTGGTATATAGTTTAACTTTTGATTATTAAATATAAACAGAAAAGTTACTGTTTAACTGATGTTATTTAATAATTTTATTTCATGTGATCTATGACTTATTTTGACTACTTATTATATATGTATTAATTTTAGCTATTATTTTTGGACTGCTTTGTGTGGGATTTTCGTTTTTGGTTTATTTACTTCCTGATACTTTATTACAGGTAGGATCTTAAGTTTATATATATGTTTTAAAAAATTCCCATATTAAAATTTATATATATATGAATCTGTTAACTGACAAAGAGACTTCGAAAAGTGAGGTTTTACATATAGCATCTGAAACTATGATTCAATGTTTCTGTACCTCTTAGATATTACCATGATATAAACTTGAAATTAATTATTTTTATATAGTAATATCTATAAATACTTTTAAAAATAATGATTGTCATAAACTTACATGCAACTTCCTCATTGGTCATATATTTATATCTTTTAATGTGTTGAAATAAAAGACGATAAAATAAATAAGCAATAGAAATCACATGAAGTATTTCCGCTCGCTATCGGCTGCTTATTGCTTTATTATATTGGGAGATTGATATATATTTATTCACTTGTATTAACTTACAATTTAAATGAATTAATTTAATTTTGATGTTATGTAATAGTGTTTTTTAATTCTATCAATATTAAAGCCCTTCTTATCTTTTTTTTAAAATAAAAAAAACATCTTTACTATAAAAATTTTCGACCACTTCTATAATTTGCCTTTAAAAATAAATAATTTTATTACATTTACATAAAGCAAATGATCTTATTAGTAGTAGTAAATATAAAATTATTAGCAAATGTATTCGTGAAACTATAAAGGCATATAGTGTTTATTGCTCGGAAATTCATAATAAGCCAGAACTGCGCCCCCAGGATTCTCCATCCCAAGTCGGACGCCCTATCGATTACGCCAACCATGCAAGATGGTGAGGCTATGAAATGCATATTATAAAACATTCATTATGGGGGGGGGGGGGAATGCTATTTTTTAAAAATTTCTTTGATTAACTTTTTTAAAATTATGCATGTATTACCTTTTTTTATTCATTATCATAAAGAGAACGTGGTCATTCTATTTTTCAAAAAAAATAAAACTAACCAAAAACAATTTTTAAAGACGCGAATTCTGTTACAGTATTCGTAGGTTACAAATATGTTCGTATATATACAATACGCTATTTATTATATATATTGTAGGCTATTTTTAGACATTTTTCAGCAACTTTTTCTTTCTGAAATACATAATCACTTTGCCTAATTGTTGCTTTTCTTTATCTATTAAGACATTTCTGGTTAAAAAAACATAGTATACATTTTAAAAATATTTTTGAATTAATCTTAATAATGGACTTATGAATCAAAATCACTATAAAAACATCTTAAGAAATATTACTCATTTTCTTCATATTCCTAAATCATTAAATATATGTCCTTAAAATAGCAGATTTAACATTATCACAGTAAGTTCAATGTATGAAGTAGTATTTTGATCTTAATATTAGCTCCATTTTCAGAATTTGACCCATCCATCTTAAATAGATTTATATCAGTGCCTTTATATTATATCTATGATAGAGATTGGCTTCTTCAGTACAATATATTTGGCAGAAAATAACCTTATGGATGACTAACTTGGTTGTAGTAATTTTATCACTGTGATAAAATATTTCTATCTAAAAACACCTTAGTCACCACATTGAAATATATTCAGCCTTTCTATCAAAAAAGTTATCAAGGTATTGAAATTCATTCATATTCTTAAATTGATATCCATGCAAGCTAAACATTTTCAATGATATTTTTTACTATTTGACAAAACACCAAAGTGTTATTAGCAGTAATTATTGAATTATAATTTTTTTTAATTTAAATTGAAAATGGTAAAAAAATTATTTAAAATATAGTTTGAATTAGCAATGATAAACTATCCTCGGTCTACTGATAATCTAGAAGCTAAACATAAAATAGAAAGTCCTTGTTTTAGTATTTTATTCAATCTTCATTTCTATATGTATCTTCATTTTTACTTTATGGGCCAGATATTAACTGTTAGAAAGACTATTGTCATACAAAATTGAAGCTAGTGCATATATCCATTTAATCTCAGATTTTATGTTAAATACCACATATTTTTCACCTTCAGTAATAGTATTTCTTTTGTTATCTTCATGTACAAATTGTATAATATGAACAAAAGTAAAAAAATATAACCAGTCAATTTTAAATATTTCCATAAACTTTTTTCATTATCTAATTCAATTAAATACTTGACATGGTCAATAAACAAAAATAAAAGCCATATTTTCTTACATCACTTTTTATCATTTGGATAGCAACAAAATCTATATCTTTATTATATAGTGGTTTTTAATTTTTAAGTCATGCCAAGGCTTTAAATAATTACTCATCTACAAATGAAAGCAAGCTGATCAATAATATTTTTGAAATTGTTGTTTCTGTAGCAAATAGCAATAACTTTTTAAAGTAACTGCTGCAATGTTTTCTATATTCAACTGAATGGTTCGAAAATATTTTTATGTTAAAATCATAATAGTAAGAGAAGTAGAAAGCCTTGTCTTTAATTATTTATCATTTTTTAACAATTATTGAAATATCTTGCTTTTAACGTTGAAACAGTCAGCTTTTACAACCCAACTGTTTCACCTACTATATGCTATAGTAGTATTCTTTTATATGTAATAACCACCAAATTCTCGTATATTATGCTAATATTATCATAAAAACCCACCTAAATTTAAACCTAAAATAATGTTAACCAGGTATGTGTGCATATATGTTCTACATATTGTGCCAAGGCCAAATTGGCACATGTATATAAAATAATTTTGTCGTAAAAAAATTATTAAAACAAAAAAATCTTTCGCAAAAGAGTTTGAAATAAAAGTTGAAAAATCATTGATTTAAAGTGGGAAGGGGTTTTTCTTAAAGTTAAACTGAAGGTTTTATAAAAAGGAAGTAAAGAGTTTATTATTATTAGTGAAATACAATTTAAAAATTTAAAAAAATATATAAATCTCTTCATTTAAATTAAAAAAAAAAAAATCTTAAAACTAGTTTTGATGTGTAGAGTAAAATTATATATGTGCGTGCGAATGTAAAATAAATGTATCAGTATTAAATATTATAAATAAATGAAAAATGTATTTTAAAAAAAAACACAGCGGTGCACTACTAATTAAAGATATGAAAACAACATGTTTGAAATAGCTACTATTAATTAAACAATCAATCAAAAAACACGTTGTCATAGGATTAATTGCTAAAGAATTTCGACAACAGATATTTGCCGGAGGATATCAAAAGAAAAACACTTCATCAGTATAAATACTGAATATTTTATCAGACAATCAGTTAAGAGTTTTATTCAGTCTAGTTTGCAGTGACAGTCTTGATAGTAGTGCATTTCTATTATGAATCCAGAAACAAACATGCACTGTTGAGCAGCTTTTGGAAATATATGCTCGTGCTGCAGCCTTTTTAGTCCAACAAGATCATCAAAACCTGCCTGTGAAATAATGTCTGCATAACAACTCAGAAATCCTCCATCAAACATTCAACTGTCTTCAAAATAAAACATATGGATTCGCACAAAATCTCTTCAAGAAATGTCCAAATCTAACCTGTTAGATATAATCCATCAGAAGCAGCAGAAGCAGCCAACAACAAGCAATATCCATGTTCCCAAAAATCCTAGGTAAACATTTATTTATTATCATTTATACGTAGTAGCCACCACTGTAATTTGTAAATATTCAAGATTCAAATTATATGAACTCTATCATACATAAAATGAACTATTGATATGTGTGTTTAAGTTTCAAATGCTATTAATGCTTTATTATTATATTTGTGAATGCTATATGAGTTAATATGTGCATGATCATTATATCAGTGTATTAGATAATTTAGATAAATGCCAATGTTGTACTATTAAAATCTACAAGAATATTTAAACTAGTTCAGAAATGTTAATTTAAAATGTGTGTGTATTATATTTAAGTTATAGAATATTTAAAATTATTTAATGTTAGTTAATAAATTGTCTTTAAAACTTAAACTTTATTTGTTGATCAATTCTTTTTACCAACCTTTTATTAATTCTTTCCACCACTAATTTTGTATAATTTTGTTATTGAATTAAAATTAGACTGAGCTAGTTTTAGGGAATGTTTCGAGTGCTGGATTATGAGCCTACTGCCCGAATACGTTAGTCTTCAGACTAGCTGGCGCCCCGGGGTTTACCCCGAAACAAATAAAGTATTTGGATAGTAGGGGTTTGAATCTCGCAGCCGAGATGGGCCATTATTGATAGTTAAAGCTATCAATAAGATCTCCCATTTTGCTCGAATGTGCCGGTTCATTCATGTAACCTTTATAAGATTATAAATGTATTATGAAGGAGTTTGAAACCGGCCAAAACTTATATATACGTATAAGTAGGGGGTTTCAGTGGTTCGACCTGGTACAATATAGAGAGGTTTGCAATTGTATAGATATAAATCTCTAAGATACCCACATATATATTTCTAATAATAATGATTAAATGAAAAACGAGTTGTATATGTAACTTTAGACTACATATATGCTAGAAGGATAATGTTAATAGAATTTAAAACATTAAGATTTCTTTATTTTAAAATATTTATTAAATTAATAATATTGGAAATTATATATTTCTGCATATATCGCTAAATTAAATGGTCGAGTTACATATATAACAAAATGTTTTCCCCAAATGTTAGATTTGTTTTTTTAGTCAAAGTGACACCAGAAAAATTAGTCCTTCCCAATATAAAATTGACCCAGTTTATATTTAGAGTTAAAAATGGATTTAAATTAAAAAGATTGCAAAAATTACCGCATGTCACGGAGGTTAAATTGACCTAATTAAAAGTTTGACAAAGCAGGCTTTCATGATTACTGACAATAAGCGAGTAAGCTAAGAAAACAAGTCTAAAAATAATATAACAATGGAGAAGACGTGTGTGCTGGTATAAAAGCTGTAGCATCCATATTTGAAGTATTCAACTCTCTATGAATTTTAATAAAGTACTTGAATAGTGTTGATGATGATCATGTCAGGGTAAAGGCCTAAAATCTTGCCTTCTGCCTCCGATAAGAAGCTACCTAATGCGGAGAAAGATGAAGTAACAACCGTACCACCTAAAAAAGTTCTGATGAAGAACTAACTTTCCAGTATGGAAGAGAGAAGAAATGGTAAATACTCCTTCAATTCTAAAGCTTTCAACTAAACTCAACTCTAAAAATGCTAGCTTAATCTTAATCTAATGGCCATAATAATAATGTAAACTAAACTTACTTCTAAATGTAGTTTTTATTTTGTTTCAATCTTGCCTAAACTGTAAATGATTTAATAACTTTATTTTAAACCCTAAAATCTTGCCTGATTTATAAACTCATTTATTCTTATGATTCGTTAAATAATTCATTGACCGATTGATTTATAATTTATTATTTCAAAATCTGAGTTATTTGCATTGAAAACATATTTCATTTATTGACTTGATTTTATGTATTGGTTTATTTATCAAACATAATTATGATTGATTTGGTTTTATGTATTTAGTTTAATATAATTAAATCTAATTAAATTTAATGCTTACTACAAATTTTATTACATATAATTTAAATGATGTATCTTAAAATAATAGTTAAATCTCTAAGCTATTTCATATATTTTAAGTTAACGATAATATTTCCTTTTGTTAAGTTTATAAACAACTTCAAGTTATCATAAACTAGATCAATAAAATATCAACAAATGTCACATAGGTTTCATTTTAAAACAAAAACAAATTCCAGATTTCACTTACATAAAATCTTGTCTTATTTTAAATCCCACATTTCTTTTATTTATGTCTGTGCCAAACCATATTATTTTAGCTGTGTTATTGTTTATGCTATATGTATTCAAAACCAAGTTTTATTCATAATTAAATCATTAGCGAGAATTAAATATAGATTCTCACACATATATATGTTATTTTGCATATATATGTAATATGTGTAATAATGCACAAAATAAAAGCTCTGTTTTGAAATGGTTAAAATATCTTAAGTAAAATATAATTACAAGCGTACAATTATTCCAAATAGATTTGCTTTTAAATATAATATTTAACCAATATTCAGTTGAAGTGATAAAATGCAGCATAAATCCATAATTCTGTATTGTAATTTTCCCATATGCTGTAAACCTCCTTAGATAAATAAAAGCCTATATAGATAGCTTTGTAACTTGGATTCATAAACTTTCCTTAATAGTATAATTATAAATACTATGATATGAACTGATACAGGGTAGTTTCATGAAGGAAACTATTATTTAGTGTCTTAATTTTATATGATAATGTTGTCCGCGGTGCGTATGTGTCCTTAAGAAATGCTACAGCATACTCACTTGTTGCTGTTTTCTTTAATGGTTGTATGTGGTCGCGCTGCACCATTACTCTTAGTTCGGGCAATTTCTTCTTCAGATGGGATTGGTACATGTCTCCCATTCTGCATCCCTAGAAATGGAGTGTGAGACTCTCACAGAGCATAAAACTCCCACTCAAATAAATTGCTCGATCAGCCGGACTAAAGGTCTCCTATTCACAGCAATTAGTTCGGTTAAAGGGAACCATTACTTGGTAAAAATCCTGTGAATAAGGCACATATACAAGACACAAAAGACTCAGAATTGTATGTTTCTATACACCTTAGTATCTGAAGTCTAGCTGCCAAAAATCAGTTCATCCTGCCATTATAATTGTTATTTTCAGCTTTGATCTGAACTAGAATCCAATTTAGAATGTATATTAGCTATATAGAGAGTATATTAATTATTCGCACTTAGTAAAATATATTCTTTATAAATCTTTATATTCATTTCCACTAACTATAAAACAAATCTACATACCACTATAGCATAAACTAGGCATAGATAATCATGAGTAAATTCATTTAGTTATAAAATTAATATTAACGCTCATGAAAATGTAAATTTGAATGTATTATAATTTCATCACCTGCGAGTGATAGATTCACATATATAGCTAAATAAATGAATTAATTGTAACCTAAAATTTACAATCACCTGCAAGTGATTAAAATGCTATATATAGACCGGAAATGCCCAAATATTCAGTTATCACCTACAAGTAATACACATGTATGCAAGAAACTTAAATATTTGTAACTAGAAATTTATAATCACCTGCAAGTGATTTTATTTATCTACTATATATGTGGACCAAGTTATGTAAAACTCAGCCATAAAAAATTATATATATATATATCTAAAACCATCACTTGCGTGTGAACCCAAATTTAATGTAAACAGCCCTTAATCACCTGCGTGTGACATCTAACTATTGTAATTTTGTTTTAATTATTGTTTCAAAATTTAACTTAATTAAATTTGTTTTAAATTTAACTTTGTTTCATGTCTTAGTCTTGCTCACCAACTCATAATTATTCTATCAATTATTAATTGTTTTGTTATTAGTTATTCAAAATCAGTCCATTGTTTAATAGTCATATACTAGCCACATGATACCTATATAGATATACCAAATAGAATGCCAACTTTTTCCCAGTCTTTAGCTCGACTGATGTGCTACTGCCGGCATGTGAAAAAGGGAAATACTGCTGTGGCCTCAACTGTGTCATCTGCAAGGTAGTAAATCTATGAGCAATGGTAGAGGAACCAGGGTTAGGCCAGATTCATGGCCTCCACCACCGTAAAACTGGTCAGCCTTGGGATGATTTACCAAAGTTCTATATTTTGTTCCATGAATGTACATATTTGACCATTAAATGTTATATAATATATAATATGAAAAAAAAATTCAATATGGTTACAAATTTCAGCATTTGGTCTTCAACAATATAATACTCATGAAAATTACAAAGGATTCTATTAGAAATCTTGTCTTGTTGAATGCCCCTTTTAAAATATAAAATCTGTTAGCTTTATTTTTTTCAGTTTTTCTTATTACACACAAGAGACATATATATATATATATATATATATTGCAACCTACAGGAAGATTAAATATAGCATTAACTACTCTCAATGCTTGAAAAGCAGCTTGCATCGATCGATCAGAATCCCTAAACCGACCGAACAGCTAATTAACATATTGGGCATGCCACAATTGTAACTGAAAATAATAGCTAATAATAACACTAGCTCAAATATATATATATTGTAATGGGCACACATGCCATTACATTATTTTTTTTATAAATAAAATTAGAAATTAAAAATAAAAAGTTTGCAAATAAAAATTTGTTTTTAAAAATTGAAAATTAAAAGTCATCTAAACTCATATATATATAAAATTGCACAGATGGAAAATTATGAAAAAAAAACTTTATTAAAAAAAATATATATATTTTAGAACTAAATTTTCAGAAAAAAAACTGATTTAAAGATAAAAATATATCTTTAAAAATGTACAAAATTTAATTAATTCTATTGTGTAAAAAGGCTAAAAATGGAAATGATTATTTTTAATTAGTCTTAAGTAAACTAGCCCTTGGGCATCTTAAAATTTATAATTAAAGGTCAGATAGAAGAGAAAAACAATAAAAACAGAATCACCAATAAAAAAATTTCTCAGGAAACGAACCACAGTGAAAGATCATCGTCATGATGTCATGTTCAGTTGATCTGCAATTTTAATATAAAAAGGAAAAGATTGGAAATAAATTATGTGTACTATATGTGTTATGTCTGGGAGAGTTGAAGGAGAAGGGATTGAAAAGATGCACTTTCAATCCCTTCAGTTTTTCTAAAACAAGAAATGAAATATCATTTTCCTATTTTGTGGACCCCAGAACATCAGGGTCCTGCAATAAAAGCCTGCACAGAACTATACCAGCTACAGTAAAAGACCTCCAGATGAATACCAATAGAATGGCAAACAGCATACCAGTCTCCTCAGGACATCATGAGAATTAGAAACAAAGGGATCCAAATTACAAGCAACTAAAAAGTATGGACTTTCTCTTTTAAAACAATAAGAACTTTATATAACTAATGAACTTTAACTATAAAACTTTTCCAGTATTTAAATAGAAATATAAATTCCTATCTGACCAAACCAAATTATTTATTAATAATTACTTTTATCATATGTAGTTTTAAAATCATTTTCATTAATTTATTTTTTTTCTTTTAAGTGTTTATTATGGGTTTTTTCTGTTAAGCTAAACTTTTAATAAATGTTAAATTTATTGTACTCTGCATTTGGGCAAAATAAGCCTATTTCTCATTGACCATCAGAGTCAGACAGTATTCACTGCTCCTTGGATCACTACTTTAGACTATGGAATGGGATTGTAAGCCAGCAAAAAGGACTGCAATCCCTTCCTATGGAGTTTTTTTTTGTATTTTTCTTCTTGCCAGACAGATGTAGCATTACTGTACTGGACGAGGGACAATTTCTTCTATAACCATGCTGTTCAGATGTACATTTCTGACAGTATGGTATTGTGCTGTCGTATTCATGTTGCATTGAATACATCGATATATTAAACAGATTGGCATTAGTTTGACTGTGAACTTTTGACCTGGGGTTAAATAAGGGATATAGAATATTTTCTTTTTCAAGTGCAATCTATGAAGTCTATTCATACTCAACACTCTAATAAAATATTAATGAATTCATCTGTGTGAACTTCTAAAATAAAAGATTAAAATTTAAATTAAATTCTAAAGTAAAAGTTATACAAAAGTAAATAATTCTAAATTTTATATATGTGTGAAATAAATGTTTCTGTGTATTGTTAATCTGGCAGTAGCTTATTCTTATTTTTTATTATCTTTATTTCTTTAAATTTAAAATATATCTTATCTCTGCTGCTCCACGAGCTAGTGACTGGAGCATTTTGATCGTATTTATTTAAAAATTTTAGATCTTACTGTATCTGCCTACTATATAAATTTTCCAAGTTCGAATGGCCTGGTGTCACGCTTGTATGGCAATTTGTTTTTAAAAATTGAAAATTAAAAGTCATCTAAACTAGTATATATATACAATCACACAGATAAAAAATTATTAAATGAAAACTTTATTAAAAAAAGTATTTTAGAACTAAATTTTCAGAAAAAAATGATTTAAAGATAAAAATATATCTTTAAGAATGTACAAAAAATAGTCCTTTCCATTTTTAGCCTTTTTACACAATAGAATTAATTAAATTTTGTACATTCTTAAAGATATATTTTTATCTTTAAATCAGTTTTTTCTAAAAATTATTTCTAAAATCCTTTTTTTTTTAATAAAGTTTTTTTTTAATAATTTTCCATTTGTGCGATTTTATATATATATATATGAGTTTAGATGACTTTTAATTTTCACTTTTTAAAAACTAATTTTTATTTGCGAATTTTTTATTTTTAATTTCTAATTTTATTTATAAAAAAAATAATGTAATGGCATGTGTGCCCATTACAATATATATGTAGGTGAATCATACTATTAATAATATATGCTAAGGTCAGGATTCAAATGCACATATGCCACAATAATAGTAGTAATAATATGGGCAAATAAGCATTAATATTGCAAATGCAATAACACAGAAAATTAAAAGGAGGAGATTTCTTATATTCTCTCTTTTAAAATATAACAGTTTTTAATATTTAAAACATATGGAATAAAAAGGGTTAGATTAATTTAATTATTCTCTCACAACACATCCTCAAAATACAACTATATCTTATAATTCTTAAGATGATCTTTACTAAATGATAAGATATAATATCAGGTTTATCTTTTTTTAAATGATCACATACCTTTCTTATGTCTTTCCACATATCTCTTTCTTCAAGTGATTTGTTCTTACTCAAATAATCTTATAAATAAAGTATATCTCAGTGTTCTATTATGATGAATAATCATGTAATTTATAATTTTATTCTTCTGTTAATTTTTAAACCTAGCAAAAAATGTAATTACAATTAAAAATTTACAGGTAAAATTAAACATGAAAACTCTTAATTTAAAATAAGAATAATACACTAGGATGTCATTCATAATATTAGTAGAAAGGGGATTTTATGGTGACCCAAGATATTACACAAAATAGGTTTGCTCTTAATCTTCTAAAATAAAATCAAGCAATCTTACCATCTTAAATTAATAATCAACAAAATCACATAATCTTCCACATAAATGAAATTAATTAAAGTGTTCTTATACCCAAATAGTTAAATAATATCAATTATTTTTTAATTAAATAAAATAACATTTTTCTTTAATGTTCTCTTAACATCAAAAATCCAATTCAAATATAATGATTTTTATGTCAGTTCTTTCTATTCACATACTCTCAATGCATAATAAACATAATTGTGTGGCAAATATTATAATTAGATTTCTGAAAGAATGAGCCACTTATACAATTAAATTTTTAATATTAACTATTTTATCAAATTTCACATCTAGCTAGGCACAACTACAAGATGAACATATCTAAAACACTTACATTTACAAAGAATGTGAATAAAGGTAAGGATGACATTCTATATTATCTTAAATATATCAATTTCCAGGCATGGTTCTGCATTCCACGTGACTTAAAATAAATATAACAAATATAATCCTGACTTGGGATAAAAAAGCAATGGCAAAATAAGATGATAACATGAACTCAAAGTAGTGACTATACATGATGGCAATAATGATCTAGGACTTTATGAATCATCAGAAAAGAACAACAGGAATTTGCCTAAATAAAGCACTACATACTTAAATATTAGATAAATGAACAATAAATTCACTGGCAAGCTGTAAGAAAATATAAAAGAGAGACTAATGTGATAATCTCTTTAAAACAACAATAACTAAATGACATAGCAAAATATGAATAAATATAAAATTGTGGCATAATAATTAAATAATAATGAATATACACCAGTTTCTATATTCTTCAAGCATTTTAAATACATTTATAAAATAACTTCAGAAAGGGACCAGCATAAGATATTTAAAATATTAATACTGTGCCAATACTCTAAGAACCATCAAACATCACCTTCAGCATTTATTATGTTTTCCTATAACAGTTATGAGCAAGCATAAGAAATAATGATCTTGTGATGTTTTATGTTTTAATACCAATCCTGCCTAGTAAGATAGTGGTGGCTATGGTTATTAAAGAACCAAAGACATCAAAATATATAGATACTGAACTGTGTTCAGATTCATATGACTATATAAGCTATTGAGTTTGGACTGAAAATATTATTGTGTTTTCAATCTTATTCTCATAGTTTTAAGGAGAGATAACAGGTGGCTGCTGGAGAATTGCATTATATCCAAAGACTGGGTGCAGTGCTCTCAGATCCAAGGCTCCTCACTGATGAAGGCCACAAACTAGAAACTAGTCTGGGGATATTGGATGAGTAGGCACTAGATAGAAATTTTCTGCATGAGTTTTTTGGCATCCATTGATTACTCTGGCTTGCACTGAGTGTCACTACTATATGGAGAGTTTTGCCTGTTTTAATACTCTAAGAACTTAGTATAAATACCTGTTACATTATATATAAAATTAAACCAAAGGCAAAGAAATAATTAAAAATTAAGGATTATACTCATTACCAAAATAAAATAAAAATAAAGTCCTTCATCTTAATATTTCTACCATTATGTTGAGTTCCTGAAGACTTTTCAAAATATTACAATAATAACATGTATTAAATTTGTACATACAGTAATTCACAAAAATATGAAGAAGCAAATATTTGAAGGCATTAACATGAATAAAAACAGCCATTCAGACTGGATGAATATAATAAATATGATAACCATTAATTAAATCTTTTAACACATAGTATAAATGATTGAGTATTTATTTTAGAAACATATATTTCATCATTTATTAGATATTATTATAAAGATCAAGTTTCTAAAAAAATGATTGCTGTACTTTTCATGTACTAAATTATATCAATAAATTCGACATTCATTTCAAAAGCACATATTTTATCATTTATTAGCAATTATTCTGGAAAAATAGAGAATGATAAATCAAAGAGCAAATTTCAAATTGATATTTCAGGAGCATAGCAATAAATTATATAATAAAATTCTTGAAATGTGAATATACTTAAGAAGTTTGAGTCAATACATAGGAATTTATATTTTCTTTCAGTCAGTATAAAATTATTTTTACAATGTTTTTATTTATAGTATTCACTAATGAAGGAAATAAGCTTCTGATAAATATTAATAACTAGTAAATCAATTGCATACTTTATTTTAAATATAGCGTTTGCAATAGTCAAGCCTACTAAACAAATTAAGTCTTTTGTTACAGGTATACTGACTAATATTCATAAGGTCAAAGCTAAACTATATTTTCCTACTTAAATATAATTTCTTTTAAGAAACAGATAGTCTATCATAGCATTAAGCAACATAAATTTTATAAATAAAACTAAAGCATAACAAAGTCTTTAATTGTTCAATTATTTCCTTGTCAATAAACATAATAGTTTTAAAATGTAGTATTCATAAATTATTTTACCATTCAACAGTTCTACAATTCCTGGTCAAAAGTCTTTATTTCATATAAAAGTGAAATTATACCCAGAAGAGAATGCAGTTAAAACAAGTTAAATTATTCAGTTTATTTTAACTATAAAAATTGCAGAAAGTTCATAAGAAGAATAAATAAAATTTCTTTAATATTAGAATCAAATACTTTTAAAGTTCTTTCAGATATCCTAAAAATTATCTTTACTAAATGATTTAAATAATGTATAAAAATTGTAATTAATAGAATCTTTACATGGCAGGAATAATACTTTTTGTTATACTCTATTATTGGGGCCGATTTAGAAGAAAATGATTCCATTCTTGAAATGTTCATCGTAGTTTTTCCCATAATTCAATATCTTGTTAAGACTTTAAAACATTGAAAACTTGTAGTTAAGAACAGCTGAATAAATACTACTTTTGAACAATGTGTATTATTAACTATTAAAATAAAATTAGTTTAAAAATTACAACTGTCAAGAGATGAAAATAAGTGTGAAAATAATTAGCTGTGGAGATAAGATAGGTGTGTGTGTTATTCTTCACTTTTATGGCTTACATAATGTAAGCCATGTCATCAATTTTGATTGATATAATTGACAACCATTTAACCTTACTAATCAAAAAGGTGACAAACCTTTCAGTATCCAGTTGAAAGTTTCTAAAAATAGATTTAATTAACATAATTCCAAAAGTTTGATTGTGTCTAGATAGAAACTATAAACAATCAATTAATTAGAAATTACATTATTTTCAAATATTTTTAAACATGTTATTTAATAAACTGAAATATATTACAATAAATAAAATATTACATTCTTTAAACATAATAAAAATATACATTGACAACATTTATTTTAAGCATTTTTTAAAATCTCTGACTATTTCTTTATTATTTCTTTTTTTAAAAAAAAAATAAAGATATTTAAAATAACATTGAGCATTAATTTTAACAAAGTATTTTAATAATTAATAACTTTCACATGCAAACAAACTCACATATCCTTTATTTCAAATGCTAGCTTAACTATAAGAACTAATTATTGGTTTTAGAAATTACTCACTTTTTTAACTCTTAAATTGATCAATTTATTTATTGGCCGAGTGAGGTAAAACTCTGAATTTTTAATTGGTCAATTCATAAACTCAGTGATAAAAATATAGTCATCTTTTAATATTATATTCATTTTAGTTTCGTTTGCATATATTAATAATTTGTCAGGTTATGAAAGTAAATGAAAGTTTTTTCAAAAATAAATTTGTATTTATATTTATAAAAATATTCAATAGCAGAAAAAAATAAAAAAATATATTGTAGCAAATTATAAGTCATGTAAACATCATTGATGTCCCTCCTCAATTTACATGCTTATAAAAGTTAAGAATTTTTTAATAAAATTTTAGCATTTTTCTAAAAATAATTATATTTTCAGCATATTTTACCAAAATATATTATAATATGTAAATAAATGCCAGAAAAATATTCTAAAACATTAATCTTTGTTTGAAAATTAAATAAACAGCTTGGGGCAATCTAAACTCTTGACTGAGATATCAAAATTATTGCTACCATTGGTTTCTTTTTCAATTTACGTTCGTGTAAAATATACATTTTTTTAATAAAACCTTACTACTTTTGTAAAATAACTATATTTTCAGCAGATTTTATGAAAATAATTTATAATATGTACAAAAAATAATAAAAAACACACCCTAAAACATATATTTCATTTTCAGGAGTGAAAATGATTTATCAGTGGTCTTTTTTTGACCAAATAATCATCAGCCAATCAGCATTGAGAATGGATGGCCTCCTCCTTTTGTTAGCCTTAAAACATCCCTTTTATTGATTTACTTGTAAAATAATGCAAGAGAGGGCAGCATCTTACAGGATTTTTTCTAAGCTTTCAAACAAGCATAAAATCATCACCATAGTTCAAAAAATGACTGATTTCAATTGACCTAAACCCACCCATTGATGTGGATGAGCCTCGAAACCTCACTAAGAATTAAAGCTTTAACTTTAAGACTATGCACTTTGAGTGCTTAATTTTACCATGAGAGGGACCTCTACAAATCTTAACACAAGATTATGACTTTATAAAGATAAGAGTGGCCATCTTATTTTCAACCTACTTTCTAATTATATAGACAAATCGAAAGCAATTTGATCTGAGAGTATGAAGTTAGTAAGTTCTTCACTAATTTAAGTCCACTGCCTCGTTTAGAGGTCAACATTCACAAAATCTTTCAATTCACAGTGAGTTAATATTTAGATTTTATAATTAGAAATATTTCAAATCAATTTAAAGTTGTAAACATTAATTCTTATTAAGAGCATGGTCAGCACATAGAATTAAGATTAAAGCCTTATATGTATTTATATTAACTATATTATAATGTTTGAAAGTTTTATCTCTGGTCGAAATATTCATAAAATAAAATGCATTATTCTAATCTACCTATCATATGGAAAATAGCAGTTATATTTATGAATGTG
Source organism: Epiperipatus broadwayi (assembly GCA_028023455.1). Classification (NCBI taxonomy): domain Eukaryota; kingdom Metazoa; phylum Onychophora; class Udeonychophora; order Euonychophora; family Peripatidae; genus Epiperipatus; species Epiperipatus broadwayi. The sequence continues at coordinate 3,154,340 of JAQFVV010006258.1, read as the reverse complement.
TCTATAATATTAATAATTATATATAATTATTCTAAATCTATCTTCTTTTGTGGCTTAATATTTGTTTTGAATGGGGTTTATAACTGACACTAAATAGGTCTCTAAGTATTAGAATTGTTAATTATTCTTTTTTTAATATTATTATTTTTTAATTCAAATGTTGAAAGCTTTATTTTATGATTTTTTATAATGCAGTGAAAAATAAATATTCTTTAGATATATTAAGCATTAAATTTATTTTTATCATTATTAATAATATTTTTACTTTTTCAGATTGTCTTAAGTATTCATGGTGTAGTGGGTGGTCCAATACTTGCAGTGTTTACTTTGGGCATTTTAATTCCATGTGTAAATTCAAAGGTAAGTTTGTTAAATTTAATAATAATATGTAGACTTAATATTATTATTTTAATAATAAAAATATTACATTTTAATATATTTAGGGAGCAATAGTTGGATTAATTAGCAGTTTTGCGATAACATCTTGGATAAGTTTAGGAGCAATAATCACTCAACAAAGGACAGCCATCTTGAATATCACAACAAGTGGATGCAATAAAACATACTTTTTTCCAGCAACAAATGAATCACTTTTGTTGAATAATAGTCTCTCTTTTACGGATGCTGGGTAGGACATATTAGTAATTTTATTAAACTTTCAACATATTGCTTGATTTTTGTATTTTGATAATGCTAATGTAAATGACTTCTAATATCAAAATCACATATTTATGTATATAGCAGGTTAAATGTCTAGAAATCTCATTAATCAAACTTTCTTCTTTCTTTCTCTCTCTGATGCCTTTTTAAATTATTTTAAAATAATTTATCAATGTCTTTCCAGTCTACTATTACTAATTCTTTGTCAACACTAATATACTTTTATCATTTCTTATTTTACTTTAATAAAGGCATCAATTCTATTAATTTTCTACTGTGTTAATAGTTGCTGCCTTAGTAGTCTAACCAAAAGAAATCTCTACTTCTTTTGCTCCTCTGGTATTTATTTTTCTTTTATTCTATGTAGAACTTATTTTGTTTCTAACTTTAGCCTTTATATTTTTCTCATTCCCTATATAACTTATTTTGTTTTAGTTTCATCATATTTTACATAAATAGATAATCCTATTATTATTATAAAGTGTGAAAACATTGAAATTATTCAAACGGATGTCAATCTCTGATAATGCAATATTTCTTAAATATTATAAATCTCTGCACACTCTCCAGCTGGTAAGAATTTAAAAAACTTAACTGAATCAGTCTTTCTCCTACAATGGATTAAATAGATCTGTGCAATTGAATATTTGATTATAACATCAGGCACCCAATAGATTCAAGCCCTGATTTAAGCATGGTCTATAATTGTATGCTCTAAACTTAAGTGATTCAATTAAGTTTTTTTAAATTCTTACCAGTGGGAGAATGCACAGAGATTTATAATATTTAAGAAATAGTGCATTATTGGAGACTGCCATTTGAATAATTATAAATAGGTAATATAAATTTCTTCATCCCATCTTCACACAAAACATTTCTGCAATCCAAAGTTTTATAACATTTTTTATGTTTTCTTTCTTTTTTTAAATAACTGTAATTCTTCATTAATACTATTAGAAATATTTTTATATATTATGTAGTTTTTAAATAATATTCAAGAAACTTAAATTTTTTTATTAAAATTTAAAGGATAGTCTCTAACCAAATTATTTATCTTCTTTTATCAACCTTCATAATTATGATTATAGTTATGAATGCAGAATATATTTTTTATATATATATAGGGGTATCGTATTTTTTATATAAATAGAAGATAAATTTTCTAATCACTAATTTTGCATAATACAAAATTTTTCCCACACCTCTCCACATAATCTAAATAAATATTAATGTAAAATAATATATTGTTGTTAAAAATTTTATATTTAAATTATATATGAGTATTATTTCATATTAATATCTAGAATGGCAGAATATGGAAACATAATCTAAATAAATTGTATTTTTTGCTAATCTATTTTTATTTATGTACTGTATTGTAGCCTTCAAAACATTTATACAGAAATTTATTTTTATTTGTTCTTATTGTGAAAGAAGTACAATATGTTGTTGTTGTTGTTGTTTTTTAAAAAATCTCATTTTCTTCCAAGAATTTATCACCGAATGGGTGTCTGTCTACATAATTATAAATTTTATCTAAACAGTTCTGAGTTTTATTTTCAAATTTATAAAGCAAATACCATCACACGTTTTAATGTAACATTTTAATTATTTTTCTTATACTTTTTTAAATCTAAACTCTAGTTTCAAGGGGTTTTTTTTATTAATTTATTTTTCACTTTAATAAAACTTAATATCTACACGAATGTTTTCCGCTTTTCATCTTTTTAGTTTTACATTTTTCACTACTTACTAATATCCTACACATTTTATATTTACCAAAATAAATTTCAAGCTTCTTTCTATGTTCTGCATATTTTTAAATAACATCTTCAGGTCTTTTACGCTATTTTCAAAAATGTTAATAATGCCATGTTTTATGTTGTATTTATCTCACTGTATAAATCCTACTTCTTTCTCAATCTTTTTATAAAAATCTCATATTCTCTTACAAATAATGAATGATAATAATCATCTTTCTTTTAAACCTAATTTATATTTACCGCCCTTAACTTTATATTTCTCAACTGATATTTATAAAAATTGTTCCTGTAAAAATCTTTAATTACTCTTAACAATTCCACATCTATTACCATATTTCAAATTTTATTCACAATTTAATTCTTTCTTTTTTTTTTTTATCTTAAACATTTATGTTATCTGATAGCGGTATAAATAATTAGCTTTCCTAATTTAATTTTTTTTTTCATTTATTTAAGTTCAGACCCTAAATACTTTTGCTACAGATTTTCAGCTAGATATCAATCTAATATTGTTTCTATATTGTTGTAAAATAATTATTGCATACTTCCATTCATTTGAAACCTTGTTATATCTAATTTTATTATAGCTTTTTCTTTCAATTCTTGATTTTAAATATTTGGCAATCAAATCATTCATTCATTATTTTTGCGTTTTTTTTTTAATCTTCCTATTTAATTTTGAATCCATCTCTTTATACACTGTCTCTACAATTAACCTTACTAACACTATGATTTATTTTCCAGCTTTTTATCATTCTCGATTTTTGTTAGAAGCTTATCTAGAATTCTTTTTAAATTTTTTACCCTCTCCCCTATCTTTACATTCTCATTTTTCTATATTAAACAATATAGTAGCTTTTCTTTTATTTATTTTTTTACTGTATTACCAAATTTATTCACAGCTCTTTTTTTCTGTGCAATTATTTTTTCTGTTATCTTTATATTAAATTTACAACTTAATTTATTTTAATTCTATTTTAGATATTCTTTTTTTATATATAAATAACAATAGTATCTAACCTATACTTCTTCCTCACTCAGAAATTTTCTTAATAATATTCTTTATATTTCCTATATGCCATTTTTTATATATTTCCTAAAGTATATTCATTTGATGTCATTAATATCAACTCTGAACATTTATTAGTAATCTTCTTTATCATATTATACCTTTTATAAGTTTTAAATTTATTCTCTCTCATATTTTCTGAGATATTGCTAAACCTGATCAATTTAAATTTATCCTACTAATTTTTTGAGATGGTACCATCCTTTTCCCCTAATATTGTAATCACTACTTCATTGTTTATGTTCTTTACCAAAAGTTTCAGTTTTTATCTTTCACCTTTCTTCTTTAATTATCAGCAGCTAATCAGCAATCCTATATTAACCATATAAATTTTAATTATATCCATTACTTAGATTTTCAATTTTATTCTATCTCATTCATAATCTTCATTTAGTAATCAATAAAGCAAGTCATATATAGAGTAACATTGCTTTTATAAGTTTGTATTTACAAATATGTAATATAGAGATCCTACCAATATCTCAAACAATATTGTACTAATTCACATTACCTCTACAATAATGTTTCAAACTTATCTATACCTCTGAATAAATATTTTCAAATATTTTTATTCCATCATCTTAAATCATCGCACTTATAGTAGCTATTTACAAATCTTTTTTTTTTTTCTGGGCACTGTTTGTGACAATTTTTTATTAAAATATTCTTCTTAAGAGTAATCTTTACATCTTTTCTTTATTATTATTATTATTATTATTATTGTATCTAGTTACCTTTTTCCATTCACATGACCAAAAATATAATATTTTTTAGTCTCTCACATGGGACTTTAATAGGATTACTATATTAGAAGTTTTTCTATAAAACCTTCTTCAAATCTCTCTACTTGTTTATATTCTTACTTTACTTTCATGCATATGTAAAATCCAATTTTATATTAATGCTTTGATCTACATGTATGTATACTGAACTGAGTTCAGACCTATATGACTACATAAACTAATGAGCTTGGATTGAAAATATTAAGGTGTTTTCAATTTAAGACTCATAGTTTTGTAGTTAAGTAGAGATAAAAGGTGACTGCTGGACGGTTGCATTAGATCCTAAGTTTTAGGTGCAGTGCTCTCAGATCCAAGACTCCTCACTGATAAAGGACACAAGCCAGAAACTAGTCTGGGGATATTGGATGAGGAGGCACTAGATGGAGGATTTTATGCACAATCCTTCTGGCATCCATTGATTATTCTAGCTTGCTGTGTGTGGCAATACATATAATGAGTTGTGCCTGTTTCAATAACAGTTATAAGCAAGCATAAGAAATGGTGATCATGTGATGTTTATTTAGAAAGATAATACACATGAATAAATGAGTGATAAAATTGGGTTAATCATATACCAACCATGTAGTTATGTTTTATAAATTGTTTAACTGAATATAAAATTTATATCTGAGCTTTAAATGATATGATAATATCTACAAAAATTATAAATGATAAATAATAATCATTAATGTATTTATCCAAGTGGATATTGTCAAAAGTTTGAGTGCAGGCAATTTGACACTTGTAAATCAAAGTGGAGTTACAGCATACAAGCGCAAAGTTTCCCATTATCTAATCACTACAGGTTTTTTAATCTAAACAATTTTATTAGTAAATTTTATAAGTAGCAAATAATTTAAATTTACCTTAATAACATCATTAATTCAAAAGGCCCAATAGTAGCCACTCTAAAACTCAAGATTCGTGAACCAACAATAAGACGATTCTATGCATAGTATATGTATTTTTTTCTTATAAATAAAAAATTATCACTTTATAATCGTGAAAAATATATATATACATATTGCTGATTTTTATTGCACCTGTAAAAATTTTACATAAAGAATAAAAGCAAATATATATCTAGATAATAGTAGATGGGCAATTGAAATCTTAAACTGGATTTCAAGAGATTGTAAAAGACCCAGAAAGAGACCATATGTGAGATGGATGGATGAAATAAGAAAGTGTGCAGGAGTGATGTGGAGAAGAGTAGCTAAAGATAGGAGAAGATGGATTGAATTTGGAGAGACCTTCACCCTGCAGTGGATTGATAATGGTTGATGATGATGATGAACACAAAATAATGAAAAAATATTCAAAATTGATTGATTATTAATTCAATTAAACAAATTTTAAAATCAGTTATTCAATAATTAATAAAATTATACTTTTCATTAATACAATTGTATATATAAATTCATATCAAACATTAATTTACAATCCTGCAAAAAGTAAAAAATATTATTGTTTACAATTATAAAGAAAGATTAAGCAACAGAAAAATAATGACTTTTTTCCCACAAAGATACTATGATGTAAGGATAATTCAATTGGAAATAATAAAAAAAGAGTTTAAGTTTAAAAATTGGATAAGGTAGATTTAAATGTCAATCTTTGTTCTGATTTTAAATAGTTGTCGAACTAATGAGGGGAAAGATGGATTCATCGGAAAACTGAATTTTTGATTATATTTTAATATTTTCAAAATGAGATTTTGTCTTAAAAGAATTTAAAATTCTTTATTAAAAAAACTGTTTGATAAATTTTTAAAATGAATAGTAAGTTATAAATATCTTCGTTAAATTACATTTAAAAAAGTGTTTTATAGGAAATTTGAACTGGGCCAACAAATTCTGCTTATAAAAAAAAACACCCCAAAATCTTTAAAGAAGAATGATGGGGCTTTCTTTCCAAGAGACGACCAAGCTGAAAATAGAATGCCATAAAAAGCTATATTTAGGCAATGTGCTGAGTATTTTCAAAATTAATATTAGTTGTAGCAAAAATTAAAAGTAGTCAAGCATTGGTGGTCGAGAGGTCAGCGACAGTTGCTTTACAAGCAGTTGTCCCGGGTTAGCGGATCGCTTCCCGGCTGATGCTATGACACATGAGAAAAAAAAATTAAAAGTAACGCATAACTTTATCTTAAGAAAAAATAAAAGCTAATTATTTTCTTCAAGTTGCTATTAATGAGGATTATTTAATCAGTTTACATATTGCCAAAATAAAATCATTTGTCCAATCCTAATAATTTGCATAAATATTGTAGAACAGTTCTTTTTAGTTAATGAGGCAAATAACTATTTTTGGAAAAAATTTTGAAAAAATATATACATCAATTTAAAAATAAAAATTTCCGCTAGAATAAGAGCATCAAATTAAAAAACAATAGAATAACTTTTCAGTCATTGTACTTTAGCATATTAATAACTTTTTTTTTACTATTGCCATTACAATAAAACTTATTAACCTTCAAAATCTAATTAATTCTTCGAGACACTTTGATATTTAAACAAGTAAAAAAATTATCTTTACTATTTACAGTTTTATAACATATAAAAATCAATAGGAATGAATTTTAAACTATAGCCTTCTTAATACCGGAAAATAAATGAGAAAGAGATGAGATTAAAATATTAAAAGATAAAATTTGCATTATACCTATAATGCAATTTATAAACGATTAATTCATCTCGGATTTTACATAATGGTGCTTTAATCTTTATATCATTATGAGAATGCTGTTTTTTAACTTTCTCTGCATGAAAAAGACATCTAAATTTTTCTCTATTGTATTCTAACTTCAGATATATTTTTACAACGAAATCAATCAATATTTCATCAAATCCCTGTATCTGAATTTATCTAAATGCTTTGTAGAAAGTTTATTATTGTACATCATTTTTACATCCAAAGAGGTGGGGACATAGTAATTGATTCTAAAATCTTATCATATTGAAAATATTTTGGAGCATATTTAAATGAAATGTTTTACTGCTCTTATATTGCATTTATAAAAAATCCATATAATAAATTTGGCACAAAGTAATTAAATTAGTTACATCACTACAACTAAATATCCTACTATTTTAAATTGCCAAATTCAGTAATAGCATTTTGATATTTGTGCAGCATTTCAACCTTTAAGTTCACTTTTCTATCTAAAAGATATTAATATTATATAAAAGATAAACTAAGATATTTAAATGGATCTACATTCCTTCTAAATTAATGGTTGCTAAAATTTCCATTACTGGATAATAAAGCATCTGAGTTTTTTGAACAAAAACTACTAAGGGTTTATGCATTACATTCAGCACATAAAGAATATATAGATCATTCAATGAATATAGAAAAATAGTATATTTATTACCATAAATCTTAAAGCCAGGCTTTGTTTTTGTTCAGTTGTAAAATGTATGATTAAATCTCTGTGGCATTATAATTTCTGCTTCAAAAAGCTATGGATAAAATACCATTATTATGAAAATGAAATTTTAATGTTAAAACCACTACACATCTCTGTTTAATCATGTGCTTTATTTCAAACATTAACTAGTAAAACATTTTTCACATATCAACATGTAGAAATTCCAATAATATGAATTAACATTTAAGGATTAATAGCTATTTTAAATAATATTAGAAACCATCTCAATTAACTAACTCAAATACCCTGATAAATCTGCACTTTTTTCACTTTTCTCTTACTTTTTTGTGGCAATAAACTATATGAATCTACATTGAATTATCTGATTTTTTTATTTAATTCTGACATAGATATTCAGGTTTTTTTTCCAGAGTTAAATTTTTTTATTATTATAAATAAATCTCCTGTATATATTATTTAGAATATGTATACTGAATAATATATTGCCACAAATTTTATATCATTCATATTTTTATTTTATTTTTTAAATTTACAAAGTGAATTATTGCAAAAAAGGGCCTTAAAAATTACATATTTAGGCAAAGAATGGATTTATGACAAAGCCTTTTTTATTTAGAAATTTGATGAATATTTTATTATCTGGATTCATTTCTATATTGTTGAATTTAAGTTGATTATATTACTTTTGCTCTAAAAATTATTTATAGTTGGTCCTTTATTAAGATTTGTAGATATGAACCATCAAACATCATATGATCACCATTCTTTATGCTTACACATATTGAACAAGTAAGCACTAGATAGGGATTTTATGCACAAACCTTCCTGCATCCATTGATTACTGTGGCTTGCACTGAGTGGTGCTACTGTATGGAGAATTTTACCTTTGTGGTTTGTAGATATGATCAAAAATCTCTTGAGTTTGCATAATAAAACATTATTTACATTTCTGACAAACATTAGGCTTGTGGTTTAGTGAATAATAAGTGAATTATATTCTTCATAATATTGCCAGGGCTAAGCTGAAAACTATCCATTTATTAGGAAGATCATCTTTGAATTCTGCAACTTCAGTCTTATCAGTTTAATTCAATGTCTTCTTAAAAATTCATATTTTTAACATTCATTTACTATATATTAGTAATCTTTGATTGATATCTATAACATTCAATTAATGAACAGTATATCTGTTTTTATAGAAGTTTCAATAACTGATTCTTTACACCTCTTCAATGACATTTACTGTAACGTTGACACATAAGGCGATAACTGGTTTCTATACGTTGTAAACACCTTGTAAAAGAATGAGCAAATATTATGCTATAATTTAATTTTATTTTTTAGCAATGCATGACTCCTCTCAGCTCCACAATATTAAAAGTATTCATCAGCATGAAAAGTAAAACCACCATTTCTCACCATTCATGCATTTATATATATATATGCTGCTTTTCCAATATTTCCAACTACACTTTCTAAAACTTCTTAAGATTTTTTTTTTTTTAAAAAAAAATACTGTTTAGTATTTTGATGATTTTTAAAACAAAAATTGTTTTTTTACGGACTGAATAATGTTGTTGTGCAATCCTCAATAAATAAATAAACAAAATTTATAATGCTTACTTCATTTCTATTTTTAATTACTTTATTTAAATAATAACTAACAACTACTAGTGAATTTAAAAAAGTATGACTGTAAAAATTACTGCGTATTTAAAATCAAATATAATCAACTTTGAATGAAAATTTGAAAGTTTTACTAATAAATTCTTTTACTTAACATTAGAAATAAACGTAAATTTAACTTAACGTAAAGATAATACAAATTTATAAATTAAAATTTTTAAAAGTTAAAAATTTATAATTCAAATTCACTCAAGCTTAAAAATGATTGCTAATGAATTGTGAAATTAAAGAATGTTTGGGAGTAACACAGCTACAAGAAAAAGTGTTTTTTTTTTTTTTTAAAACCATGTAAAAGCCTTTATTTTGTTTCCATTGTTCAGGATTATACTAGATTGAAAGCGTGTTTGTTTTTACAACTTTAGTTAATAGACTTTGAATGTACATCAAAATTTTAAGTTTTATTGTGTAAATAGTGATCTAAACTATTAAATAATTTTTACAAGTTAAAAGTATAGCAAAATATAAATGCAAAAGTAAAAATTATTGCAGCTGGCCCGGGTTTGCTTCCAGGTCAACGCATTTGACATATGGAAAAAAAATTAATAATATCATTAAATAAAAATAACAGTAAATTTTCTTTAATATAGGTTGGGTTTTTGGAAAAAAAAAAACTATTCACAAAAATTTATAAAAAATGTGTAGGGATTTCAAACAAGAAATAAATTTACTTTTGGTATTATTAAATTAATGATTTCTATTACTATCATTAACTATGTGTCCAAGGTGTGGGTTCACTCACTTGTTATAAGAAGATTCTTAAGCTTTTTTTAAAATAGATGAATATAGTGATTCTGAAGAATTCTAAATTACTTACTGAATTTCAGTAATGTCCAGGAAAATCATATATCACTGGATATTTTGATGAGTCAAAAAAATAAAACTGGATTATAAAAATCTTTTTTACTCCATAATTTTGAAGGAGAAATTTGACTCAAATTAATAATAAGATTACTCAGTTAATATTTTAATATATCTATTCTTAAAACAACATTTTTTAATTATTGCTAACTAAAATGGAATGAATTAAAAATATTGCTGCTATATACAATTTAAATGAATATCCAAAAACTTAGAGTTATTATTTATCTAAACAAAAATGTGTTTTCAGGAATGAAATATGTGTTACAGCAGTTGTTACTAGACATTTACATCAAATTCTCAATGAAGGTTAACCAGATATATAAAGTGGTTATTTGTATATAATAAAAAAGATTTAAATATAATTTTTTTAATAAATAAAAAAAACGTTAACTGAAAATCACTTCCAGTTAGCATAACAAATGATCTGTTGAATATTTACTTGTGGAAAATTAATTTAACTTTTCACACATACTTCACCATAAAGGATTTTCTTGACAAAAATCACTAATGTCACGTTCACTTAAATCGTACTTGTATAACCATCTATTGACATATTTTGCTAATTTTTTTCTAAATGCACTTTTGCATATTGATTTTTTTAATTAAAAAGAAATCTGAATAGATTACTATAATCAAATAGACTGCAAGTCAAAATATTTTAGTCATGCTTTTATGTGTTTGATGGATTTAGTTTCTGTAATCCATTTTGAGATTATATGAAATTATTCGTGAGATTACTTCAAGAAAATTTTTGGAATAACTAAAACCTCATATCTTCTCTTTTACTTTTTTTGCATTTCTTTATATATTCATATATATTACTTTTTTATAAATATCATCATATATACTTTGATGCAAATTTTTATATAATTCCTCCTTTATTTTTTTAACAGTTTCAGCTGTTCTGCAGTATTCATCAGAACTACAACATTTAAACATATAATCACACAACCATTATTATATCCATTATTATATGTTTAAGTATTGTAGTTCTGATGAAGACTGCAGGACAGTTGAAACTGTTAGAAAAATAAAGAAGGAATTATATAAAAAATGCATTAAAGTGTATATAATGAGATTTATAAAAAAGTAATATATATGAATAACTAAACACTTAATTTTTTTAACTTCAGCCATCTACTTCATCTTATATAACCAATACACATGACCACATACATGTTTTGTTTTCAAAAATAGATGATAATAAATTCAAGTATAATGGTTCAAAAAAGGCATTTTCAAATACCACAGCTTGTGAAACTGATTGCTAAATGTCATTAATGACACTATGTTTGGATCTTTTGACATATTCTTAAAATTATAAAGCAGTTTTAATATTTTAGAAAAGAATTTTACAGATTTATCAGAGATTAACATTTATTTATTTGCATTTTAAAAATAAATTTCAGTCAAAGAAGATTTTGTTGACTTTTTTGGAGTCATTCACTTAGACTGTTTTCTTTGCCAACCATTGAATGATAATAACATTCTTTGCTTTCATTACAAACTCATTTTTTCAATATTTGCAAAGTTCAAATGTGACTTTTATAAAATGTTTTATGTTTGTAAATGTATATATCTACCAAAACAAATGTAATTTTTGAATTCTAATATAGGATAATCATTTAATATTTTAATCAAATTGAAAGATTACAAAAAAAGTGTCACCAGAAACAACAATGGATTCATCTACCTGTAGAAGGAGTAAAATGCTTTTCTAATATTGAGATGAAATTCTGGAGACATTATTATAGATGTTTTATTGATTACCTCTTTGAGAAAGATTTTTAATTTCTGTATAAAATCAATTTTGAGAGCAACAGAAATTTTGAAGCAAATTGAAAGATTTCATTGTGGGTAAAACATTCTAATAAATTGTTTTTGCTATATCTACATGATTTTTAATTTGATAAAATAAAAATCAGACTAATTATGTAATATTTCTTCATCTGAAAGATCATTGGGAGAAATGTAGTTACATAAAAATATTTATTAGTATTTAATAACAAAACAAACAATTTGGTGAAGACACAGTGGTTTCAATAAAGGGATAAAAATCCTAACCTTATGTAGGTCACTTTAAGTTTAATTAAATAGGGTTCAATAAGGTTGATTAGTAATCTTAGGCTTTTTAGTTATAATAACCTCAAGATTTCTAAATAAAGTTTTTGCATGCTAATTTATTTAAACAATCAATGTTGTTCAACACATGCATAAATGACTTACAATTATCTAACAAGTCTGCAAGAATTATTTTAAGTTTTGCCTTTATCATAATATAGATTACAATAGAAAATAGCATTACTTCTTTAAAAAACTTTTTTAAAAAAAATTTATTAATAACAAATTTTCATAATATTATTTGAGTTTGAATTTTGAGAGACCAATGAAAATAACAAAACATTTGAAATAAAAATTACATTTTCTTTCAGTAGTGAGTGCCAAAAGATAACATGAAGAAATGTGTTTATTAAACTGTATGATTGTAAATGTCATTCAAGATATCAGCAATTATACTAATATTGGTAATAGATAAAGATGTAGCATTTTCCTCAAAGAATGATATTATGTAGTTAACAGTAACTAATTGAAGGATATAGCAGCCATATATAGTGTCCTATAGGTTTCTGGTGAATATTTGACTTTTAACTCTGAATTTAAGACCAAGAGATACCTTGATCATTTTATCAATTGTCTGAAAGCAGAATAAATTTATCTGTAAATGAGAGTTTTTTAGATATTTACAATCATAACAGACAATGGGAGATTATACAAATTATCAACAAAGATATCAGTCATCAGTTAAAGGATGACAAAATATAAAATGTTCTGATTGTGAATATAGGATTTTTTTGATAATGATCAGTTATTTAGATAATTACAGCTTCAGATCATTTTCAAAATTTAAAAAATGTCATGAACTGAAAAAAGAAGTGCCTAATTTTACATAAGGCATTTTTTTACTTTAGGAAGTTAGAAGAAAAAATGGAAAGACAATTTATTTGCATAGTGGATATGTTTTTTACTATAAAATGCACAAATAATACAAAGTGGAATTCATTCTAAATAAAAAATGAAAAAACAATACTATGGAAAGTAACAGCATATCAGAAAGACTAGTTATTAAATTTAATGAAAGGTGCTAAATGTAAGTAATTCAGGTTTATGACCCAACATGTTCTTCTTGTGGTGACAAAAGATAACTTTTATATAAATGTATAGAATGCTTTTAATCTCATCATGAAGATTGTAAAATTTCCATGGAAGACTTTAATGTTAGAGTTGGAAAATGATTAAAAGGTGTAAACACAGTTATGAAAATGGCTATGAAGACAAAAATGGCAGAGAACACAGGCTTGTGAAATTTGCAAAAAAAAAGAATTACATATTATGAATGCTTTTTTGAAGAAAATGGTAAACAGAAATGAACTTTGAAATGCATACAAATGGAGGTATAGAAAAATTTTCTCATATTTATTTAACAGAAAATGTTCAAATGAAAGTCAATCTCCAATAATGCGCTATTTCTTAAATATTATAAATCTCCGCATGCTCTCACACCAATAAGAATTTAAAAAACTTAAGTGCACACAATAGACTTGAGTCCTGATTTAAGAATGGTTGTAAGAGTTGGTGTATAAAGAATGTACTCTCTAAGCTTGAGAGATGAAATTAAGTTTTTTTAAATTCTTACCGGCAGGAGAATGCGTGGAGATTTATAATATTTAAGAAATAGCACATTGTCAGAGATTGACTTCCATTTGAATAATTTTAAAATTTTCAGTGTTTTATAATAATAGGTCTAATAGAAAATATAAGTTTCAAAATTGCAATGTTATAAATAGATTCAACACACAAAAGTACAATCTATTACTTAGATGTAAATTATGGTTAATGTAAAACTGGTCAGATGAAAGCTATTAAGAAAGATAACATTAAGAATTGATATTCTTAACCTTCAGAAACATTATAATAAAATTTTAATTAAAACTTGCTCATCAGTTTAAAATATTAAGATTTTATAAGATTTGAGTTAAATCATTTAGAAAACAACTCATGGCAACAAATATAGCTTATACAAGAAAGCAGCAATTTATCACAAAAATTTGAACTAAGATAAGACAATGAAAAAAAGAAGAAAATATTAATGTTTTTTCAAAATGATCTGTTAAGAGTGTACATAATATTTTCAAAGTTTTCTCTGAATATGTGATATTAATATTGCCTTTAATTTATTACATTTTAGCAACATATTTAGTCACATACAGTTAATAATTTGAGTTTACTGCTCATGTTTCAAATTCATTCTACCTGTATAATTTTATATGTTTGTAGACAGATTTTCAAGGGATCCTGATAATCAAAATATTACACAAAAAATTGTATATCTTAATATTTTCAGATGTTTTTCTAATAAAATAATAATAAATGAGTTTGTATTTGCTTTTCAGATCACTGGACAATTTAACTTTTTGTGCAAATTCAGATCATGGTGTTACAAGGATAGCATTTGAATAGTCTGTATGGTGAATTTCTGTTACAATATTGCAATAAATAATTCCAAATAATTGATTAAAATATATGTTGGTTTTTGTTTTTATTAATAATTTGTAGAAGTCATCAACAAATTATAACGCTTTATAGTTCAAAGATTACATTTCAGAACCCAAAATGCAAAAAATGAAACTTGTTCGTATTTTATTTTGCAAAAAAAAAGTGATTTCAATAGCATTTTTTTTTTTGCTTTTCATGTTGTTTTTGATCATTTGAAAGATGTTTTTGATAAATATAAAATATATTAATTTTTATAAATGTATAATGTTTTTAAAATTATTTAAACTTACATCAATAGGAAAAGGGAAAAAAATACTGTATTCTAACTAATGGAAAATAAGTTTTGATTTTTTTTCTATTTACTTAAATAAATAAAAAGTTCATCATTTTTTTTGTGATGTTTAAAATTAATTTTAATAATAAATTTATTTAAAAATAGTTTATTTCAACAGAAACATTATTCTAGTTAAAGGTCATATATATGAAACTTATTTTTTTCAAATTTAACCTTGATTTAATTACAGTATTTCTGAGTTATCATTAATATGTAGGGTATTATTATTATACATGTTTCAAATAACAACAAATGAGTGTTTAGTGATTCAACATAATATAAACTATTATAATTATTATAATTTGATTACTTTAAAATATATTATTAAACGTTTAATTGAACTTCATATTAATTATTGTAATTACGATTGATTTTTTTTCTTTTACAGATCATCATCTTTCTCCTACATTTATAAATTATCATATCAATATTACAGTTTATTAAGTATTTTAGTAGCTGTAGCCGTGGCTATTCCAATCAGTATTTTAACAGGTAATTTTAAATGAGTGTGTGAATGTAAAAATCAGTTGGTGAAATAAAGAGGTGACATTTTATAAAGCAAAAATTTTTCCAGCATTTTCTTACTGTATCGAAATATAATAAATTTAACTGTAGAATGTGAGCTTTCATCTTTTTTTTATAAATATATATGTATAACTTTTTATCACTGCTATTAACAAACTTTTTAATAACGGCAATAAAAATACTCCTTTTTTTTTCTTTAAAATATATAATGTCTTATAAACTATAATATTCTTTTCGCTAAATCCAATTAAATTGTATGCTCTCCTTTTTTCTTTTAAAACAATTTATTTCTTCTCATCAACCATATATACATATTCACATCTTTAAACACCCACTGCTTCGACCACTTTTTTCTGTAATCATTTTCAAGGATTTATAAAATTACATATTTATATCATTCCTATTACAAATATAATTAATATATAAAAATTAATATACACTTACCATAAAACTCAATAACATTTCCCTTTCATCAATCTGTACATGTTTTTTATATGTGTATTATATAATCCACATTTACTTCTTTCTTTCTCCCCAAACTTTTTCTTTCTTTAAATACACATTTCTTTATATATATATAAAAAAATACCAATAATTTTCTTTCTTTGTCTTCTTTATACTCTTAACCAATTACTTTAAAACAATAACTTTTTTATACCATTTTTAATTTGTTTTGATTTTAATCTATCTTTTATATAATACTTTAACAAATAATAGCTATATTATTTACTGGCTAGCTAAATTAGATATATGTCAAGAATCAGGAAAAAATTATAAGCTTATTTTAGTTGATTAGGGACATATCACACATAAGCATTAACTCCATCATGATTTAAAAATATGTGTGCATACATATGATTATGATAGTGTTAATAGGTTATGCTTGCTTTAATACTGAAGCAGTATGATTTAGTCATCATAGTTTCACCTACTATATAACATAGTAGTCTTAATTTCCCTAATTCAAACTCTAGAAGTGCACATATATATAACTATTCTAAGTAATATAAAATATATAGAAGCATATATTTATGTGTATATGTGTGTAATTGTATATGCACACACATCTGCTATTTTAAATGATTGTATACACATTTTGTAATATTTTATTTGTGAAAAATTGTATATTTGCAACTGATTGATATTATTATATATAATGTACACACCTTTATAATTTCATATAAATATTTGTTTTATGATTTTGAGTTATTAAATTTGTTTTAAGCTGTGGACATTATACAAATAGGAACATAGTTTTCTAGACTGTTTCATACTGTCTTTGAAGTTATCCAATTACTAAATTACTTAATCATGTATAGTAATTAAAGACAGGGGTTATTTTCTCAGGTATATGTCAAAATGTTTGCAGCTTAAATCTCTTTCAAAAAAAAAAAGAAATTCACGGTTTAAAGAAAAAGAACTTTGTAAATCTTATAAAATACCGCCTGCAATAAATCCAGACTTTATGAGTCTTATAAAATAAAAATTAGAACAATTAAGCCTGCAATAAAATCCAGCCAAACTTGAATATTTAGAAATAAAAAGGAACAATTAACAAGCATTAAGCCTGAAATAAATCCAGCCATTTTGTTTGAAGTTGATAAAATTAGTGACTTCTTAAGTTTTAAAGTCTAAAAATAAAGATTGTGAATGGCCTGTAAGAGAGGAGGGGGTAAAGAAATATAAAAAACCCAGTTTGAAAAGAAACCATTATCCATTTTGCTTTTACTCATGTGTTAACTCATATCCAGGCAGTGTGCCCATTTTTATTATGAAAACCATTGGCTAAAGAGACCATCATTGCTGCCTCCTTGGCGGCCACAACTGTTTATGGAGATGAAGACTCAAAATCCAGACTTCCTGAAAGAATAGCCCATAGATGAACCAGCTCAGATAAACCAGCCCCATGCGTGTGTTTCATACTGTCAAGATGCAAGCCTTCAGAGTAAACAACCGGTAACAACTTCTCAACCAAGCTAAACCTAAGGCTATAGCAATTCTAAATCTTTCCTAAAGCTAGTTATATAATATAAATAATGTGCACAAACTCTTAAACTCAAATCTCATAAATTAATTAAACTATGTTAAATAAGTGTATTTTCTCTTAAATTAATTAAACTGTATTAGATAAGTGTATTTCAATCTGTATAATTTTAAAATACTTTAAAAGTTAAAATGTAAATCTTGCCTGATCTCAATTTCTCTTAAATCTTTTAAAATCAACTTATAAAAAGATAATTATTGCCTTATTATTTTCTCTATTTATGTCTATACTTATGCCTAGATATATATATATATATATATATATATATATATATATATATATATATCTATATATATATATATATATATATATATATTATTATTATTATAATGCATTTATTAATTTGTGCTATGCCTTCAGAGAGGAGATTATTAATTATCATAAACAAAGAGACACTTTTGTTCTCAAATAAATTAACATATCCTGTTTGGCATGTTTATAAATCTCCGTTCTGAAACCTACTTTGATATATTAGTTGAGCTGCTATGTTCAGCTTAATATTGCATATATGTTGCTTATTAAAAGGTCTGTTTAGTTAAATGCGAGAGAGTGATAATTTAAGGCATGTTCAGTAGTTAGCCAAGTTTAAGTCCTAGATATGCTTTAGACCCCATTAATTTATTTTATAGAATATGTAGTTAATTGATAAACTAGATCATTTTAATAAAGTCCTCTTTAGCACAGTTTCAGTGCTTATTTAACTAACTGGCATAGGGTAGTTTTGCAGAAGAAACTATAGATTTCATGTTTTACTAACTGTAATAATTAATAGTTAGAAGGCATTGTGAATGAGCTTTTAAGAAGCATTGTGGTGCATTACGCCTTGCTATCATATACTTATTAAGATAAGATTCGGTTTTAAGGACTATCTTATCATCCTTAGTTCGGACAGCCCTCTCTCTTGAATGGGATAATGATTTTAAGGGTCATTCCCATTACCTCCTTCAGAACTGGAACACTGGAATCCAGCATCGTATATTAAGGCTGTTCAATCATCCGAACTAAATGTTCACATATAGCAAGCAATCGGTACCTGAGAACCGAGTAAACGTTACTGAATCTCATGAGTAAAGACACATTCAAGCCGCATCTCTGATGTAATTTGTGTAGCGATGTAGTCTCAGAAGTTATGCTACAAAACACCAGTTCACCTGCTGTTATATTAATTGTTCAGTATTGATCTGAACCTCAGATCTAGTTTATCTAATAATATCTACATAAAGAGCGCATTGACTGCTCATCATGTAATAATAAATTTAAGTACACATTGTATAAAGTTGACACTCTCTTAAAATTTAACCCTCAGCAAACCTAGTAGGAATGGCAGAGCATAATTTAGGCATCGGTGTAGTTGTAGAAATAATTATTAATTTATAAATGCTGTAATAAAATGATGTTGGTTAAATACAATTGATTGCCAAACATGTAGTTCATATATTGACCATCCCACCTGCGAATGGAATATACAGTACATTTAATTGTTATGGTTTGTGTTATTTTGTCAATATTAAATAATTTTAAAACATATTAACATCTGTAGTATTATTCACTTTGTTTATATTAAATCACCATCCATAATTATTAATATATGCATTAGAGAATCAGTCATAAGTTATATGTGTGTTTAGTTAAGCTATCAAGCAGTTAGTTAATTATTCATGAGTCTTTCGCTTTACCCTTTGCTACTGCTGGCACGGAAATTAAGAGATTACGAATGTGACCTCATATATGTCATTCATAAGGTAGTAAGTCAGGGAGGGTTGGTGAAGGAGCTGAGGTGCGGTCGGATTCAGTCTCAAACCCTCATCTAGATCAGCCTTGGTATAATTTACCAAAACTCTGGATTTTATTGCATAAATGTACAAATATGACTGTTACAATACATAAATATGCCAAAAATGCAGATTAATCTTTTCATTTATTACCAATTTTTTAAACAAAAATTGCATCTTCTTGTATAAAGAATTCTTCAAAATTTACAATATAGCTCTTAAATTTGAGATTCTAGAATAAATTGTTAAAAGTTGATTTCAAAACAATAATAGAAAAACTGTTTGTTTTATTTTGATGTTATTACAAATGTAGTAATTTATAACATATGGATTTATTGGCTGATATGTTTTAAATTTTAAGAGCATATGTGTGTGTGAGAGAGAGAGAGAAAGGAAGAGCAAGAGAACATATTGATAATACTAGAAAGACAAGTTACAATACTGGATCCTACAAGCAATCATCCAAGTAGTAGAGATCAGTAATAACATTAGATATGCTGAAAATGATTGTTCTAAATCAAATGGGATTATGCACAAATGATTAAATTCTAGATCAGCATATTACCTTATAATCACAGTGCTATCACCAAAACAAAAATCTATCAGAGAGATGTTTCTTACACTGGTAAAATTTAATGCTATTCTAATATATTATGCTTTTCCACCATAGAGCATTTAAGAAAATCCTTCAGAGCATTATTTAGTATGATTGTATAAATTACTAATTTAAAAATCACAGATTGTCCCAGAAATAATTTTAATCATGTTTGATTATTTGTTACTGAAAAGAGACTCTTTGATTCCTCTTTGAGATCTTAAAAGAGCCAAGCCAATCAAATTACTAATATCCATTCCATATATTTTTGTTTTTGCAGTTGTTATTACTATGTTATTATTTGTATAATAAATGAACATGGGTGGGCTACTTAGAAACATGCATTAGCCAGCATGGTATCTGTTGGCTTTTTACCTTTAATCTTTTTTCTTAGTTGTTTAATAGTTTTTAATTGAAATATGAGTTTCTTGAAAACAGGATGAATGGGTGGAATGTTTTAATAGTTATGTATGATCATAATGAATGAAACTAAATGATGGCCTTCATTTCCAGAAGATTCTAAATTTATTAACCAAATGAGATTGATTGACCAAAGTGGAGTGTGCTAAGAATCTCCTGATTATGGATCCAGACTGTCATTCAATGATATTTTATTTAAGTACCTATAATAGCAGATCACTTTCAAGTGAAGAAAGATTGCATGAATTGTAAAAAGAATTGTTTAGTATTTAGTGGGTTATTGTGGAGTTTGTATAGTTGTTTTTTAAAAATATGAAGGTATTAATTGATTTACACTTTACTACAACGGCATAAATGTTGGAAGAACAAATGGAGTGGAGTTCATTATAAATAAAAAATGGAAGGTCAACAATGTGGAGATTGATGTCAGACTGAATATCAGAATTAGTTATCAGATTAATAAAAGAGACTAAATATATATCATTACCCAATGTTCTTATTATAATAAATAAATAGAGAATTTTTATATGAATATACATGATTCTTTTGATTGGGAAAACAATATTTAAAAATTGTCATTGATAAGGATTCAAAGATGCAGTTGATAAATTGAGTTATAATGATAAAAATGACTGAAAACAAAATATTTATGAAATTTGTACAACGTGAAAAGCAGTATATTATAAATTCTTTGAGAAAAATTATAAACAAAAATGGACTTGGAAGCATCCAAATGAAGGTAGAACAAGAAAATATGTATTTTAAGATTGTAATGTTCTTAATAAACTTTACACATGAAATAATTGTTTATTAATTAGATTTAAGATGCATGTCAATACAAAACTAGTCAGATGAAAACTATTAAGAAAAGCAGTAGTAAGAGTCTTAAATCCATAAGTAAGTACTGGCTAAATATGTTTATTAAGAATCTTGCTTTTCAAACACATATGCATATTTTTTTTAATATTAATTTATTTTTACCAAAATCTCTCCATCCAAAATTTAAATTCTATATTTAATTTTATCTTAAATGTTTCCATATATAGAATAACTTGCCAAGATATTTATAGATGTTAACTTTTTAATTTATTATTATCAATCTTTATATTCTACTTTTTTTTTAAAAGCCATTAAACATATTTATTTTTATTCCTATTATCTTATTTTTTATCTCTCTATTTTTAATTACATTTAATCATTATTTACAAAAACAATCACTTCAACTGTAATGTCTTAGTGATTTAATATATTTCCATTTATTCGCGGTTTTGAAAATCTTTTTATTGTCACTACGTATTCTAATAATCAGCATTGTATTTCGATAAATATTGATAAAAATATGTGAATGTCATGAATTTATATTATAAAGCATTGGTGGTCGAGAGATCTTTACAAGCAGTTGTCCCGGGTTAGCAGGTTCGCTTCCCGGCTGATGCTATGAACCATGAGAAAAAAAAAATATTTATTTTAAAGGTTAACTTTTAGCAAGAAGTTCTATTTTATAATATATAAATTCAATACAAAATGGCAACTCATATTTTTGATTACATTTTATTTATGTTATGCCTCGTTTACATTTAAAATAAATAATTATATGACCAGAATATTAAGTACAATTGTAAGTTTTGCAAAGAATTAATTTCTCTTTTATTTAAATTGTTGAATCTTGGGTTTTTTTTGTAATTTTCTATTTTTTACTTTTGTAGTAGATGGTTAAACGCATTTACCAAATGCATATCTACGTGTTTTTTGTTTTGAATCTTAGATTATCATTAGTAAAGATATCAACCAAAAATTGATTTGGTGTATATGCATTACCATTTGGTATTCACTGATTACTCAATATTATCATAGATGGTCCCTAGAACAGAGAATTATTCTTGTTCACATTATGTTATATATAGAGCTCTGAAAACAAACTCTTAACAAGCTTTGTAGAATACCCCCAACCTCAGATTGGTTTCTACGACTGGCATCCTCAGTGAGGTGCTAGGATATTCAATCATTATATTAAAAATATCAAGACAAGCCCACCGCTTTAACTAATGTAGAAACTCTGAAATTTTCAGACATCCATATATCTTCCAATCCATCTATCTAACTTAAATAACCATTTGGGACTGAACTAAGTTCAGATACGTCATATATTAATAGCTTTAGCAATATAAAATTGCCAAAGCCATCATAGCAAAAAATAAAAATACAAAAAAAAATCAAGTCAGATGTCACATGACTTAATTTAATAAGCTTCTGTTTACGTAAAATAAACTCTTAACAAGAATGCTAAGAATTCCCTGATTGCAGACCCAGGCTGCCATTTGATGATGACTTTTTATTTAGGTACTTACAACTGCAGATCACTTTCAAGTAAAGGAAGATTGCAAGAATTAGAAAAACTGTCTTATATTAAATGGGACATTATTGGACTTTGTGAAGTTAGAAGAAAAGGTGAAAAGACAATTGACTTAAAAAGTGGACAAATACTCTATTATAAAAACACAAACACTTGAGAAAAAAACCCACAAATATTGGAAATACAGTGGAGTAGAATTCATTATAAGTAAAAAGTGGAACAACAACATTGTGGAGATTGATGCTGTATCAGACAGAGTGGCAAAATTAGTTATACAACTTAATAGCAGATACCAAAGGCAGATAATTCAGGTTTATTCACCAACAAGTTCTCATAGTAATGAAGTAGTAGAAGATTTTTATAAGGATGTACAAAAGCTTTTGATCAGAGTAAACAACATTTTAAAATTATTATGGGAGACTAATGCTAGAATTGGTAAACAAATGAAAGATTAAAGTGTTGTAGGTAATTTTGGTTATGGTAATAGAAATGAGAGAGGACATAGACTTTTGGAGTTTGCAGAAAAAGATAAACTTTTTATTAAGAACTCTTTTTTTGAGAAAAATGTTAAAAGAAAATGGACATGGAAGCATCCAAATGAAGATACAGCAGAAATGGATTATATTTTGACTAACAGAAAAATTTCAAGATTGTAATGTTTTTAATAAATTTAACACAGGAAGTAATCATCGAGTAGTAAGATGTCAGATATGTGTTAATGCAAATCTAGAGAGACAAAAATTATTGAGAAAAACAGCATTTACAGTTGATATTCCTAATCTTCAGAAACATTCTAATGAATTTAAATTAGAACTTAAAAATCAGTTTCAAGTATTAGTAGATTTTGAATATGATTCAGATTTGAATGAAATTAATATGAAAATAACTGATACACTTTTAAAAACTGCAACAAAAATAGCTGGTAGAAAAAAGCAGCAATTGAGCAATAAAATTTCTACTGACACATGATAATTTATGAAGAAAAAAAGTAATATGAACATATACAAAAATGATGCATTAAAAAGGACTGATGCTCTCGAATTTTGTAAAATGACGCAGAAAAGAATTGAAAATGGTATAAGGAAGTATAACTATGAACTAGCAAGGAAAGTTGTAGAAGAGAATAAAAGTCTCAAGAGTAAAAAACAACATTTTAGTATTGGTAGGAAACTTATATCTGCAATAAGAAAAAAAGATGGAATTATTATTAAAAAGAGAGATGACATCATGAAATGGATAGAACACTTTTATCAAGAATTATATAGTAATAAAAAAAAGTACCTCCTATATTTATTACATCTTCCAAATTGCCCACAATTTTAAATGAAGAAGTGAGACATGCAATTAAATGTATGAAGAAATGAAAGGCTCCAGGTAATGATTGAATTATAATTGATATATTAAAAGAAGCAGGTAAAGAAATAGAATTTTTTTAGCAAAGTTATATACCAAATGTCTAAATGATAAAGATGTACCAGATGATTGGAAGAATGCAGTATTAATATTAATATTTAAAAAAGGTGATAATGAAGATATTAGAAATTACAGATCTATCAGCCTTTTATCAGTTTTATACAAAATTTTTGCGAAGATAATTACAACTCGTCTACAGAGAACATTGGATTTCCATCAACCAAGAGAACAAGCTGGATTTAAAAGTGGTTTTAGTACAGTAGATTATATCCAGATATTGAGAGAAGTTATAGAAAGGACAAATGAATATGAGTTGCCATTATGTTTTGGATTTGTATATTATGAAAAGGCATTTGATTCTATAAACATTTCTTCAGTGATTAAAGCATTGGATCATCAAGATATAGATCCAGGATATTGTCATATTTTAAAGAATATTTATAAAAATGCAATAGCAACAATTAGATTACATAAGGATACTGGGAAAGTCAACATTGAGAAGGGTGTAAGACAAGGTGACTCCATATATCCAAAATCTTTTATAGAAGTGCTGCAAAAATATTTTGTGGATTAAAATGTGAAGCTAAAGAAATAAAATGAAATGGAGATTATTTAAGTCATTTAGATTTTGCAGATGAGGTAGTTGTTTTTGCAAATAATGTATTAGAGCTGCAGGAAATGTTGCAGAAGTTATCAGATGAAAGTAGAAATGTAGGACTAAAGATAAATATTAAAAAAGACTAAAGTAATGTTTAATGGATTTTCTCAAAATATGAAAATAAAGATTGATTATGATGAGTTAGAAGAAGTTATGATTACAAATACCTTGGTCAGATTATTAATACAGATGGAAACATAATGGATGAAATTAGTAATAGGATTAAACTTGATCGGAGTGCTTTTGGTAAAAATAACTTGATACTAAAAGGAAATATGCCTATGTGTTTGAAAAGGAAGGTTTTTAATAAATGTGTTTTACCAATTCTTACTTATGAATCTGAGACTTGGATACTTATTAGAAGAGTAATACAGAGACTTTAGACCATTTAAAGAAGTATGTAGAAATGCATGTTGGGAGTAACAAGAAGAGATCGAAAATGCAATAAGGACAAACAGATATTACTGACCTTGTTGAAAAAATTAAAAGACTGAAGTGGAGTTGGGCTGGACATATTGCTAGAAGAGATGATAATAGATGGACAATTGAAATCTTAAACAGGATTCCAAGAGATTGTAAAAGACCCAGAAAGAGACCATGTGTGAGATGGATGGATGAAATAAGAAAGTGTGCAGGGGTGATGTGGAGAAGAGAAGCTAAAAATCAGAAAAGGTGGATTGAACTTGGAGAAACCCTGGATTGATAATAATTGATGATGATGATGATGTGAGAAATCAAATGATAAATTACATTGTAAAAAAGGAGAAAAATGCTTTGATATGGGGGAAAAATTGACTTATTTATGGAAATCCAAAGCATTTTTGAAATATTTTAGTTTGCCTATTTAAATTTAGTTTTAAGCAAAATATCTGACATTTTTATAGTAAATCTGATGGACGATTTGAATCCAGTATTAAAATTTTGGAATTGATAATATTTTAAAAATTATAATTAAAAATTTAATGGTTGACAAGAGAATTTTCCTTTTTTTTTTATTATGAAATACAAATGAAGAAAGACAGAAGAGAAAAATGTGTTTCTTTCTTTTTTAATTTCACTTATTTGTGTATAAAAATCATAATGTAATGTACATAAAATTTGTATCCAGAACATGTTCCAAAGATAGTAAAGAGTTTGTTTTTCAAAAATATATTGTTGCAATGATGCAAAGGTGCATATATATATATATATATATATATATATATAACCAATATGGTTTTAAATAAAAAAAGAAGTTTAATATATATATATATATTGTTTAAAACCATGTTGTTTGATCCACATCAAATACATATAAATAGATCTGAAACAAGAAACTAGCCATTCCTAAGTCTATTCTTATTCCAAACTCTAATTCCAGAAGTCTACCCTTTTGATTTCACATTGCTCTGCATTCCAGTGCTGTCTATTTTTGAGCAATATTGCAGTGATCCATGTTAAGGAGAAAATCAACTGCTGATTAAAACTCTTTTTCCACCATAATTTGAATAGTTGTATTTTATTGACTGTTTTTTTAAGTATTTTTCAATACTCAAGTCCTAACAGCCAGTATGATGACTTTATCTAGCAGAAGAATTTCTACAATGTGCAGCTAGTCAAAAGAAAAGCCACACCAGTCAAAATGTATAGAAAATGCAGTCAGATTCAGAAAATAATGTTGAACCTTGCAAAACTAAGCAGTGAAATGCCTCTATAATGCTGTGAATGAAATGAACAGTTCACCTGGGTCTTGTTTTATGCGAATTATTTTAATGCGAATTTGAAGTTATGCAATTCATGTTTCTTCTTAATATCTTTCTTATTTCACTATATTTATTAGATATCAAGAAATTTAAATTATTAATAACTTATTTTCACTTGAAGTACTTTTTTTTAAAAAAAATATGTTATATTAGCAGCTAACGTGAATATGGCCTGAAGCTGTATTTAGAATTTTAGCTTCTATGTAAATAACCTATTTATACTAATGAGTAAATAATAATAATAGATTTATACTTAGATATAAAAATATTGCAATAAATATTCAAAAAAATTAAACTTTTAAAACGTATATTTTGTTATATATAACAGAAATAAATAATCTTTTAGATTTTTAAAATAAAAAATGAAGATTTTATAAACTGAAAATAATCTTTCTAATAATAATGTATAATCTTTTTGTTTTGATTTCGATCTCATTTTTTTAAATATAGAAACAGAAAACCATTAACACAGCAGAAGACTGCTAGTTGTATATCACATCACAAATAAAAATAAAGTGGCTAACATGTTTCTCTGGACATAATTGCTGAGAGATTCTTGACTTCGTTTAAGGAGAAGCTACAATACATCACATCGAATCTGATTTCTTACCAGTTCACAAATGAACGCTAGTGGTAATGATTAAAATATGTATGAAAAATGTAAAATTAAATACTGTAGTTAATAAAAAAAGTAAAAAAAGTTTGTCTTGTATTAATTTTTTTCAAATATTTGAAATTTTTTGTTAGTCATACTTTATTTGCTTATTTTTTTAATGTGAATTTTAAAGTAATTTTTCTTTGTTGCTTTTATGTGAATTCTGAAAATTACAGACCCTATCCCCCATTTTTCAAGGTAAGTTAAGTCTATTTTTGTGCGATTTTTTTTAATGCGTGTTTTCTATGGAACCTATCTACCGCATAAAACAAGACCCAGGTGTACTATATAAATTATCCAAGACCTATATCTCATATAACATCACCAGTGGTGCTGCATTTACTCTCTCTAACATCACCAGTGTTCAAGGAGACAAACTATCATCACTGGAAAAACTAATGAAGACAACAGTAAAATTTAAAACAATGGTACCTGCAAAAAACATGGGTTGTAATTGTTTCAATATTTAACATGGTAAGATCTTATCATTATAAATACTATAAGCCTAAACTTAAAATACCTTTTATTCTATGATATTTGATATTTTGGGTATGTGTTAATAGTTACAAGTATATACAGAACAGTTTTATTTATCCCTTATTAATAAATTGTTATATTTTTTTATTAATGCATTTAGTTTGTGTTTGTAACTCAATCCAAATATTATGCTTTTACATTCATATGCTAGTTAATATCAACAGCCCTAAAAAATTGTGCAATGCATTGGGGAACATGGTGGGATGGTATTAATAATTGATGATCGTTTTTTAAAAGTTTTCCTAGAATAAATTTTCTTTTTAGAAGTTGGCACCTTTGAATTTCTTTTTTATTGAATTTGAAAAAAAAAAAAAAATACTTTTAGGAGTATTTGTACTTTTAAATTATAAATCATTGGCATCACATTAGTTAATATTATTATATATTTCAATTAAATTTTTAACCATATAAAACTCATATTTATTTGAATCAAGATTTACGATACATATGTGTATATCCTTATGTATCTTTAATGGCATATAGGTTCAAACCCATCTTTCATCTAATATGGTCATCCAGTGAAAATTTTACCATTACAATATATAGTATTAAATTAAATTATTTTCCATTTTTTAGTTTTTAATTACATATATATATATTCTTGATTTCAGGACGTCAGAAGTTGGAAAATCTTGATCCCAAATTATTTTTTTCACCAATGAAACCAAAACAACATTTAACACTGCCAACAGAAGAGGTAAAATTTCTACAATACATAAACAACTAATGTAATTTACTATTAGTGAATAATCAAATTTAGAAATAATTTTTATCTATTTAAATTTAAATAAATAAAAGTTTTATACGTTCACACATGTATATATATATTAATGAAAGTAACCACCAATAGAAGGGGGGGGGATCATTTATGCTTAAACCAGTCATGCATTGGTTATCCGTTTGATTTGAAATATATGTTTTATTCATTTATTTACCTCCTTATTTCTTTATTTCTTAGTATTTAAAGACAACCAAATTCAATCAGCATCGCATAATCTATCCATGATACTCACTACAACAATCCCTTTCTAAGCATACACTATTATATTTTAATAAATAAATGAACTACTATATCTATAATATCATTTCTTTGATCATCAAATTTTTATATTATGGCTTTTTTAGATGCTATTAATTTTAATATGCAATATCATATAGCTTATCCTAATCACTGATAATGTCTACACCACTTTGATGAATATAAACTACTATCTTTTTTTTCCAATCGAACAGTATCATTATAGGTTTAAACACTAAACATCACATGATCACTATCTCATACTAGCACATAATTGTTATTAAACAAGACAAAACTTTTCATACAGTAGTACCATCTTGTGCCAACAAGAACAATCAATGGATGCCAGAAGGCTTGTGCATAAAATCCCTATCTAGTGCCTACTCATCCAATATCCCCAGACTAGTTTCTGGCTTGTGGCCTTCATCAGTGAGGAGCCTTGGATCTGAGAGCACTGCACCTAGATCTTAGGATTTAATGCAACCCTCCAGCAGCCACCTTTTAACTCTACTTAACTACAAAACAATGAGAATGAAATTTGGAAAACAATAATATTTTCAATCTAAGCTCAATAGCTTATATAGTCATATGGGTTTGAACTCAATTCAGCACCCATACATTTTGGTGTCTATGGCTCTTTAACAACCATAGCCATAGGTGCAGTGCTCTCAGATCCAAGGCTCCTCATTGACGAAGGCCACAAGCCAGAAACTAAACTGAGGATATTGGATGAGTGGGCACTAGATAGGGATTTTATGCACAAGCCTTCTGGCATCCATTGATTGCTCTTGTTGGCACAAGATGGCACTACTGTATGGAGAGTTTTGTCTTGTTTAATAACAATTTTGTGCTAGTATGAGATAGTGATCATGTGATGTTTAGTGGTTTAACACCAATCCTGCCTAATAGGATAGTGATGGCTATAGTTGTTAAAGAGCCATGGACACCAAAATGTATAGGTGCTGAATTGAGTTCAGACCCATATGACTATATAAGCTATTGAGCTTAGATTGAAAATATTATTGTGTTTTCAAATTTCATTCTCATAGTTTTGTAGTTAAGTAGAGTTAAAAGGTGGCTGCTGGAAGATTGCATTAGATCTTAAGATCTAGGTGCAGTCCTCTCGGATCCAAGGCTCTTCACTGATGAAGGCCACAAGCCAGAAACTAGTCTGGGGATATTGGATGAGTAGGCACTAGATAGGGATTTTATGCACAAGCCTTCTGGCATCCATTGATTGCTCTTGTTGGCCCAAGATGGCACTACTGTATGGAGAGTTTTGTCTTGTTTATCTTTATAGGCACTGAATTAATTCATTCCTAAGTTTGCAATTAAGAAAGGTTGTTGTCTGACTAAAGAGTATTCTATTTACCTCCCATTCTTTGTTGGTTACTTTAAATCCCATAAAGTTTGGAAATACATGCTAGAATGAAGTCAAATCATATACACGCAAGACAGATTTTAATGGTAATTAGAATACATTTTATTTAACTAATTACATAAATTTATATTTTTATCATAAAGATTATATACAAAGTTAAATCGAGATGAAATGTAAATAAAAAAAATATAATGACATATTCTATATACTTAATTCATTAAAATAAATATGTAAGGGTTGTTATATTATGGATGGGACATTAACAAATGATACTCATGAATAAAACAATATATACATAGTAGTAATAGGCATTCTATAGACAGTTTTTATTAATAAAATAAACTTCTTGATTTCTTACATTCATTGTAATTTGACCACATATCTTTTCATACCATACATCATATTATTTTTAAAACATACTATAATTATACAATTTTGTTTTTACAAATAGATATAATCAGGATTATTAATTAGTTCTTTTTTCTTTTACGTTTGGTTCTAATGATAGACAAAGGGACACCTCATTAATGGATAATGGATGTCATACTTTTATCATTTCTTTTTGTCTTTTCATGGGGTAGTAATCATCAGAAGCAGAAGATTACATGAACCAGAATCTAACTGGCATGCTATGGCTTTTTGCCGCGTATTCTTACTGTTTCCATTTCAATAATGATTTCGGTCATATTTAAGTAATAACAAAGAACAGCCAAACATTAATAGTTGCTTCAAATACCAATGGTGTTTATTATTTTGTCAAACGGATTTTCATGTACTATCTAATTGTTTCTATGTTGTTTCCTCAATGTATCTGGATTATGACAAGTTCTGTCCAGCAACAAAAAACAGAAAGAAGTGAGAGTGACTTGTTAGCTGTATATTTATATTTTTCATAATTGTTTAACACATTTACTGGTATAATTATCTCAAAATAAAATTTTCTAGCCACTTTTCTTGTTTGCTATCTAAAATACTTTTTCATTTCTCTTTTTTTTTTTACTTTTTTTTTATACAAAAGGAAATAAGGTAAAATACGTTTTCTTTTCTTATCTTCAAATAATGTAAATTACTTAAGAAACTATTTTTAATTATACTGGAAACAAAATTTTGTATCTCTTTTTTTCAATTAATAAATTAATTAAAATATAAGCGATTCGAACTCAGACTTTCACACGACCCTCAACTCTCCATGCCATCTCATATTGCTGGCCCACCTGATCACACACGTTGAAAAGATAAATAATCACCAATATACTTATTTCATACTAAACCAGCAATCATCACTTGGTCCAGGTTACCATCTCCATGTAAAATAACTTATATATATATATATCAAAATCATATAAATATGTATGCTTATACAGCAATTCTAATAGCATCGTTTCATAATAGAAATATTATTTCTATTATTTACAATTAAAATTTATAGAATGGCAGAAAATGTTTTTTTTTTAAAAAAAAAAAAGACGTATATGGTAATGCAAACATAGAAGACTATTATAATTATTGTCACTATTTTATCTTATACTTCCATAGTTGTTTTTTTTTTTTTATTAATTATCAAAATAACTTTTTTGAAATGTCAAATGACATCATATTGACCTCAAATCAAACTATTACAAGATATAACATCTAATGCAAAGCACTAACAAGAGAAATATACAAATAATCATAACGATTTGGTAATATCATCAATTCAGTTATTTTATATTGGTTGTCTGTAATTAATATTATTTAAAAGAAATTCTTTACATTGTCTTTAAATTTTTACTTTTTGTATTGAATTTCAATTATTGGATATTCTTTGTGGCTGACAAGATCTATAAATTAAATTATACTTGTGTTATATTTCTAAAAACTATGGCTTATAATAGAGCTGTATTCTTAGCGACTTTTCTTCACCAGTTTATGATTGTAATATTTCTCATCAAAATGAAAATACATGTGAATTTTTTACTGATTGTTGTAAATATTATAAAGCTTCTCATCAAGTATAATGCATTACACTTTTTTAATATGACAATTCATAAATGGTTATGTTTCAGACAGTCCAAGAAAACTCATATGCATCAATCAATCCATTTTAAAAATAACTCAAATTGGATAATTTTTAAAGTCTTAGTTGTGATAAAAGTGAATACTTAAATCAAGATACCATTAACTGAAGTGGAGTTGGGCTGGACATATTGCAGAAGAGATGATAATAGATGGACAATTGAAATCTTAAAGTGGATTCCAAGAGATTGTAAAAGACCCAGAAAGAGACCACATGTGAAATGGATGGATGAAATAAGGAAGTGTGCAGGGGTGATGTGGAGAAGAGAATCTAAAGATCAGAAAAGATGGATTGAACTTGGAGAGACCTTCATCCTGCAATGGATTGATAATAGTTGATGATGATGATGAAAGTACTTACAGATTAATAAGATTCCAATCATAAAAGAACTAAAAATACATAATTATGATGTTAATCTTTTTAAATAAAATGGATAGATTGTACTCAAACTACAAAATCATATTTGTGATCAAACTTATATTTAACCAAGATAACTCAAAATAAAATTGCACTATTAATCAGAAAAGTTACTATAGTTGACATTTTCAGCATTATATATAATCTGAATAAAAATCGTGAAAAATTGTTTCTATACTGATTAAACTTTTATTAGCTTTTTCATCATGTTTTTTTTTTTTAATTTACTACTTCCTTTACTAAATAAATAGATCACATATTTTAAACAATGTTTTTTCAATAAATTAAAAGTAACGTAATAGTCTGCCATGCCTAACTACTATTTTTTTAATTTTATCTATGTTAATGTCTAAGAGAATAAAATGAACATATACTATGTGAGACTGTTTTATGTAACTTTCCTATTTAATTATGCCTATAAGTACTATTTTTTATGTGATCATTACTATCACTATCTTTTAGACATCACTTAAGCTTATATTCTCAAATTATTCTTGTCTATTCATCATCATATGAACTGTCTGCCTTATTGCTATTTCTAATCATTGTATAATTCTATAATGCACCAACATTCATTAGGAGTTACTATAAAGCTATGCTTTATTATATCTTATATTCTGGTTTATGTTTAAAAAAAGTGCAATTACCAAAGTTATTATAATCTTCATACCAAAGTCATTCTTTATGTTGATAATAAGAAAACTACCATAAAGTTTTATATATCAAATGATTATTTTATGCATAAAAATCTTTCCCATCTACACCAGTTCAGTATTAATCAATAGAAATCCATTGGGTAACTCTTTTCTACTGATTATTTGATATAGCAGACAAATTTATTTTATTACTTCTTTCTACTAATAATGAGAGAAAAGTGCATAACATTATTTTCAAAATATTTTTTGCCTCATTCTAAAGAAAATCATTAACAAATATGACATTTTTAAATTGAATTTTAGAATCCTAATATTTTATATGTCCTGGTTTCATAGTAAAACATTGGGCCTTTCAAAATAAAATTCAAAATATAGGATCACACTATATAAAAAATAAAGTATATCATCTATTTTTATATGCATACTGTTAATTTTCATCAATTTCTCAATCCCAGATTTTTTATTGCTAACAACACTGCCTTTTCTACAATTAAATTTTAATGACCTTCGTAAGTTACTGCCATTATTATTTTCTTATTTCAAGAGTATGTTCAATAATACTACATTATAGAACCACTAACTAATTTGATAAAGGACAAGAATTGTTTCTTCTAGCTCATTATACAAATCATCAATTATTCCTTTATTCACAATTATTTAGTCTAGCAATGAAATTTATTTTATTTGGTTTCATATAATCCACATTTATTGTGCATATTTATTATTTTTTCTATTAAAAAGCTTTATTTTGGATTGGAGTTTTCTTGTTGAATTCATTCAAATAGCTAATTTTGGATGACTTGATAGATATGTTGTATAAGATATGTAATCTAGAGATATATTTTTGAAAATATGCATATACTAGATCCTTGGCATTGAACTTAAGTTTGAATATTAATATTATTTTCAAATATTATTTATTTATATATATTTGGTGTTTGGCAGAATATCTATAAAATAAAAATCGTATTTATAAAAGTTTCTGTAATTTATACATAAATAAGAGAGACGGTTTTGTTGTCTTCAGCATAACAAGTTAGAATATAAAGTGAAATTCTAAAGATTTAATCTAATAATCTCTTCTAAAATTAAATATAAAAATTAAATATCAAATATTTATATAATTAAAATTGAAATAATTATTGTTACTGCTTCTTGATGCTTATATATATGTGTGTGTATGATTTGATATGCTAAAATAATATAAAATCTTATAAATTGATATATTCACATCTATTTTTAAATTCAAATAATATTTATAATAATTTTCATGATTATTATTGGCCTTTTTTTAGTTTATTTTTTAAATATAATTTACATTTCTTATTTTTAAAATATAAATTACCAATTTAAATCAGAGTTAAAAAATTAGGCTAATAATTATTGACATTTTCCGTGGTTATGAGCTTTTACTTAATAAATTATTCCAGCAAAGTTTGTGACTAACTTCTTATTTTAAAAGGTAGTTTATTAACGTTAAATTAAAATACAATTTTATACATATTGTTTTAAATATCAAAGATTATTATACTTTATTTCTATAATTTATTTTATTAGTCTTAATTTAAAAATCTGATTTTAATAATGTAACTATTTTATTTTTTAGATATCTAATCCAGTTAACCAGATGTCAACAAAAGATATAGAAGAAAATAAACCATTACGATTGCGCGATAATCATTCTCTTGTTAAAAAACTGAATGATGAAAATTATATGTGAATACTCCAAAATCTCCTTTTTTTATCACTTTAGACAAATTATTTTATTATATAATAAAATATTATCCAAATGTATAAATATTTGTATTTTTATTTATTGTGCAATTTGCTTTAAAACTGTTTTCACCTACTAACACTATAGTATAACAGTTTCAATTATAATGTTATTGAAATTATTTATTTGTAATTTGACTT
Organism: Epiperipatus broadwayi; assembly: GCA_028023455.1. Taxonomy (NCBI): domain Eukaryota; kingdom Metazoa; phylum Onychophora; class Udeonychophora; order Euonychophora; family Peripatidae; genus Epiperipatus; species Epiperipatus broadwayi. Next base: position 3,119,081 of record JAQFVV010006258.1, on the reverse strand, counting down.
ATTTACAAATGTAAATTTGATCATCTATATATATTTTGTAGGTTTACATGCCATTTTAATTCCCATTTACTTTTAAATTATTGCCTTTATTGTTGTTGTTGTTTATTATTATTATTATTATTATTATTATTATTATTATTATTATTATTATTGTTGTTGTTGTTGTTTGTTATTGTTGTTGTTGTTGTCATCTATAAAATGTGATTTGGACAAATGTTTTTGATCAAAAAAGTTAGATTAAGTAATGATACAGTTAAAAACAATAATTATGAATAACCTAATTAATTTCTATAATGAATGTCATCCTTTTACTACTTGTTAAGTTTTTTTTTTTTTTTATCATTTCTTTATAATTACCTTCTTCAAAGTCATACCATTTTAGTTTAATTCATTATCATCATCTTTTCATGTATTATAAATGTTTTAATTCACGTCAATATATAAATCAATAAAGTTAACATGTAATAGATTATATTACTTTTGCTTATTTTAAATATTTATTAGTGCAAATCACAAACCGATACATCATTGGGATTCAAATTTATGGAAAACAGACTATTATAATCATTCGATCATAATTTTATTGTCTATCTCCATTGATTTTGATTTCAAATATATTTCTAAAAATATAGTTTATTTAGTCTGAGTGCCTTTTTTAAAAAAATTCAATTCTGCCAATATTAACTTAATTTTATTTTTTCAATAATAAATAGATTTCAGTTACTCTCCTTTGCAAATCATATTTCAAAAGTTATTGAAATATTAATTAAATTTATTTTTTCCACTAACAATTTATTTTATCAATCATATCTATAAGCTTTTACTCACTTTCAAAAAAAAAGAATAATTTATTTAATCTTTAAATAATAAATAATTGAGCAATTAATCTTTTCTTTTCTTAGGAAGTGAATAGATGTTTATCATAGAATTACATAGTAAAACAAAAGAAATAAAAACTGTTATAGAATCAATCATATCTTTTTTTAATATTGGTAAATGTTATTTTGTAGTGATTTTTTTAATGCAATTTTGAAGTTATGCGATTCATGTTTCTTCTTAATATCTTTTTATGCAGTTTTCTTTTATGTGATAAAGAAGTTCATATTTCACTTAAAATCAGGATTTCCCCATTTTATATACACACATTAAATTTTACATACTTTAAATACCTGTTGGAAAAAGGTTTAGCAATAAATTTAGATAACATAGAAGATTTAGAAAAGATAATGCAACAGAAATGGAACGTGTTCGTTTTACAGCAAAAGTGATTCAAAAAAGTCTTCAACTTCAATTGGAAAATCATTTTCTTGTTAATGAGATGAATTATGAACAAGCTCTTAAATTCCAACGAGTGCTAAATAGTTGTATGTCTGTGTTATGTATGTGTATGTTTATATTATCTTTTATACACATATATACATGGAAAAACTTTTAGACAGAAAATGTTACAAATAAAAATATTTAAGAACTTTTAATTTCTACTTAAAAAGAATGTAACTTTAAAAGTTTTTAAATATTTTTACTTGTGACATTTTCTGTCTAAAAGTTTCTCCATGTATATATGTGTATAAAAGAAAATTTAACCATTATTCATTATTAACACACTCATGGAAGCATGTTATATGTATAGTTGCACTTGTGGATGTGCATTCTTTAACAACTAGACATAGCAGTCTGGATATTGTGAGCTTCATAAACAATTAGTAAAATCATCATCTCAAAGTTTAATTACTGATTACATTGTCAACAGAAAACCATTAACACAGCACTTAGACTGAAGTTGGCACTAATTGTATTTCCTCTTGTGATGAATCTAATTTCTTACCAGTTCACAAATGAACCAGCATATTGTCAAATAGTGATAATGATTAAAATATGCATAAAAAAATGTAAAATAAATAACACATAAAAACATTGTTTTGAATAAAATTAAATAATTAATAAAAAAAAGTAAAAAAAAAATTGTCTTGTATCAATTTTTTTCAAATACACCTGGGTCTCATTTTATGCGGTAGATAGGTTCCACAGAAAACCCACATTAAAAAAATTGCACAAAAATAGACTTAATTTACCTTGAAAAATGGGTGATAGGTGCTGTAATATTCAGAATTCGCATAAAAGCAAAGCTACAAGAAAAAATTACTTTAAAATTCGTATTAAAAAAATAAGGAAATAAAGTATGACTAATAAAAAATTTCAAATATTTAAAAAAAATTAATACAAGACAAACTTTTTTTACTTTTTTTTTACCACAGCATTTAATTTTACATTTTTCATACATATTTTAATCATTAACACTAGTGTTCATTTGTAAACTGGTAAGAAATCAGATTCAGTGTGATGTGATGTATTGTGGCTTCTCCTTAAACAAAGTCAAGAATCTCTCAGCAATTATGCCCAGAGAAACCTGTTAGCCACTTTATTTTTATTCATGATGTGATTACAACTAGCACCATTTTCAGTCTTGTCCTGTGTTAATGGTTTTCTGTTTCTATATTAAAAAAATGAGGCAGCAATCAAAACAAAAAGATTATACATTATCATTAGAAAGATTATTTTCAGTTTATAAAATCTTCGTTTTTTATTTTAAAAATCTAAAAGATTATTTATTTCTGTTATATATAAAAAAATATGTTTTAAAAGTTTAAATTTTTTGAATATTTATTGCAATAGTTTTATATGTAAGTATAAATCTATTATTATTATTTACTCATTAGTATAAATAAGTTATTTACATAGAAGCTAAAATTTTAAATACAACTTCAGGCCATATTTACATTAGCTGCTAATATAATGTTATATTTTTGAAAAAAAAAAAGGATTTCAAGTCAAAATAAGTTATTCATAATTTAAATTTCTTGATATCTAATAAATATAGTGAAATATGAAAGATATTAAGAAGAAACATGAATCACATAACTTCAAAATCGCATTAAAATAATCCGCATAAAACGAGACTCAGGTGTATTTGAAGTTTTTTATTAGTCATACTTTATTTCCTTATTTTTTTATGCAAATTTTAAAGTAATTCTACCTTATTGCTTTGATTTTATGTGATTATTGAAAATTATAAAATGTATCCCACATTTTTCAAGGTAAGTCTATTTTTGTGTGATTTTTTTAATGTGGGGTTTTCTGTGGAAATGATCTACCACATAAAACAACATTTAGTTGAATTGTTAAATGGTTTTAAAAAAGTTCAAACATCATTTAACTGTTTCAATTACCTTTTCTTTAGGATTTTTTGCCTAACTAGTGACAGTTTAGAATAAAAATTGAACCAGTAACTTTTAGATTAATAAATATCAAATATAATATATCAAATAGCTTAATTTATTAGAGTGTCCTCTTATCTTAACTATCCACAAATCTAAAGATTAATGGTTCAATTTTCATTTCAACAATCTCTGAAGAATAGATCAAAAAAATATTCCTCAAAACGTTCTATTTTAATAGTTGAATGTATTTGTAAAATATAAATTAAGTTTTATTTTTTTCCAAATTTGTATATATGATTATATTCTATATGAGTAAAACAGAGAATTATTTTATTGTTACATTTTCATTTACCATTGTCAAACTACCTCCACTCGCAACTTTGACGCCATCTATTTCAGATAAATACATTAATGATTGTTACTAATCATTTTTGAAACTAGAGATTTTCTCTAGCACAGATATAAACTTTAAACCTTAGTTAAAGATTAATATATCTGATTTTTAAATTTACACACATGACATTTTCAAAGACAAAAACGAATTTGCTGTAGACAGTAATTAATTATTTTGGTTTTAAGAAATTTTTAGTAAATTGAAAACTAAATGAATTCTAAACTATTTATTCAAACTAAAGTTGAACGAAATAAAGTGTGGGAACACATAATGATTCGTATAGTGTTATATTTGAAGTTGTTTGTCCAGGCTTGTTTAATTATTATCTTTATAAATGTATAGCATTTTCCTTCATAAAGTTTAGAATTGATTATAAATATACTGTTTTGCAACCATACTAGTCATTCATCACCCTATTTCAAACAAAAGTATATCACTTTTTATAAACTGTAATAAATATTAATAATAATTTTATCTTACTAGAAAATAAGGGATTCAATTATTTGGTTCATTGCTTGAGAAAAATGTAATTAAAAAAACAAATAACAACAAAATATATAAAACAGGAAGTATATTATTGAGAATTTCAAAAACCTAAATAGAAATTAGAACTTCGTGGAAAATATCATCTATATGATGGTATGTACTACAAATTTATATTTAATAATTATTACCTTTTCGATTATTTGATATTTAATATAAATAAAATAATATCTGTATATGTTATTATTCACTTTGTACTTGCTAATTCTTGTGGAATAATTTTAATATGACAGGATGTGTAAAAAAAAAAAAAATTACACAATAACTGTGTTACTGAACTTTCTTATTATAGTTCTGTGATAAGTTTTACTTATTGCAAAATGAGTTTAATAACTAATAAGTTTAATTTTAAAATGATATTTAAATTATACACTTTAACATTAAAATATAAATAAATACATTATATATATCAGGAGTGTACAACAAGTCGATCGTGATCCACCGGTCGATCGCAAAGCTATTTTTGGTCGATCGCGAGGCCAATCTGGCAAGAACTGTCTAGTAACAAGTCAAACAAATTGAGTCAAGATTTTCAAGTTTTTTTTGTTATTTTTGTTTTTGTTCTAAATTTTTTGTCAATTCTAGATAGGTGAAGTCCACTAAATCATCTCATTATTGAAAATAATATTTTTAATGTTGATTTAATGTAGCTAATTAGAATCAAATATTGTTAATAATTACTCATGTTGCTTTAGTTCCCCTGGACATGAGTTTTTGGCCCGTTAAATAATTATTTTTTACTAGGTAGATATATAAAAATACTATGTATTTCACACCTCCCTCCACTTTGACTACACCTGTGACAAAAAGTCGATCGTTTATGACAACCAGTCGATCGCAACACATTTTAAAAATAAAAAGTAGATCTTATGAACAGAAAAAGTTGGCCACCCCTGATATACATCATAAAATATATGATTTTATATTTGTAAGTCTTTCTTTCCACACATGCATATAACCAACAGAGCATTCATGGAATAGATTTTGTTTTTGATAAAATTCCCCAACAATGGTTTATGATCCACAATTATGATGAAATGATGACTGAATAAATACTGGTGGAATTTACATATGCCAAAAATTATGGCAAGTCCCTCATTATTGAGTTGGTTATAATTTCTTTCTGAATTTTCTAATAACCATGAGGCATATGCAATCAATCTTTCTTCTTTTGCTGTAGGGTGTGTTATTACAATTCTAGATCCAAAATCAGATGCATCAATCATCAATATTAGCTCTAAATTATCTTAGTTCATTAAAAATTTATCCACTAATAAAAGAATTTTTGTTTTATTGAAGCTATTTCTTGAATGGTTGTCTATTCTCATTTTTTTATTTTTCTTGAGCTGATGTGCACTTTATTCTTAAGAAACATTTTATAGTACTTTATTGGTTCCAAAAACGCCTTCAGTTAGTTTATGTTTTTATATCTGGGCACATTTTTCCACTTTTCTAATCTTTTCAGCACGAAAGATTTTCATTTATTGGAGGTAATGTGACCTAAAATTTTATATTTTGTTATTCCAGATGCACTTATCTATATTTCACATGGCCTGAAATTTTTTTCAAATCTCTTATAGATGTCAATTACCCTATTTTTCATTGAAATGTTTAATTTTTCAATGTTTTTCAATCTCTTCTTATTACTCCCAACATAGATCTCTCCATATTTTTGAGTGGTCTAAAATATCTGTATTGCTCTTCTGTTAAGTGTCCAAGTCTCAGATCTATAAGTAAGAACTGGTAAAACACATTTATTAAAAACCTTCCTTTTCAAATACATATGCATATTTCCTTTTAGTATCAAGTTATTTCTACCAAAACCACTCCAACCAAGTTTAATTCTATGATTAATTTCATCCATTATGTTTCCATCTGTATTAATAATCTGACCAAGGTATTTATAGCTGTTAACTTCTTCTAACTCATCATAATCAATCTTTATTTTTATATTTCGAGAAAATCCATTTAACATTACTTTAGTCTTTTTAACATTTATCTTTAATCCTACTTTCCTACTTTCATATAGAGGACCAATACAGAGACTTCAGACCACTCAAAGAAGTATGGAGAGATGCATATTAAGAGTATTAAGAAGAGATCAAAAACACAATATATGGGTAAGAGAACAAACAGGTGTTACTGATCTCACTGAAAAAATTAAAAGACTGAAGTGGAGTTGGGCTGGACATATTGCTAGAAAAGATAATAGATGGATAATTGAAATCTTAAACTGGATTCCAAGAAATTGTAAAAGACCCAGAAAGGGACCACATGTGAAATTAGATAGATGAAATAAGAAAGTGTGCAAGGGTGATGGGTAGAAGAGAAGCTAAAGATCGGAGGAGATAGATTGAACTTGGAGAGATCTTCATTCTGCAGTGGACTGATAATGGTTGATGATGATGATGATGATGATGTGTGAAGAAGCTTAATTTATCAATAAACTGTAGAAATTTCTAATTATTGACAATTCTATATGATAGCCAAAAGCAAAAAAAAAAATTGTGATTTTACACTAAAAATTTATTTTCAAAAAAAAGAATAAAATATGGTGATAGTTTTATTATCCATAGAAAGTTGTATTTATAATTTACTGTCGCAAATCAGATGTTATATATATAGAAAATCTTTTTAATTTAAAAAAAAAATGAATTATTAAAAAGTTAGGTCATCTTATTTGTTATGTATTCCATAAATCTATGCTAACTGTTTATCTGCAAAATGCTAATGAAAAAAATTTCATGCTAGAACACAATTTATGAAATAACATGTAAAAAAAGCCCAACTTTTATTACAATAATTTCTGAAAAATATGAATACAAAATTTCTTAACCATCAAGTAAATGTAAATAGATAATAAATTTATATTTTGTTTGGTTAATTATCTTTCTTTAAAGCAGTAAATTAACCAACAAAGAAAAATGTTTTACGCTTGTTTTAACAACCATTTTCACAAGACAACATACATGTTACTTTATTGAATTTTGTCAATTTTATTTTTTATTACATTAATTTTTCAAGAAATATTTTATAGTAAATCCTATTTGAATTATGCTAATACATTATACTTAATTTTGCCATTATAATTATAAGTATGTCATTGGAACCTCATTTATTTCTAAAAAAAAAAATTCCAAATTCATAATCCTTTGGGAACTAAGAATATCAGAGTAACAGCATGAAACATGTATTTTATAAAAAATATATTTTATTTTGATTTTTTAGGAATATATAACACAGAATATATCCAATTTATTTTTTTTAATTGGAAATTATTTTATGAGTCGTTTAAGTAACACTAAAAAATATTCACTCTAAAAATCTTCTCTAAAAAAAATGTTATCCCTGTCTAAGATTAAAGTAGAATACTTTCATTTAATAACTAACTGGCAGATAACTACTAAAATAGCAAGTTTAAAATTAATGCATTTATAAAATATGCATAACTATTTATAATCCTTTATAATTTTATACTATTGTTTGTTCAAAATCACTGTGGAGGTTGAATTTAGTCTAAATAAAACTTGTATTGTTTTTTCCGGTTTCAAAGAAACATTTTTTTTTTCTATTTCTAGCTATAATGTAAAACAAAAATTAAATAAAACCCATTAAACTCATTGTTGTATTTGGCTGAATTGCAGGGTTCAGGCTCAAACCAACAGTAATATCAAAATAAATATGAACACTCCCAAAATACAGTTGCACATAGGTAACCATTATTAATACTGTGCTGATCATAGCGAATGATTGAGTTTCCAACTGTATATATTAATTTGCCTTGTGAGTTTGTCTTAACTCTACTGACTGTACTGGACAGCTTTGTCTTGAGTTTGTTAAATAACTCTCCTGGCTGTAGTAAACAGCTTGCTTTGAGTCTACCATAGTCATAGCGGCTTCCAATCCCATTGGAACTTACCTCACTGCATAGATGTATTGGTAGTGAATATAGCAGAAACACCTTCATTATTGGAAGTGGTTTCAATGGAGAGCACATTCAGTTGTTCAGGTTAGACAGATGTTCTCTCTCTGTATATTCATATAGATATATCTATCCCTTGCCTCAAAAAAGGCTGACTATTTATTGCCAGATTCCTTACTGGCAGCTGGCAGATTCAGAGAGCCTAACCAATGGTAGGATTTTATATACATGTTTACACATTGGCCATATTTGTTTTTACCCTTTGGCTATGTTTATTCAGTGATTATCCATATGTTTACACCAGGGGTCCCCAACATTTTTGCACTTAAGAGCACATTCTATAATACCGGCCAGGTGGCGGGCACCATTTATTTTTTCAACCAGGTGGTGAGCACCATTTATTTTTTTAATGTAAATTTATAGTTGGATATTGTTAATAATACACATAATGTACAAAAAAATATTTATTTCAAAAATAAAATTTTAACATATAATTAACGTTTATATTTTTACACTGTAAAAGTATAGTATGTCCTACAATTTGATTACAGTATAATACAATAATTTATAATTGTTCAAAATGTTATATTATTTTAAAGTTTTGATTTATATATATTTTGCTTTTGAATTATATAGTGTGTGCAGGTTTAATATCAACACATATTAAAGTTTTACATATAAATAATTTATAAGAAATTTTAAAAATTAAATTTATTTGTATCAGATAAATAATTTTTTATCGTGTTCAGATAGTGGCGGGCACACATAAAGTGGTCTGTGGGCGCCATGGTGCCCGCAGGCATAGGGTTAGGGCCCCCTGGTTTACACATTGGTTAGCAGCAATGAGTGTCTTAATCTGATCAAATAAGGAAGGAATCTGGACTAGTCTGCTTCTGAAGGCAAGGTCAGATATGTCATCCCTCCCCCTGGCTAAATTTAGTCCTGAAGAAGTCATCGAGATGAGTTTGGACAATGTATTATCTGCTTTGTTGGTTTTTCAGCTTTATTGCTGTTCTTGTCTTGTTTATCATCGTTGTTTGATGGACTTGTCCCTGGTTGTTTGCTGCTGTTTTCAGTTTGGGGTCATCATTTTCACTTGATGTACTTCTTTCTGTGTGATTCAGTTTCAGCCGTTTTAGGTGGTGATGATGTTGATAACCATCCGCTGTTGGAACTACTACAATATAGAGTCCTTTCAGTTGTGTAATCATAGATGGTATTCATTTTGTTAATACATAGTACATTCTGCAAAGCACATGAATGCCTATATGTACTTTTATCTTGCTGTTTTCTTTTCTACATATTTGGAATCAGATTTCTAGGCTGTCAGGTAAGTTTGCAGAATTCTATTGGGTAGCAGTTCTGCCAGAGTCTTTTCTGTTGTTGTGTTTGGTGTGGAGTGTTGTACTAGTAATGTTCTGATAATCCTAGTGTTCCAGTTTTCTGTATTCATGTTGCTTAATATTGTGACCTGGTTTACTTTTGACATTGAAAAGCCTAAGTGACTGAACCAGTCATGGCTTAATAAATTACTATGATTACCTGATATTGCCACCAAGGGTAGGTGTATAGTCTTGTTAGGCATAGCAATTTTAACTGTTGTTTGGTCCTACAGTTTTATTTTATTGCCCCAATAGTTTGAGATTGACTTGCTGCAAGGATGCAGCTTATATTCATTATTCTTATTAATGATAACCTGGGTCTTTTTGAAACAATAGACACTGCAGACCTTGTGTCCAGTTCCATTCTAACTGGCATAACATTAATTATAATACTGTGTATAAATCCAGACTGATTGTCTTTAATGTGATTTATACAAGCAACTTGTCTTTGCTGTTTTTTGGGATGAGTTTTTTCATTCTCATATCGGCTGTCTGTTCTTTTAATTTCAGACATTTAGCCTTTATACATCTAACACACCTGCAAAATGTGCATGTTGTATAGTGGTGTGGGCATTCTGTATGTATGTGCATTTGTTCATTCATCTATATCGATGCATTAGACTATTTGGTGCTGAATTATTTGAGCTGACCAATTTTTTGTATAGGGATTGCCTGACTAGCTGAGCCATAGCTGTTTCAAAATCTAAATTTGGCATCATTAGCCATTTAAGTCATAAGTTGTGAATCGTTTATGCCACAAATAAAATGATCACAAAGTTTTTCATTCAGGAAATCTTTGGATTTGCACTTTAATGTCAATGTTCGGAACTCTCTAGCTTTTCCCCATACTCTTAGATGAAGATATTGAAGTAATGTCTCTGCATTATTGTCGAGGGTTTGGGGAAAAAATAATTTGTGAGAGTTGTTAATGTTTTGTCAAAATTTAGGTCAGCTAGTGTTTCTGCTGTAGATCGAGACTTGAGTATATCGGAAATATGATGACCTATTATGGTCATTAATGTGGCTAATTTTACCTGACTTCTTAATCTGGTTAGCCTGTAGGTAAAATATTATTCACTCTTTATAGCTTGAGCAGCTATCAGTATGAGCTGCATCAAAAGATTCCATGGAGCCAATAGAATTAGCCATTTATTTATTTCCCTCTTTAACTCATGAGAAAGAGTACCAATTTTTTATTTTTGTGAGTTACCATTCAGAAATTAATTTTACAACTACTGTTTGTAGCTCTTCTACAATCGATTTTTGCTTATGTATTTTTTTTTCAAGTTACCACTCTAATTTTAATTTTACAACTATGTTTGTAACTCTAAAAAAATCGATAGTGACAATGCTAACAATCCACTAGGGTGAGCTTCTGTCACTTTGTTGCAAGTAAAGCTCTCATGATTGGTTGAAGCTTTTAATTGACATGCCTATAACATTTGTGGTCAATTTTTTATTTGAATAGATCTAAGTGATTTTAATATCACCATAATGTAAATATGGCAAACATCTTTAGCGCATTCGCATATTTCCTTTATTTTTCCAGTGAATTCTGTTGGAACTTGGATTATTTTATACTATTTTTTCAGTCAATGGAGAAAATATTTAATTTGTCTATGCCAAATTTGTTGTATATTCGGGATGCCAAATTTGTTGTATATTCGGGCCGATTTAAGTGATATATTTTACCACTGATTTGTAAATACGATGAATCTATTTATTTCCTTTGCACTCGCGTATTTTTTCCAAATTACCGAATCTGATTTTTATTCAGGCAGAATAGTGATTTTAATATGACAAATGTCTTTAAATGTGCACTCACATATTTACTCTATACTTTTGTCAAACTGTGCCCAATCTGTTGAATTTGGTGTATTTTATATAAATTTTCCAGCCATAGACTTTCAAAATCTGTTGTGTTTGGCTGAACTGCAAGATTCAGACTTAAACCAACAGTAATGTCACAATAAATATGAACATTCCCAAAATACTGTTATACAAAGATAAACATAGTTAATACTGTGCTGGTCATGCTGAATGACTGGACTCACTTCCAGCTACATATATTAGCTTGAGTCTCTTTCATCCGTATTGGACAGCTTGCCTTCAGTTTGTTAAATGACCCTTCTGGCTGTACTAAACAGTTTTCCTGAGTCTGTCATAGTCATAGCAGCTTCCAGTCTTATTAGGACTTGCCTCACTATGTAGATGTATCGGTAATGAATATAGTAGAAACACCTTTGCTGTTGAAAGTGGTTTCAATGGACAGCACGTTCGGTCATTCATGTTAGACAGATGTTATCTCTCTTTGTATATTCATATATATATATATATATATATATATGAATATACATATCTAGATAGATGTTATCTCTCTTTATAGATATCCCTTGCCTCCAAAAAGGCTGACTATTTATTGCCAGATCCCTTACCTTACTGAGCCTAACCAATGGTAGGATTTTATACATGTTTACACATCGGCCATACTTGTTTTTATCCTTTGGCCATGTTTATACATTGTTTATCCACATGTTTACACATTGGTATGCAGTAATGAGTGCTCAATCTGATCAGATGAGAAAGAATTCTGGACTAGTCCACTTTTTAAGACTAGGTCATGACACTATCTGGGATTTGTAATATAAAGATCCGAAAAAGAGTCTTAACGTAATCTGTGCTACAAGGGCGCCATCTAGGCATTTGAACCTAGATAAATTTATATAGTGGGAAGATACATAAGTTAAAAAAAAATTTATATTGGTTGATTCCGGTCGTTAGCCCATTGTCACTAGCTCAGTGGAATAGCAGAGATTTATATTTTATAATAAATTCTTATCTAAGAATATATAAAAAAAGAATAAAATAAGCCACTGCCAGTAATTAACACACAAACATTTATTTATGCACATATAAATTTTAAATCATTTTAAATTTTGAGGAATAACATTATTTTAGATTTTAATATAACTTTTAATTTAAATTATTATTTTAAACTTTTAAATCATCTACACAGATGAAATTTATATTTATTTTAAGATTGTCGCATATGAATAAACTACATAGATTTGCATTTGAAAAGAAAATATTCTATACCTTATTTAACCTTAGGCCAAAAGTTCGCAGTCAAACCGGCGTCAATCCATCTGATACATTGATGTATTCAATGTAGCATGAAAATACAACAGCACAATATACTATACTGTCAGGAATGGACATCTGAACAGTATAGTTAGAGAAGACATTGACTCTTGTCCAATACAGGAATGTTACATCTGTATGGCAAGAAGAACAATAAAATAAAAACTCCATAGGAAGGGACCGCAGTCCTTTTTGCTGACTTACAATCCCATCCATAGGCAAAAAGATTTTGTGTGGCATATACAGAGATTCTGCCCATAGTGAACCTCATACTACATCTACTAATTACACCAATATATCCAATCCATTGACCTAATTCAACTACGAAATGAATAATCTAAGATTACCCTCCCTTAAACTATATATAATTTTACAAATCTATATAGCCATTCACGCCCGACTTAAATTTAACATTTATATACGTTCGCACAGATGAATTTTATAAAATTTGTGTTACAACGTTGAGTATAGATCGGCTGCATAGATTCCATGGTTAAAAACATTCCAAAATAAACATAACCAATCAAAATACAAAGTGATCGATAATGTCAATTGCAGAGGGAATACAAGAAACCCAATGGCATTCATCATAAGATGCCGCATTGACATCAATGACTTATATATTCTAATCAAATATGAAAACCACAACCTAATTAACCGCTAACGAATCCATGCAATGTCCATACCCAACTTAAATTTATGCATTTAAATAATTTATACAAAAATATTAATACAAATAAAAAATAATAAAATGGAAATGATTTTTTTTTAGCAAGCAAATATGTAAAAATTAAACATTTATAATTAATTTGAAACATAAGTCAGATATATATATAATTTAAATATTAATTGTCAATTTGAAAATCAGATAAGAGTTCATTTTTTAAATTTAGGTTAGCTGAATCTTAAAAGTTTGAACGAAAGTTCTTAATTATTTTTAAATTTTGAAATTGTAAATTTCATAGCTCATGGTAGAAGAGTACAGGTTCCTGTTTTTAATTCCATATGGCATCTCCATTGGAAGACCAATCTGATGTTATGGAGGCGATCTTAGCTGGTTTCATTTCGGAATCACAGTCATTTCATTTTTTGAAATAAGTGAGAGAGAACGACAAGTGCGTCTTATCGTTCTTCTCACAAAATCAAGTTGGAACTGTCAGGAAAACTCAATATTTCTGTTTTTATAATCCTCCTATGGATTCCATGAACAAAAATGTCACTGTTCCATTTTTTCATTATGGTCCGGGCCTTTATTTGCTGCTTCTATATTGGACAAGCTAATTCTTTATATTCTCTTATCTATCTTATTCTCTGACTTTTTAATTACAGTATATAAGAGCCCAAGGGCTAGCTTGCTTTTCAATTAATTTATAAAACAATCATTACCATTTACAAAAATATTTTATCTTTAAATCTTGTACTTTTTTATAACAAAGTACGTTCAAATAGTTTTATTTATTAAAAAAAAATATTTTTAAAGTTTTGCATCTGTGCGAATATATATATACGTTTAACAACTCTTTAATTTTTTTTTTAGCTTTTAGATTTTTAATAAATTTATTTTTATTTGCGAACTTAAGTTTTTATTTTAAAATAATGTAATGGCATATTTATATATCATTACAGTAAGATTTGTGAGTAAAGACTTTATTGTATTACAATTTTATGTTGAGCAATGCAATGTCATTGAAATGATTTTTTAAAAAAAATATTTTATACATATACATTATAATGGAAATTTCTTAATGCTCCAAATATAATGGAATATTAGATAAACAAAAGTAAATATAAAATGGTTAATATATATTTGAGTAGAAATGATGAAATTTAAATATGTACAATAATATTAACCAAATATCTATTATGATGACGATGATGACTTATAACCTAGATTAATAATAGTAATAAGTTAACAATTTATTAACAATAGAAATATAAAATTGTCCCTTATATATTCACAACTATTTCTAAGAATAATACAAAATATTAAAAATAATATAAATATTTTAAACTCAAGGCCTTGTGATAACTATATTGATAAGATTTTATTAATTAGAAAGTTTGAATAATTTTAAATCATTCTTTTATTATGCATATGAATAAGTCATTATTAGTTCATCCATGATGTTAGCTGTCCTTGTTGAACATTAGTAATATTAGATAGGATATACAATAGATCTTGGTAGGTCTTACAGCATGGTCCACTTCTCTTCTCACAGAATGATTAAAGCAGGTGATGGGTAAATTTTAGCAAATTTTAGCATCAGTCTCTGAATTTGATTGCATCACTCCAGATGTTTGGTTGCTGGTTTTCTAGCCACACATAGTAGATGATTTCCCACTAGCTAATGTCCTACATGCTTTTGTGTATCTTACTATGGAAGATTTTTAAACATCAGCATGGTATGGAAATCCAAATACAATGACTAACTGTTTTAACCAGCAATTTCTCTTCTCTTTATGGAATCATTGCAAGACTGCTTTTTGAGTTAAGACTTAGAATAGACTATACTATCTTAGTTATTCATTTCTGAGCTATTTATAGTCTACTTGTTATTGTTTTTCACACCTACCGTGTATTCAAAGACATTTTTTTTAAAAAAATGGATTTATCAAAATTTAGTTACAAGATTTAGCATCTGTTTATTATAACAACATGTTTATTGATAAACATTTTCTTCATTTCTTAAATTATGGATGTTGAAAAATATATAGTTTTTCTCTTTTTTTTACTTTTTTTTTTAATTTGCTGTAGTGATAGGAAGAAAGAAAAAAATCAGTATTGATTTTTAAAAAATTGATTGATAATTTTCTTAATTTTAATAACCATAACTTTTAATAACATATTTAGATTTTCCATCAATTTACTAAAATATAGTCAAATTATATATTTAAACCTCATTCAGAATCAATTTGCTGTAGTGATAGGAAGAAAGAAAAAGATCAGTACTGATTTTTAAAAAATTGATTGATAATTTTCCATCAATTTACTAAAATATAGTCAAATTGTATATTTAAACCCCATTCAGAAGGCAAATCTGAAGAGTTACAAAATACTTTATATTTTTATAAATTACACAATTCAAATTCTTGCACCCACCAAAATTATTATTTTTCTATCTTTACATAGATTGAGCTATAATTATAGTTCAATTTTACTAGCACACTTCCTTTATACAATTTTTAATAACTATATAAAAAAATCTATAGATTATTATTTTTCTTTTAATTATCTAACACTGTATACTTAAGTGCCACATATGTTATGTATAGTATGCACAAATACACACATAGGAATATGTTATACCTAGTTATCACAAATACACACATGGAATTATATACTTTTTTACTATACAGCTTTATAATGTAACTAATTCAAGCTCCTATTGGTTTTGTTTCATTTACAAATCCCTGCTATCTAAAATGAGACCATGAAACAATGTCTATTGCAAAATTTAATTTTAATTTATTTCTGTTTTTGCATTTCAGTCATTTTCATAAATAGTATTTTATCAATATAACAAGATGTTTATAGGCAGAATACATATGTTCATGATTTTACTATTTGGAGATTTAATTGACATTAATTGTAAAAAAGAAATGAATAGGATTTCAACTCTAAAATTCATAAAAATATCAATCATAAAACATTAAGATGTACAATGAAGCATGAACACTAAAAGGTTTATTTCAGTTTGAATTATATTAAGCTTCTACCACATTAATAATCAAAAATAATATCAATATATAAAATCTTTCTCCCTTTTGCATCTTAAAGGCTAATAAATTTAACAAACATTCAAATTGCACCTTGCATTTTCTGAGCCTTACAGTAGGTGAGTAAACTAATTGAAAAAATGTATTGCAGCAACACCTAGGAAAAATATATATTTCAAAACATCATGTGATATCATAGTGTCTCATGTACGTGACCAATGAATCATTAGAAGTCAAATATATCTATCCAATAATTAGGTACTTAACTTTTTAATACATACTACCAAAATCTTAGCAGAAAATTATCTGAAAACATTTTCTCATAAGAAATTATATTGATCTTAAATAAATTAATCATGATTAATGAGTAAATAAGAATCCTATTCGCCTAAGCACTAATGTATTTATTCATTGTTTTGTATAACTAAATTTAAACTTGAGTAATAAAGTTCTTGATAAATAAATAAAAAATGAATGTGATAAACAAGTTGATTTGAATAAGCTCACTGCTTTCTTCTCATAGCTTTCTTCCAAGCCAAAATACTGCTTTTTATTCTTGCCTAACAAAAAAAAAAAAAAACTTCCATTTTTAGTTTTTTTTCCATATGTCATAGCATCTGCCGGGAGGCGAACCCACAACCGTCTGCAACCAACTACTGCGCTAACCTCTCAGCTAACAACGCTTGACTTCATTTTGTAGTTTGTTTGTTTGTTTTCCTTTGGTCAGCGCGACTGCCTTGCACTCACAGGCAGTTGCCCGGGTTGCGGGTTCGCGTTCCGGCCGATGCTATGACACTTAAAAAAAAAAAAAACTACACAAAGCATTGGTGGCCTTGTGGTTAGCATAGCTGCCTTCCAAGTAGCTGGCCGGGTTCACTTCCCGGTCAACGCTTTGACACATGAAAAAAAAAAAAACTACACAAAGAAATAATAATTATAAATAGTCGCTCTCATAAAATCATTCATCATGCATAAGGGCAAACAGATTAAATATTGAAAGAAATAACGGCAAAGAAAGATATCACATAAACGTATTTTCTTGAAGTTCACATTGAGATCAAAGAAAAACTAATAAAAAAAACTGTGCAAATAACCAACTGATTAATCATTTCAAGATGTTATCTGTACTATCAACATCATTTTAATATGCTTCGATGTATGTTTAAAGGAAGCATATTGAAATGATACTTAAAAGTTATGTAGATTAATTTTATCATTATTATAAAATCCTGATGAAGATGTAAAATAGATAAATTATTTTAAAAGTCGGAGTGAAGACTTAATTTTATATTTTATTTTATTACTTTGCTATGAGAAACTAAAAAATGTAATGGTGCAAGATTTATTTGAAAACTGTAAATATTGTAAATAGATTATTGTTTATTTTGTTGTAATAAAAATTTTGTTAAACTTGTTTTCAAAATTTGTGTGTTAAGCTGATTTTTTATCCCACTTTGCAAAACATTTTAAACACAGAGGGTTTGAACCTAAACATAACATTTGCACAGAAATAAATAAAAGTTATCTGTATTATCAACATCATTTTAAACTCTATAAGAATTCAAATTGTTTTATATATATAACTAACTCAGATTTCATCTTTTTCATTTTCTTAATTCACTTGGTTTATATGATCAAAATTACCAATTATTTGCAAAAGAATTTAGCTATTGTAATTTTAGGGGGGGGGGGGGGGACAAAGATGAAAGACAAAGCATCAAAGTGAAAAAATAAAGACTCAAAAATGAAATTGTACAACATATAATTCCATTATTGCATTTAAGTGCAACAACGTTACTGATTGGTGTGAGGCATTGACAAATGATTGAAGACAATGAGATAAAATAAATAATGTTAGTGATAACTTAAGTTTCAAAAAATGAAAACTTCCACTTATTCTTATTCAGTCATTTCTCAGATAAGTTAACTATCTGCTAAACTTTCTATTCAGATATTTAAAAAATCAGATAACACATGCTTCATTAAATTGACAATGGGCCTAACACCAGTAATAAAACATGAAATAGAATATTTTTAATTGAAACTTTTAAATGTATATGTTAACAGGCTTATTGTAAACCTCTTTCAATAAAGCAGCCCATACTTCATGAGAAGTTTTATATTTCCCATTTTATCTTATTTACACAATGTTTCACTCAATGTTCATCATAGTATAAACCTGGACAATATATTACATAATCCTATGTTGTTCTATAACTTTCATACAATTATTAATGTAAATAATATTTATAAACAAAGTAGCCTAACAAACAATGAAGTGAATTAAAAATATTATCATGTCATAAATCACTCTAAAGTCACTCATGAGTCAGCAACATGCAAAATTCGATAAAACTTCCAAGGTGAAGACTGTTTCTTATGTTTTAAGAGAATTAGAGGAAAATGTTTTGTGTAGTTTATAATATTTTTACTGCAAATCTTAATACTTTAGTTGTGTTGGGTTCTTTTCTATTATTATAATCTTTTAAGAAATATGCACTTTATATTGCTAATGAAAATTTCATTATTGTTGCTGTATTTGCCTCTGTGATAATTTCATTCACACATTACTTTGCCTTGAGGTTTCCTCAGACTAATTAGGTGTCTAAATAAATATATGCTTTAATTATTCTCCAAATTTAAAATATACTGCAAATACATAACCTTTTAATAGATCATAATCTAAAGCTTCTTAGTTATACATTCTTCACATTTTCATTCAAATTTCTATCATTTCTATCATGGTATAAATTGAAGAATAGCAGCAATTTAAAATTTAGTTTTTATACATAAACAGCCTTTAAACAGTTAGATAAAGCTCTTTCAGTTAACTGGGCTGACTGGTTCACCAAATGTCAAAATTGAGTTTGACAGAGCAAAGTATTTTTTTTAATCTCAAAATTCATTTCATCACACAAAAACTTTTTAACTATAATAAGTTATTTTTATTTTATATAAATAGAATTTGTTTACCCATAAAGAATTAAATTTAAATGTTATAGTTAAAATTCATTTGAGAAGTTCTCAGCAAAAACTGATGAGGCTTCCAACATGCAAACAATTCTTTTCTACCAGACTCACAATTCATTCCACCCACTATACAATGGATATTGGATGAGTAGGCACTAGATAGGGATTTTATGCACAAGCCTTCTGGCATCCATTGATTATTATGAGTTTTGCCTGTTTTAAAAACAGTAATGTGCTAGCATAAGAAATAGTGATCATGTGATATTTAGTGATTTAACACTTTTTAAATGAATATATTTAATTGATTAAGCTTGATAACTAATAGTATTTTCTAACTAATAATATATATATAAACAAATCTAACCAAATATTAAGTAACATCTAAATTCTAAAATCTTTGTGAGTCTTATCTACAAACAATTACAAGAACTGGTGTTACTCAACCTATCACTTTAAAGCAATACAGATTTACATCTACAAAATTATCTGTTTACAATATAGATAAATTGACAGAATTTATAACACAAACTGACATCAAATCAAAATTTAAAATTGATAAGTTTTCACTTATTTTTTCTACAACATCTTATACAGCAAGGTATTTATAAAATATTTCTCCAAGCAGATTTTCCATAAGTATTATACCCGAATTTCTGCTTGCCTTCCATATTGATTCCCTATTCTGTCTTAGTATTTTATACATGTACATTACTTTGATGACATCAATATTACTTTTTGTTTTAAAATATCGACACTTCAAACAACTAATACTATATATTAATCTCCAAATAAATCTTTATTATTTTAATCATATTTCATGATTTCTTAAATGAAATTAGTATCAATTTTCCAAACAATATCTTCTTTTGTCACTGGTAATAATCATATTTGAAATAATCTCTTAAAATATTAAATTTACTTCACATGATTTATATACCACAACCCTTTCTAAAAGCTATTTTCTACCTTCTTCACTTTTCAATCACTTAACTAGTCTCCTGGTTCAAACTCAGTTTTAATATGATCAGACAGTAATAAATCTTTCCCATTTTCTCAAAAAATCTATTTTCATTATTTAAAGTCAAGTTTTGGAATCCAATTTAAAGTTTGTATGAACATTATAATTTTTAAAAATATATAAAAACAAGTTCAATTGAATTAATATAATTATCCTTATTTGCATAGATAAATGCTGCTTCATTATTAATAATAGGCAAATAAATGTAGGTATCAGTTAGGAATGTCAAAATATCATGCTTATCTAATAAATAAATAAATAAGACATTTTCAATCTTTTAGATTTTATAATTCTGTCAAAATGTTGTTTAACTTAATATTAAATAAATATTTGAGTATTATAAATAAATATATGTAGAATTTAATTTGTAATAAAACTGAAAAAAATAATTAAAATGTTAAGATTTTATATAATTTGCCAGTACATGATATATATAAAGTCATAATAAATTATCCAAAACAAAATTTTAATAAGTTTTATGTTTAAGATGTAATAATTTGTTCTTATATAGATATTAAGAGTAATCATATATGTATGCAGATGATAAAAAAATCAAGTCAGTTGTCACATGATCTAATTTAATAAAGCTCATATTTACAAATGTTATATATAGAGCTTGCAAAATAAGCTCTTAACAAGCTTTGAAAATATCCTCAACCCCAGACCAGTTTCTGCTTCTGGCATTGCCAGTGAAGTGCCAGGATATTCAGCATTAGAGTAAAAATACTAGGACAAGACCAGCACTTTATCTAATGTATAACTATTGAGTAGAAAATCTGAAATCTTAGTTCAGTCCCATATGGCTATTTGAGTTAGATAGCTGGATTGGAGGACATATGAATGACTAACAATTTCAGATTTTCTTCTCAATAGTTATACATTAAATAAAGTACTGGGCTTGTCCTAGTATTTTTATTCTAATGCTGAATATCCTGGCACCTCACTGACGACGCCAGAAGCAAAAACCAGTCTGGGGTTGAGGATATTCTCAAAACTTGATAAGAGTTTATTTTGCAAGTTCTATATATAACATGTATACAGCCTAATTTTTTTAAAGGTCATAATATTATTTTCATAAATATCTACATGTGTAGGATATATGTGTGTATTTGTGTGAATATAATAATGTACATATATATTCATAATGTAAGAGATGCTAAATTTTCTTTTCCTAAGAGCACCAGGTATTTTTGCACGGTTCAGCATATATATGTATATTTTTGTAACTATAAACAAAAATTTTAATGTTCATGATTTAATGTTTTGGCAAAATAAAATAAACTTATTTAGTTGAAGAAATCAAATATAAAAAAAAAAAAATAATTTATTAAAAATTTTTAACCATGTTTTGTTAATGTACATTTTAGGGATTAACTATCAACTAGAATTATTCTAATAAACGTTATTTCTCTTTTTTTCTGCAAACAACTCTAAAAGTGCACATTATATACTGAAATCAATTTTACTGAAAAGGTTTAATAAAGTCATGCATTCAAAAAAAACAAAACAAAATGACAACAACGGAAGACTAATAGTCTAATAAAAATCTGCTTGAATCACCAGTAATTAAAATATTATTTTAAAAAAATATCCATTAAAAAAAGAAAATCTCAATACTTTACAGCAACGATAGTTCTAATATAGAAAGACTTTGTGTAGTTTTTTTTTTTTGTTTGCACCGGTACTGTAAAATTTATTCTCAAATGTGTATGTGGTGTTTAGACAAAATGTTTAGATATTTGAAATACAGGCACTCTTTATATACCTGGAGCCTAATTGTAAATATAGGGAATTTGAACTCAAACTTTCAAGCACCCTTTAACTATCCACATTATCTCATATCACTGAAACACATGACCACACACATGTAGAAAAGATAAATAATCACCAATATACATATTTCGTGTAGAACCAGCACTCATCAGTTGGAGGTTGGAGTAGATTGAAGACTATCCATTGAAGTATGAGGGTTTGCTACCTTAATATAAAACTTGAGCACTTATTAAATGTGTGTGAGAGATGTTAATCTGGACCAACTGATGAGTGCTGGATCTGCACAAAATACGTATATTGGTGATTATTTATCTTTTCTATATGTGTGTGGTCATGTGACTGTCCATTAAAGTATAAGGGTTTGCTATCTTAATATAAAACTGAACACTGATTATATATATGTGTGTAGGAGATGATAATCTGGACCAACTGATGAGTGCTGATTCTGCACAAAATACATATATTGATGATTATTTATCTTTTTTACATATATGTGGCCGTATGTATCAGTGGTATAGGATAGTGTACATAGTTGAAGAGTCTTTGAAATGTGAGTTCAAACCTCTATATTTACAATTACGTTCTATGTATATGAAAAGGGTCTGTATTTTAAATATTTACACATTAAGCCTGCATCCTGTCCATCCCTCTTCTATGTATTTAAATGAATATGGTCCTATAAATGAGGGATCAGAGTGACTTGAGGTCAACATGCGCATGGCAATAATATTGGCATCAACATGGGATTTGAGTTTTCCATCGTCAGATTTCAATGATATGGATGGCTGAAGAATTGGAATACATTGAAGACTGTCCATTAAAGTATGAGGGTTTGCTATCGTAATATAAAACTGAGCATGTGTTGGAGATGATAATCTGGACCAATTGATGAGTGCTGGTTCTGCACGAAATACGTATATTGGTGATTAGTTATCTTTTCTACATGTGTGTGGTCATGTGTATCAGTGGTATGAGATAGTGTGGATAGTTGAAGAGTGTTTAAAATGCTGAGTTCAAATCCCCTACATTTACAAAATGTTTAGATAAAATCCCATTATAAATATTCACTCTTAAAAATAAAAAAGGAATATTTTTATAATAATTATTTTATAAAAAGGATTCGTGGTTTAATAATGTTTTTTCTAGACCTAAGATTTTAATCTTGACTAGGTCAAACATTAATACTTTTTTGTTATACCAACAATAAAAAAAAATTTCTATATGCAGCCCATAGCCAACTTAGTTAACCATTCATTTAAAATCCTGGTGCGTAAACAAATATCTAATCTTTTCTTAATTCAAAAAAGAAAAACCTTAAACCATCATTATTCCGCAGTTAGCTATGCTGATATATGTTTTTTTTTTCTTTTATATATATATTTGATGGCTATTAGAAAGACCTTTAATACCTAAAGAGGTTATTTTTAAAAAATATGTTAATGACTATTTATTATAATGAGGTAGAAACAAACATATTATTTTTTAATTTTATAATTGCAATTTTGGTTTTTTTTATATATATATATAATGTAGCTTTTTATGGCTCGGATTTTATATAATATAAAATCGTTTTCATTATTTTATTAGCAATTTGATTTATTGACGTAATATATTAGTTTAAATTCCTATAAACTTTACTAGGAAAATGATGGGGGAAAAAATATTGAAATAATAATAGAAATAGTTATAACTAATATTAAAATTAATTTATAGGAAGAAACACCTTCAATTATACGTGACTACGTCAAGAAATTTCAATGTCATAACAATGTGAAAATAATTAGGAAATAACCAGTTTTGCATCTCGTTTTTTTCCTCTTCATAAATAGCGGAAATGAGCAAAATTTTACAAATAATTTTACCGTTATTTATACATTTAAAAATAAAAATGTTTTCGAAGCGGAATTAGACATAAAATCATTTTCCATTGTTTTCTTTCGGATTTTTTTTTAAATATTATTTATCTATAGAGTACATTATTTTAATCAAGACAAATAAAATAAAATTTTATACGTATCCATCAATTTTATATTTTCTTTTTCTTTGTCAATTACTGTATATATTTTTATTGCTTTATTAAGAGAATTTTAAGATCACCTTGGAAATTGAATTGCATTAACACTAGTATCTTTTCATTGTAAAAACAAAAACAATCTAAAAATTTTCGTTGCATCTTTTGGGAAGGATACTAATAAGTATCTTCATTAATCAAAGAGGTGTTAAAATATTATTGTATGCATCATGCTTATAATGCTGAAGATGGAATAAAATTGATTCCAAAATATTGCCACAGACAATTACTGTTCAACCAACAATTTTATAGGCTGACTTTTGGGAGTATTGTACAAGCTTGGTGTGCCATAAAATGTATTAATTTATTTCATAAGCAGTCCAACTCATATTCATAGATGGTTATGATTTTTATCTTACAGTATGAATACTCTTTTTCATCATAAATATTGGTTTGCTTATTTCTTTGTTATCAGAATTTTAAAAATTAAAAGATCTTTTCTTTCAGCATCTTATTAAAGTGCTGTTAAGTATATTTTAATTGCATTTATATACTGGACTATTTCCATCATCTAATATTAAGTACTGAATATCTTTAGAAAAATTTAACTTTGTTTAAATTTTCCAATTATATTCAACTGTTAAATAATAACACAAAGGTTAGTATATGCACAACATTTTGGGAGGTATTATTCCCTTCTCTTTTTCAGGTGTTACTGGCATGATCGTGGGAGTACTAGTATAAGAATCAAACCTGGATTCTTAGATTTTTGAATATTGAATTTTAAGGTCATGCTCTAACCAACTGAGCAATCCTGCCAAAGGTACGTCAGTAGAAATTTCATATATTTATTTATGAGGTTCCTCCTTATTTCTCCACTTTTTCCTAGAAGCAAAGTTGATTAGTTGTTTCCAGACTTTAGGTATAGTCACATTAAATTGACTTATGGGTATTTTTCATTGCTGTATGAAAAGCTTCTTGGAATTTTCTTTTTTGTATTTTTTCTCTCTATTCAATATTTTTATATTTTCCCAAATATGTTCATTGGTACATATGTAGTCTCCTATTTTAGACACATCTATTTTTTTTCTTTTCTAATAATCAATTTGTGCTTTTGCAATTGCTATTTAATGAGATGACTAGTTTCATCAATATACCTTCTTCCACACTCATATAGTATTTTTAGTTTTTGCTTTTCAGCATTTCAAGTCGTAGATGTTAGAATTCTTTGTAGTTTGGTTTAGCTTTGGAAAGCTATTGTGATGCTATACTGATTGCACATTTTCCTTAATTTGTCTGCTATTTTTGGTATATGTGGATACATTACAGTATCAATAAATGTTTGTTCTTTTGATGATTTATTTTGTTGTCTATTTAAGTTTTTCTTAATAACAGCTGATGGATAACTATTTTTCATAAAAGTTTGTTCTATATAGATCTTTTCTTTTTTCAAATCACTGGTTTCTGAACAAACTTCTTTTACCCTGTTCCATAGTGACAGTATAACTCCAGTGTGATTGGATATAGGTGCTAACTGTTTTTCTGTATGTGTGAGTTTTCTATAAACTTTTAGTTTTAATTTTGGCATGATGGAGTCTTATCCCATGAATTTCTAAGAATTCCAATTTTTGTTCTTGTTCTGACTATATTGTGAATTTAATTTAAGGGAATATGTTGTTGATATGTTTCCAGAAAGTCTATAGTAGTGTTCTATCATGTGGACTATTCACTATTCAAATTTTCTAAAATTAAAACAGCAATACTCATCAACAACATATCCCCTTTAATTAAAACCACAATAGAATCAGAACAAGAAAAAAATTGGCATTTTAGGTGTTCTCATGACAAGACTCCCTCATGGCAAAATCAAAACTACAGTTTACAGAAAATCCACACATATAGGAGAATACTTAGCCTATATATCCAATCATACCAAAAATACAAAACATAGAGTTATACTATCAACATGGAACAGATTAAAAGAAGTTTCTTCCAAAACCAATAATTTAAAAAAAGAAAAGATCTATATAGAACAAACTCTTATAAAAAATGGTTATCCATCAGCTATTATTAAAAAAAACCTTTAATAGACAACAAAAAGAAACATCAAAAGGAAAAACAATTATTAATGGTATAGTACATCCATATATATCAAAAATAGCAGACAAATTAAGAAAAATATGCAATCACTATAACATCAGAACAGATTTCCATAGCTATATCATACTACAAGAAATTCTAACATCAACAAAACCTAAACTTGAAATTCTGAAAAGCAAAAACTGCATCTATGAAATACCATGTGAAAGTGAAAGAATGTATATTGGTGAAACAAGTTACCTAATTAATAAGAAATTTTAAAAGCACAAACTGATGACCGGAAGAGAGAAATCAGATGTGTCTCAAGTAGCAGACCATGCATGTACCAATGAATATATATGTTCATTTGGGTAAATACAAAAAGATTAGCTAGAGAAGAAAAGACCCAAAGAAGAAATTTGAGGAAGCTGCTCACATGACAATGGTGAATAGTGTGATAATACATAATGTTTGGAAACTACTAATCAACTTTGTTTCTAGAAAAAATGGAGAAATCTGGAGGAATCTCATAGATAAGTATATGAAAATTCTACTGTCCGTTGCCTTTGAAAAGATCATTCAGTTGGCTAAAGCATCACCTTAAAATTCAATATTCAAGAATCTAAAAGTCCAGGTTCAAATTCCATGCTAGTATTGTCACTGGTCAACACATCTGAAGAAGAGATGAGAATAAGGCCTCTTGAAATGTTGTGTATATACTAATCAGTGTGCTATTACTAACAGTAGAATGTAATTGGAAAATTTAAATAAAGTGAAATTTTTCTAAAGACATTCAATACTTAATATTAGATGATGGAAATAGTTTCATATATAAATATAACTAAAATACCATCATCACAAACCTTCAGGAAAGTGTTAAGTATTTTTGTGTGGGCTTCAAAATTCTTAACACTATATCAGCAATTTCTTAAAGTGCAGGATCATTTCACAAACAGAAAAGTCTCTAAACAAATAGCAATTGATGTGTATTCTACAGTAACTTAAAGGTATATTATTAAGAATACACCCAAAATAAGATGTTTTCACTGCAGTATTTAAAATAATCTTACTGAGATGTTTAAAATTTTTATTATGAGAACTGAAAATTAAGATGAAATAAAATAGAATGGATAACTCATTGCAAAAATGTGTAGGTAATGGCAGCTATAAAGTCTTTCATTTTTAAAAAGTCTTACCAGCAATTCTCATATGAATAACAAAGATTATATAAATATGCAAATATTGTTTTTTAACCTAATTTAGTTCACTGATCTAAAACTATTGACAATATTTTACAATTATCAATTTATCCAAATGTTAGACATTCTATTCTGGCAAATTATTACTGAAGGATAGTGAATATTGGTAAATTATCTGGTATTACCATCATCACAACTTCTTATGATAATATTTGATTTATGATGCTTAGTAAAAGCAATGTTTTTTAATATTTCTTATATTATTAACTCTGTAGGCCCTTTTTTGTCTTATCAAACAACCTATTGTATGATTCCTTTAATTATATTCTAATAGTAGTTTCACATAAGTTAAAATGTTTTTTTACAAAGATGTAAATATTGACCTCTAATTGATATTTAATTTAAACCTCTTGGTAACATTTCAGTAATATCACTTTGTTCAAATAATGTCAAATGCATTGTTCAGTTAATTTGTTATCAGTTGATATCAATCATTGATAATCACAATGATGATATATATTTTTTTATAATTAATAATATCAATACTTATTTTAGTGCTTCTTACATTATTATCTCTATACAGCTTTATATGTATGTTAAAATGAAGATTTTCATGGATTACAGATATAATATATATTTTATAGTAATGTTAGTACTATAAATCATACCTGGATGTAAAGTAAAATAAAATGTGTGTCATAAAATAATAATTATCAACAAATTGTAATAAAAATAATAAATTATAATGGAGATAATATATTTCAATTTCACTTGAAGAAGATTAAAAAATTAACTGAAAGTATTTCAGCAGTTTATTATAGTTATTTATAAAATATATTATCACCATTATAATTCATTATTTTTATTACAATTTTTATTATATAAATATATATCAAACTAATAATTGCAAAAATCTTAGCATATTATTTTTAATATCTGTATTATACCAGTATCTGCTTTATTACTCTAAAGCAGTGTTTTTCAAATTGGTCGATATCACCCCCTAGGGGTCGACTTCTACTTTCAGAGGGTCCATGTCAGTGACAAAAAAATTTGGGGTCCACTATATGTAAATGGGGGTCCACCCATCAAAATCATTATTTCAGGTGTTTTGTAAACTCTTAAGTATATTAGTTCAAATTAATCATAAATTATTGGATAATAAGCTAGTATTAAGTGCATGTATTTATATATTATGTACATTAGCTAGTAATATCTGTATGCATATAATTAATAAATGTATACACAGTTATAATTTTAAAATAATAATTTAACTAAGTTGTGTTACCTATATATGCAAAGGAAGCTGTAATGTGATAGATTTTATAAACATTATAACTCTTCTAAATTATTTCATTTCTAAATTATTAGACATTTAGTTTATAAAGTTGCTTGTAGTCGCATATAAAATCTCAATTCCAGAAGTGTCTGTATTACACATATTGAAGAACAAAACTTAAAACTCTCTTTAAAAAAAAAAGATTATTTTTTTTTTGGATCCTGACACACATGGGAACCAAGAATAAAAATTTCAAAAATAAATTTAAAAATAAGTTAAAGGCAAAATCGCTGAACCAGCACTGTTCATCAGTTACTCAGCTGGATCTTTTGGCTTTGCTAAGATTTAATAAAGTAATGTAAAAATTTAAGATTTAAAAATGTAAACAAATTCATGGCTTGTATGAGGGGGGGGGAGTAGTCAAAGTGTTTATATTAAAAAAAACCAATTTTTCACTAAAAAGGGATCCACAGGACAAAAAAGTTTGAGGACCTCTGCTCTAAAGTCATCACTGAAAGCTTGTTAATTAACAAAAACTAGATGATATCTCCAACCAGAAATCAAAAAAGTGTCTGAATATTGGATTTTGGTTTTGAATACCATAGAGTTTGCCATATCCATCTAGCAATCACTATTACATTTTTATTCAAATTAAATTAATAACTTAATAGTTTCAATACTGTAAAATTTGAATCCAAACCAATTTGCTTAAATAGCTTTGTAAATCTGGCATTAATTAAATTATTATATATTTTAGTGTCTTTAATTATATGCTAACTGAAGCACCTTTGTTATTTTAACAAAAGGATTGTATGACACTAATAAAGTATACTTGACTCTCTTTATTTATTTTTATTTTTTTTCTGCATTAACAATGATGATTCACTCCACAGTTATTTATGAAATTCATTGGATAATCAATGTGCCCTATATAGTTGTTTCAACTAAAGTCACTAGTTAGATTTTGGCTAAAGACCTTTAACAGTGAAAAACTTAAGACAGATATTTACCCAAAAGCCACCTTTATTCTTTGCTAACCAAAGCCAATAACTGAAACTATTCTGGGATTTTGGTTTTCGTTATTATCTGGTATTTATTTGTTACTTATATTTAAGTTTTTTTAAAAATGAAATGGATGAATGTTTTGTTGCCATTAAGAAAAATATTTTATATAAACTAAGAGAATCATGTGATGCTTTACTTAATATAAATTATTTTTTCACTGAAGGGTCAAATGTACCCACAGTTACTATTGGAGCTGAAGGTCAAATGAACTTACAATTATTATATAACTCAAATTGCTAAAATATGTCATGCACTTATAGTCATCCAAGAAAAGTGACTAAAATTAATGTTTTCAAGTCAATAACTTGAATAATATAAAAGGAATAAAAGTGGCTGCTAGAAAGATTTGTGCAGTTATATATTTTTCACTTACAAAAACCAATGACCAGAAACTACTTTGGAGATTTAATTAATATTATCATCTGGTGTTCATTTTTTATTCATAATTACATTATACAATACAAAAAAATTAATAGTAGTTGCTAGGTAGATATATGCAATCCTGGACAGAATTTAATTATTAGTACCATCTCCTATTTGGTACCCATGGATTATTCATACCTATATTGAACAATATAAAAATCTATTGATGGCTACTTGGTAAATATGTGCAATCTTATACTTACTATTGATAAAACCTGTAACATAAGCCAGAGTGGATATTTAATTGGTATTTTCATCTGACATTCATTTATTATAAATACTTGTATAAATGGCTTTAGACAAATCTTTTTTCTTTTAGCATATTATCATTTTCAATATGTAATAGTACAGATATATTTTCAGCACACATTCATTATTCATTTCTAATTTTTAGCAGTCATTCAATCCAATTTTGTAACAATTATAGTGGTCTAATTTATGATTTATTTTTTCATAAAAGTTAAACTTTAATTTGTCTGACCATTCTATGAAAATTTTAATTCTATAAGTAATTGACTTGTATACATGATTCATTACACAATAAGGTTTGGTTGGGGTTTTCTTTTTCCAATTCTTGCCTATCATTTATGTAGTAAAAATAATTTTTAGACTTTTTCTCAAGTTATATTTCTTAATTGTAAATATTCTACTAGTTTTAGTCTCTTACTTACACTAAATAAGAATAATCAAATGGTTTTGTTGCTTGAGAATTCCTAAAAAGTTTAAACACCAAAGATACTAACCCTGATATTGGTTTGAGAACTCTACTGATTATGACATTCTGCTATTAACTTAACAATGGAGAACTAATGCTGTTAAAAAGGAACCTTTGTTTCTTTATTATTTTACATGATTTATTCTACACATTTAATGATAGTCTCAAATTTGTTTTCATGAGATCATTATGTTATCAAAACTGTCTTTTCCAAAAATTTTATCCACACAATTTTTAAAAATCATTGGGACCCAATATATCATACCATTTACAACTTTCTTAAAAACTTTATCAATACTCTTTATTTATATCAAAACTAACAGTTCCGACTGTCCTGCAGTCATCATCAGAGCTACAATATTCAAATATATAATTATATAATTAATACATGTATACACTTATTCATATAGACAAAATAAAACAAAAATAAATATACAAATCTTTCTAGCAATCATTTTACTTCTCTTATATTATTCAAGTTATTGATATAAATAAATAGTATTGATAAAGTGTTTAAAGAAAGTTGTAAATGGTATATGCTAAAGTACAAATCAATACATAGGAAAATGAAGAAGAAGAAGAAAATTATATTAACCCAATATAGTTATTGAAATAGTAATGACTTTCAAATTTTTTTCTAAAAATTTATTATTGCTTTGACTGAAAAGATTATCATAAATACAGAATCGCTATTAAAATGATTGCTTTCATTTTGAATATTTATTTCTAGATCAATCCATTTACTTAAAATTTAGTGGCAAGTCTTAGTTTAACAAACAAGTTCCAAATAGATCTTTCAAAAAACAACTGGATAAAAAGCTTAATTCAATATTATAAATAAATAACTTAGCTCATATAACATACACAAATTTAGATTTTTGGCATTTTTTATTTATTTTTTAATCAGATTTTTCGGTAGCTGTAACTTATGCCACATGTGTTCGCTGGGTGACACTGCAGTACCATCAACAAGCAGCAAGACGCCTGCAAGTGATAAAAAATAAAAATAAAAACACTGAAATCATTAAAAAATGCCCAAGGCAATCTATACCAAACAAATACATCGAAAGTACAAATTATAAAAAAAAAACCAAGAAAATGCTATAAAATTCAAATTAAAAAAAAAACAGAAATCGGTGAAAATACGACAAACACATGGCATAAGTTACAACTACCAGTTTTTTTTTAAATATTTATCATATATTTATAAAAATAATAATTTTGTCAATCTGTCTAGGTTATACATTTTATTAATAGGTGACAAGTCTATACATAGACTATATTACAGCTTATTTATATTCATTTTTAGACTTTAAAAGTATCTAGTTTTTCAAATGCTATATTAAAAACATAATTATTATTACTGTGCCCTTATACATATTCTTATAGTAATATTACTTGTTTCACATAGCAATTTTTCACAGAGGAAAACTCAGTGTAAGCCAGAGTAATCAATGGATGCAAAAAGATTTATGCATAAAATCCCTATCTAGTGCCTACTCATTGAAAATCCCCAGACTAGTTTCTAGCTTATGGCTTTCATCAGTGAGGAGCCTTAGATCTGAGAGCACTGCACATAGATCTTAGGATTTCAGATCCAAAGCCCCTAACTGATGAAAGCCACAAGATAGAACCTAGTCTGGAGATATTAGATGAGTATGCACTAGATAGGGATTTTATACACAAACCTTTCTGCATCCATTGATTACTATGGCTTGCACTAAGTGGTGCTATGGTATGGAGAGGTTGTCTCTGTAAAAAAACAGCTTGAGTAAGCATGAAAAATGGTGACCATGTGATGTTTGACAGTTTCACATAGCAAATGTTCTTTTAAAACTAACTTAGAATTAATTTAATCAGATATTGTTTTCATTTGTATAAAAAAATGCCCAGTTCAAACTTAAGCAATCGATTATAACTCATTAAAAATCCCATATTTCACTTTTTTAAACTAGTAAATATATAGTTTACTTTGATAAATTCTAATTAATTTGCCTTTATACTATTTCTTATAGTATTTTTATACAATAATTGTTTATTTTATCTCTATAAATATTGACAATATTAATTTTGAATTAATATTTATAATTAATATAAGTCTAATAAATTTATATTACAAATGTGAAATACACAGACAGAAAAGGAAAAAAAATCAGAAAAATGAAAGAAAGATACTAGAAGGGGAAATAGTAGAAGAAAAGAATTTAAAAAAGAAAGAGGGTGGAGTGGAAAGAAAAGAAAGAATAAAAAAATGCAAATAATGTTTATCTATTACAAATATTGTGCAGATTTCTGTTAAGCTTTTAAGTATTTAAATTCTAAGTATAGCTAACATTTGCAATTTAAACTTTTTACTCAACTTTAAAATGAGATGGTTAAAGTTACTTTACTCTTGTAAATGATGTTTAAATGTATTGTAAGAGCTTCAAGATCTACTAAAATTTTTGTGAAAGTTTTGATTATATGAATCTGTGAATATTTCTAAGCTCAACTAAATTTTTAAACTTTTTTATGAGTTAGGATTTTTTCAATTGATGAAATATTTCTAATGTTCATCACATATGAAAACAACATAATACTTTTGGCTTTTATAATTAGAAATCTGTGGCTCTTGTATTTCTTCAATCTAAAGTTATGGACTGTATATTTTGCATAATTGTCTCAACCTAAATGCAGGTTATGTTTAGGGTACAATGGCCAGGTTGCTAACACTTGACCATCATTTGATGTAATCTGTTATTCCATCTCATTTTTTTAACACAATTTAAAAAAATAATAAATATGTTATTAAAATTTTACCCTATTTATAATGACAGATAATCAAAAATTTATAAAAATGATTCTACAAAAATTTTGAAGAAACTTTGAAAACTTTAACATAAAGCCCTTTTATGTAAGCTTTCTTTATATAAGTCTTCCCTATAAAATTATGATAAGCAACTAATATATTTTTATTAAATGCTAATGTTATTAGGCGAAGGGAATGGGAAAACATTTTGTCCCATCTATCTTCTACTTTTTTTTTTATGCATAGTAATACAGTTTCTAGTTTTATTGATAACAGCTTTTAGCGTTCAAATCTGTTTCAAAATATCAACCTTCTTTTTCTGCTGTAATCATAAGAAAAAGTTTCTTTAGCTTTTTTGTTAAATAGTGATATTCAAAACATTATTCTATGAGATTATTCATTTTAAAAAAAACTCAATTTTATCTCATTTCTAAAAATATTTCTAAAAAGTATTTCTATAAAATATTTTGTATTTTAATATATGCTTTCTATTCATATTTTCACAAAGGCATCACGTGGATGTTTTATGGTTAATTCATGTTTTCCTTTTCTTATAATGTTTAGCTATATCTTTAAAAGGTCATGAATTAGCTATAAAATTCCTAATTGTTAAATTACAATAATCCATTTGATATTTTACTATACTATCTACATATTTTATAACATTATTTAAAAAATCAATTATTTTGATGCTAATTTGCATTAATAACTGGCCGAAATTACGTTTACAAATCTAATGTAACATTGATAGTTGTATTTTTGTTATATTTATTCCTTTCATCTTACAATTTATATTGAATTCCATTTGCATAAAGGTTTGTATTGTATTTTTTATCTTCATTGTCTTATTTCCATTTGACCATGCTTTCTTTTACTTGCTTCTTTCGTATTTTTTAATGTTTTATTAAGAATAAGTATCATGAACTTGACAATATATAATGATATTAGAAAAGTTAATTACATTCTATCAATAACAAAACACAATTTTACAATAATACACTATACAAGCTTACACACACTTACACATATATAATGTAATATAAGGGATTCGAACTCAGACTTTCACACAATTCTCAGCTCTCCATGCCATCTCATATTGCTAACCCACCTGATCATACACATGTTGAAAGGTCAGCAATATGAGATGGCATGGAGAATTGGGGTCATGTGAAAGTTTGAGTTCGAATCCCTTAGAATAACTAATAGAGTGTAATCATAAATCACTGCACTTTTATGAAAAGTACATGAATAGAAAAAATGATTTTTATTTTAGTATTAAAAATTGAATGCGTATAAGGCCACTTAATAATAGTAATTATTATTTTGATTATAGTATTTTTTTTTAAAAAAAAAAAAATTCATTCATTTTATGGACTCGGAAAACAATATAATTAACCAATTAAATAATATCAGATAAACAGAAAATGGATAAGCCTGCTAATCAAGTAGCTCAATTAATGAACTTTATATTCTTTGCATTATGGGAAAACAATTATCTATAAAAGTTGAACGCCATTTAAGAGAAGTCAGTTTATTTATAGAAGACTAATGCACTAGTCTGAAATTACGTTCTAAACAGTAATTCTATTTTGTATATTATTTATCATAGTGATAGGCTTGCTTAAGCTCAGAATAGGAAGTTGTGGCTGGTAAATGTATATCAGATTCATTATAAGTAATTACAGGGCTAGAAGATAGTTAATAAACAAACATTCATTATCTGAACAGGATTTACTCATGTATCTTAATCAGATTCCTTGCTACTATATCAAAATTTGTCAATAAATAAATGGAATTGTCATTTCAACAACAACCATTATTATTGGTGCTATTCAAATAAAAAGAGAAAAAAAACCCACATGCTACAAGATTGCTTCTTTCCTATCAATGTTTTCTCCATACAGAAAATTATTCAATATTCATGAATCAAATCTTTTTTTTTTTAAGATAAAACTCTAACTAAAATTCTCACCAACAGTTGCTGTATTTCCTTGAGTTAAATTTTGATCAATCTCTATATGTATGGTTTATTTCTGTTTTAAATATCTAATCATGCAGATATAATATTTCAACTTGCAGTTTCAGAAAGAGGAGAAAGGGCTAATAATGTTTCTAATGTGCTCTGAACTGCAATTTTCAGAATTTCCTAGGAAAGATATACCGAATGACCAATTTTATATAGAACAATGTTTCACAGACTAAAAAATTAAACTGTCAATAATCACTATAAGCAATACTTAACCTGCAGCCCCTGGACCACATATGGCCTGCCAAGCTTTTATCTGTGGTCCAGCAATAGACTGATGGTCAACAGATGTGACAACACTCTTCTTAATTAATGAATAATCATGTGTGGTTGATATTTTTTATTGATGCATTAATAATGTTATGTTTTTTTTTAATTTCACAGATCTGAAGAACTTGCCAAATCTGTACCAGAACTGCCCAAGTATCTTCATATATGACTTGTACTCACTCTCAATTCACTATCTTTAGCATTATTTTGCTGATTTTAGCACCTTCAGTATTTTTTTGCAAGGGAAAAAATCAGTAAATATTTAAATTTAATGGTATAATAATGACATAAATTTGTCTTTTCAAGCTTCTGATTGATTGTTTTTTTCTCTGCAAGGGAACGCCAATCCATGACTTCGACAATTGTATTTCTACATTTTGAATTCGAAAACAAAAACATAATTTACTAAGCTTTTTTTCTTATCCCACTTGTTTGTTTCTCAGATTTTAGTCAACAAATGTACTTTTATATTAAAACATATTGATAAGAAATTCAATGAATTACTTCTGGAATTTATAATTGGATGGTAAGCATTTATTATAATTTGTCAGTGTTAGATTATTATTATCAATTATAAATAGAAATTTATTTTTTAAAAACCTTTCTGTAATCAGACAAATTATAAATTTCCATTTCAGATACTAAACTAAAACAAATATAATTTTAAAAAGACAAATATATTTACTACAGATTGTATAATTGACCAATCAGACATTTGAAACTTTAATTTGATCAATAGTCTGTGTTTTTGAAAGCAAAGTGAAACATTTTAGTTTTATACGTGAATTAGTATACACATAAACGCGTAGTATTTTATATCAAATTATAATTTAAACATCATAATGATGTCTTCAAGCAACAAATGAATATTATCAGATGAAAATAGAATGTTTCAAAACAACTGGGAAGAGGAATATTTTGTCGTGTTGAATAACAAAGATTCAGCACATTAAAAAAATATAATATGATCGTCATTACAACATGAAACATAAATTATTTAATGTTGCTTTAGCTCATGGGTCTTTAATAAGAAGTGAAAAATTAGCTTTCTTCAAGAAATCATTGCAACAACAACAAAATATTATGTCAGTTGCAATCTCACAAGAAGCAGTGATCACACGAACATCATATGAAATTTGTTATATACATAGCAAAAATATGAAACCATTTATGGATGCTGATGTTGTGAAAGAATGTTTCCTAAATGCTTTGAATATATTATTTAATAAATTTAATAATAAATGTCAAATATTATTACAAATTAAGAGTGCATTAGATGTATTGAAGATATTGCAAAACATATTTTTGATAATATAATAGAAGATTTGAAAAACTGCAAATATTTTAGTTTGGCTGTTGATTCTAGTACTGAAATTTCAGCAACATCACAGTGTGCTATTTCGGAACAGAATTCAATTTGTGAAAAATTTCTTCCTATGAAAAATCAAACTAGAGGTAGTGATTTTCTCAATAGTATTTGTACTTTTCTGGAGAAGAATAATATTGAAATAAAAAAATTGGTTTCTGTGTGCACTGATGGATGTCCTTCAATGATTGGATCAGAAAAGGAATTTGTTTCCCTATTAAAAAAAATATAATCTAACAAATCTTTTATCATTTCATTGTTTAATTCACCATGAAAACTTGGGGGCACATATATCCAATAAAGAAGTAGATGTTGTAATGAAAACCATCATAAACATTGTGAATTATATTCGAGCCCGAGAATTAAACCACAGAAAATTTAAAAATCTTTTGGAAAAAATAAATAGTAATTATGGTGATGTACTTTTGCATACTTCAGTGCGATGGCTAAGCAGAGGTAAAGTTTTGAATTGCTTTTTTTATTACGTCATGAAATTATTTCATTTTTACAAGAAAACAATAAAACTTAAAATGAGATTGACAGTGATGGATGGTGGTGTCTTTTAGCTTTTTTATGTGACCTCACAGAAAATCTTTGTGATCTTAATATTAGATTGCAAGGTGAAAATAAAATTATTTCACAAATGATAAATAAAGTATTTGCTTTTGAAGAAAAACTAAATATTTATTACCAAGATATACAAAACCAAATACTACATCATTTTCCAACATTGACAAATGCTAAATAAGATGGTATTGACATTTCTTCAGAAACCTATGTAATTATTTTAAATTATTTAGGTACCTTATTGAAAGAATTTAAAAGTAGATTTCAAGATTTAAGAAATATTAAGAATTGTTTTTTTGCTTATAGAAAATCCCTGGCACTTAGAAATAGCAACTATTACACTATTAGCTGCATTTGGACATGATTATGTTAAGCTATTTAACAAATTTGTTGAATTTAAAAATGACAGAAATTTGGAAGCCATTTTTAAAGAGAAAAGGAAGGGAAAGGAGTATATGGAATTTTGGAAATTATTGCCTGAAAAATATAAAACTGTCAAAAAATATGCTTAAATGTTGCTCACATTATTTGCATCAAATATATTTTTGTGAATCATCTTGTTCAAAAATGAAATATGTGAAGAATGTGTAAACAGACTTACTGATTTACACCTTGATGATATATTAAGAATAGCATGTAGCACATATAAACCAGATTTATCTAAAATTGTTAAAAGTTTGTCTCAATATCAAAAATCACACTGATATATAAATAAATGTTTATATCAAATAAAGGTGCTTGCGTTATGTTAATTCTAAGATATAGTAAAGTGATCCACAAGCTGTGGCATGCATGAATTGAGAGTCAGACATTTTTTTATGTGATACCAATTGGTTGCCATGGCCTGCTTGATGTAGCACACAAATACATGTGGCCCAAGAAAGAAAAAGGTTGAGTATCCATGATCTAGACTGTCAATTTTAAATATCTTCTAGAATTTCTTAGTAAAAGCCTCAATTAATTCAATAATGTTATTAAAGAAGTTCGCCCTTATATTAAGTTGATCAGTCAAAAATCAGGATCAGATAAAAATCGAATCCAAGTTGAAAATGTCTTTAAAAACCATTGAAAAAAATGAAAAATTTCAGAAAAGCCTGCTCCGCATGAAATAAGCAACAGCACAATACACTGAAATCTTATATAATATTAATATCATCTATATTCTTTATTACTTTTTACAATGCTTTTTTTATAATCTACTATTGACAGTTTCGATTGCCTAGCAATCTTCTTCAGAACTTCTACTTATAAATAGTAGGAATTCTGAAAAAGATTTCTGGATAATCAAAACTGTCAATAGTGGATTGTAAAAAGTAACAAAGCTTATAGATGATAATAATATCATATGGATTTAGCAATGCAATAAAAAAGATAAAGTTATAATACTTCATAAACAAATCTCATATAGATATGCAGTTCACAGATATTGCTATAGCATTTGTTGCATAAAAGTGCCTTGCTTAACAAAAATGAAAACACAGAATTACCAAAAAAGAATGGAAGACTTCCTTGACAAACTTCTATAAAGTCAAGATAAAGAATACTAAGTGTTCAAATGGCATAAATTTATATTTTGGTGATAATGAAGCTAGAATTTAAATTTGCAATGTCTATGATATCAAAAAATACATGGATTGTCATAAATAAAAATAAATAAGAATAAAGGTTATAATACCAAAAAAAATGTATATTTGTCTTTTGTCATATTCACAAGAGAACCCTGAAATTTATTAGGGCATGACTGACTGAACCACTGATATATGCAGTAAACAAATACAATAAATTTAAAAAGAAATTACTCACATGTGTCTGTTAATTATCTGAGTCAGTAGTTAGTACCATCAATCAATTTACAAATTAAACATACTGAATTTTAAAAAATTAATCAAAGATCATTATTATGAGAGATTTTAAAACAATGGACAAACAAGAAATATTGTACATATAAGCAAAAAATCTGTTATCAAAACCATTGATAATCCCTGGTTCCAACTGTTAATTAAATGAATTTAGTCAAGTTGAACAGTAATAAGACTAAAAGAATTCAATCTGTTTTATTGAATACATAAACTAGACTCTCAATTAATAATGATTACATTGCTTTAGAGCCAAGAAAAACAAATTCCTACTGGAGTTTTCTCATGAATTTTGCATATTTGTCATTAAAAAATGATGAGAATACTGTCTAATGGCCTATCTTTGATGCTGATACTTTTAAAATCTACCAATTTGTACCATAAATTAAATCAAAACTTACTAGCAAAAGATCAAATCAGTCTTGGGTCTGATGTCCATGGTCTCCAAACAAAAATCCATATTAAATATGATGTTCTGTGAAAAATGATTTTCAAGTAATATATCACACATTTAATAAAACTACCAAATAGATTTCATCAATGGTCATAGAAATAAAGAATCTGCAAACAGTGGTTATCCAAACCCAGAGTGAACAACACAACAATTGGTACAGAGAATAGTTCTGATGTGACTGCATAGATCAAATCATGATGATACAAATCACCAGTTGCCAAAGGAAACAATTCAATATCTAATCACATTAGAAAATAATGAAGAATGGTTCAAGTGGCAATTTGTTGTTTATGTATTCCAAAGAAAACTTCAGCCTAGAAGAAGGCTCACTTTCAATAATGGATTCATCCAATTTGTAAAAATTATCTAGAGGTCAGATCAAACGGCAACATGGACGATCACTTAAATAACAAAAAAAGCAAATAGCTAATGACACAAATAGGTCTGTCGAATTATGTTAATGGAATATGTCTATAAATGTTGAAGTTATATTGAGGGCAGACAGTTTTTTTACAGAAGAGTAATTTACTGGCCTGCAACTACTTTCTGAGTAGCAACTTAGTTATCAAATCATTTAATCGTGTAGTCACTTATTCTAATATGACTAATGTAATTATATAGTTAATTACTTGGAAGATTATGTGTTCAATTTTACTAAGTTAAGGATAATTGCTGCAGTCAATCGCTGAATCGAGATTACTTTTTTTTCACATTACTCAGCTGAAAATTGATCAGGGGATTTTATCTCTTCAACTCTATAATAAATGATTTAATATAAATTCATTATTAATAAAAGCAATCTTTAAAAATAGCTTAGAAATCTTCAGGTTATCTGCACAATCTATATCATCAATAGTCATTTTCCTTTAGACAAGCTGGAGTTTTGTGTTATACCATTAACCAACTATTAACATGTACTAATTAAATATCGAGGTAAATGATAATTTTTAGATGAGATTTCCTAGTGATCAGCCTTTAGTTCATTCTTAAATTTTTATCATGAAATGTGGAAATAATTAATTTATTGTTTTCCTCTGCCAATCTGAAATATTGTTTTGCTTTTGACACCCAATATAGGCATTGAAGTTAAATTTAAATAAGAATGCAGATGATTGTAAATTACTGTACAATTTAATGTTGATTAATAAATTTTAATTTAAATCCATAAATAAAGGTAAATGTCAGTATTTTATTTTTTAACATAAACTTTATTAATCTAAGATTTGTATATAGTAGTTAGCAGAGTAACTTTATATATATATTTGGTGGTTATAATAAGAGTACATTGACAAAATTAGAAAAAAAAATTATTTGAGAGAAAAAAGTGTCCCATTTTTAATCTCATTTTGTTTTAAATCTGATTACATAATCTGAAGAAGGCAAATTTTTGGACAAACATTTGCCCACATAATTAATTAATGATTTTACTTAGAAACCTTTGTGAATTGTGGTTGTGTGGGGTAAACAAAATGAAAGCAGCAAGGCAAAAAATTGGTGCGGGGGGGGGGGTAGAAAACTTAGCAAAAAATAATGAGATTAATCCAGAAATTTATCTTGTGCTAAGTAGTAGCAGAGTTTTATTACTAAATACTAAAGAATTACTTTGGTAGTGTCTCCAATATAATAATATTAAATAAAAATAAATAGAGAATCAAATGCTGTATTGCTCAGGGATTTTTAAGAAGATATATGGAACCGTGATCCCTTGACCTTAAACTCCAATCTATTAAGCATTACCTATGCAAGATGTAATATTAAATAACATTCCAAGATTAAATATGTATACACTAAAACTTATCCCTGAGCATTGCTCTGAAATATTATTTGAACTTCAAACCAAAGATACATATTTAAAAGTGGAATATGTTAAAATGCAGTAACTTAAAACATAATTCTGTTTACAATATTTTTATGTCACTTAAAGTAATTCCTGAACTAATTTCAGTAGGAAATAAATAAATTATTCATGTAACTCTTGTCTTTGGGGTGAGGAAATCTTTTTTTTTGCACATTATTCTATATTTTTAAAATATTTAAATACAAAATAAAAGACAATTTAATAAATTAAAACATTAATGTAAAAATTAAATAAGTCAAATTAGTCAATAAAAAATACTATAAATATTGTAGTATTTAATAATAATATGAAAAACACATAAAAAACATCTTAATAGTTTTAATTTAAAAGAAGAATTGAAAATATTTTCGGGGTAAAAGTTTGTAAAAAAGTAATTATCAAAGTAAAAAAAAAGCTTCAAATATAGTAGTGCTTATTTACAAAAATACATGCCATTTTTTTTATTCAATTCATCTGATTTAATTTATTCAAACTTTAAACTTAATGTCAAATAAAATTGTAAATATAAGAAGTCAATGGAAGTATTCTAATTTTGTTGAACTGGAAAAAAAATCATTTTTCATTAATTCATAAACAAAAAAAAAATTGTTAATTTTCTATATACACCTTTATCCCACTGAGTTATTGGCTATTTAGCAATATTTCACAATAGCGATTATCATCAATTTGTACCCACTATTTCGATTTACAATCAATTATTCACTATAACGATCGGAAAAAAAAAATTTTAATTTTTTTTGGCAGCTCATTTTGAAGTTTGCGCCACTGATGACATCAGAGGATATGTATTTTAAATTCATTTTACCAAAAAGCAAAAGTACATTACTGTAATACATATACAGGTAATGACTTTACTGTAATTGAATAGCACATACAATATTTTATTCATAAAACACAATGTTAGTGCTGCATTCAGTATTTTGAATATAGAACGTATAAACTTAAAATATATATAATTACTGAACCTATAGTACTGATACATATAAGTGTTGAATGTCTTTAGAAAAATTAAAATTTATTTAAATATAATGTACAGT
Organism: Epiperipatus broadwayi; assembly: GCA_028023455.1. Classification (NCBI taxonomy): domain Eukaryota; kingdom Metazoa; phylum Onychophora; class Udeonychophora; order Euonychophora; family Peripatidae; genus Epiperipatus; species Epiperipatus broadwayi. Next base: position 3,076,010 of record JAQFVV010006258.1, on the reverse strand, counting down.
ATTTGGATTATTTAAATAAAGTTTAATTTTTCTAGACATTCAACACTTATATTTGTCAAGCATTGGTAGCTGAGAGGTCAGTGCAGCAGCCTTTTGCAAACAAGCAGTTTGCAGACAGTTGTTGTGGGTTTGCTTCCCGGCTGATGCTTTGACATAGGAAAAAAATAGATGATGATAACAGTACAACTAAAATACCATCATCACAAACTTTCAGGAAAACACAATATTAATATTAAATTGCATGTGTGTGTTTCTTAATTAAGTACACCCAAGTGGTTTCAAATCAAAAAAAAAAAAACATTTTTAAAAAAAAGTTTAAAAAGAAAAACTGATTGCATTTAAAATAAGTGTTAAGAAAAATAAACTTAGCGTATGTTTTAGAAAATTAGAACTTAGATTTTTTACTTTTAATATAAGTTGATTTTTTTTTCTAAAGTTGACTGATTTATGACATGCATTAAACCTTTTGTTACTCTGGAGTACAGTAATAAGTCTTTATGTTCAATTAAATAATTTATAATTAAACATTGTTTTTTAATTTGAATAATTTCACATAAGTAATAAACATAAATGTACAGTAATATGTACTGTAATACAAATTTTTAAAAAAATGCACTTCAGTATGGATTTTTTTTTCATTATGATGAGAAATTTCTGTGGAAGAATATAAAAACTCTTAAATTTAAATTTAGTTTCACTTTCTCTTTCTTTTTGCTGTACTGTACTTTTTAAACAGTGAAAATATGTATTATTCCCCTAGTGAAATAAAACTTTTCTTTTTAGATACTGTATTTAGTCATCATTGCCATAAAAAAAATCAAGAAAATCTTTGAACTTGAAAACCAATGTGAATATTTTATAACGACTGGAACCAACCAATTTTTTTCCCATAGACCCCCATTATAAATATGTATTCTGTATATGATATTTTTGCTTAATGATGAGTTTTGGAGACCAATTGCCATCGCTAAGTGGGGTAAAGGTGTATTAAAAAATAATTTAAACCTGTTAAAAATTGGAAGTAAATAAAGCAATTATTTAAAGAAATAATAAATAAAGATAATATTTTGTAGTAAATGCTTTTATTCACCATGCAAATAAATAATTGTTTCTGCAACCACAATTGGAGTTTTTAGATTAAGCTAAATTAATTAATTAGAGCCCAGAAATTAATTAACTCCCTCTTTAATTCTCATAAGAAAATATTGACTTAGTTAATCCCCCCCCCCCACCATGCCATGAAACAAACATACAAAAATCTAAGTTAATTAAAAGCATTTAAAAACCAAAATTGTAAATCATAATAAAATTATTTCAAAGGATGTCAAAAAATTAAAATTACAGCTGAAATAAGTATTGTACAACAAATTAGGTGAGACTAGTTTTAAAATGTAAAGTCAAGACTGGTTATTCTTAACTGTTTTCAAATTGAACAGTTTTGGAAAAATTTAGTGTAATTTCATTAAATAGATTGTATTAATTTAATTATCTAAGACTCATCACAAATCAAGATTCTCTTTCAGAATATTTAATCAAAAATCTTCTCACACAACCAAAACATTATGGGATAAAATAAATTACTTATGAGATTCTAAGAAAATTTCTTTATCTAATTCCAACAATAAAATCAGCTTCATATGATCTTCATAAACATTACTGAATTCTCATTAAAATATTCAGTATAACCCATAATCATCATTGCAATCAATTAATTTATAAATGAGATTTAACAGTGACTGATAATTGTAAATAAGGTCAAATATAAATCATGAATCACATAGCTGATGACTGTAGATATAATAGCAGGAAAAAATGAAGAGTGGAAAGAACAGTATACACTGATGAAAATATTTGAAATAAGCATTTTCTACATCTATTATATGTCTAAATAAACAATACTATCCACATCTCATTTTTTATAATTACTATATAAAATGTAATAGATTTAATCTTTTTTATCCCTCTTTTAAAGTGAAAAAGAGTGATGAAAAAAGCACAGTATATTATACTTTACAAAATAATGTGTTAAATTAGTAAAAAAAAAAAAAGATTTTATTTTGTTTTGGTATAACTAATTTACTGATCCACAAATAGATTCCATATATTCCATAAGATTTCATAATAATCATCTTCAGAAGAAAATTACCAATTTAACTAAATTAATAAAATTATACTCTATATGATGTAGTGACACTGATGGAATGTCATATCCTGGAGTATAAAATGCTCATATCGATTTCAGTTCTGGTACACTCAGTGCTTGAATTTTTTGTGAATGCCTGAGCAATAGACCCTTACAGTTCTTAATTTTTAATAAAAGTATGAAGAGGGTTTTCTGTCAAAATATAATACTAACTCATAAAAAGTTGAAGTTTTAAAATAGGTAGATGATATATATCAATAGATGCCAACAATAACAATAGAATTAAAAGGGCAAAAATCTCTAGTTCTCACAGTGATAAGTGAGTCATATTACAGAACGTTAAGTACTATTTTCTATTCTAAGTACTTTTAATGCAACCAATCATGTTTTATACAAATACACAAAAAGTGAAATCACATTATTTCCTATCATATTTAAAATATTTCAGGAAACTAAGAAGAAAACATAACTAACTAAAATTACCAGCATTGATATTGCAAATGGAGTAAACTGAAACCTTAGGAAGTAAATGTGGAAACTTCCAAACTTATAGCTTATATATGTAGTGATCCAGATATTACAAGATTAATAACTAAACTTTTTTTGTACATTGTGATGTAAAAAAATGAAATAACCAAAAAAAATTTCTTTTTCAGAGTGGATATATGAGACCAAATCAAAACTAGTCTACACCTCTAAAATCATTAAAACCTAAAATGAATTGTTAATTTATAATCTCCAGAGGAAACAAAATGTCTTTAAAAGCATTACTGGTAAAAGTTTGAAACTCCACAGACTATGATATAATATGTTTGAGACTTGAGGTAAATTAGGTGAGAAGTATTGTAAAAAATCTAAATTGTCTCTTGCAATAAACAAAATCTACCGAGAGAAGAGAAAAATATGACCTTGATCAACAATAAACTTATAAATCCTGTATCATCAGATTTTTATTTATATTATGCAAATTTTCAAGCAATTTGGGTGTGTGATAAATTAGCCTATGGATATATCAATGACTATGTTGACAGTTCAATAATTTAAAATATTAGAGTACTAAGCTCTCCATACAGTAGTGCCATCAAGTGCAAGCCTTCATATAATCAATTGATGCAGGAAGGTGTATATTTACTCATCCAATATTCCCAGACTTGTTTCTAGCTTATGGCTTTTATCAGTGAGGAGCATAGGATTTGAGAGCACTGCACATAGATCTCATGATCGAATGCAACTATCCAGCAGCCATCTTTTACCTATTTGGTTAACTATAAAGCTAGAAGACCAAAATGAAAACACCATAAAGTTTATAATCCAAGCTCATTTGCTAGTATAGCCATATAGATCTGAACTCATTTTAACATCTCTACATTTTGGTGTTTTATTAACAACATGTGTAAGTATATGAAATGATGATTGTGTGATGTTTTGATAATTTAAAATATATAAGTATAAGCTATGAATATGGAAACATGAAGCTCTGGAAAGTGCTAAACAATTATTAATTCATAATATAGCTTTATTTATGTGTGTTTCAATCGCAATATATAGAATAAAATATATACAACAAAATCAAAAACTTTTTACTATTTTCTGGATTATTGTAATACTTAAATAAATGTTGTGGGCATTCATATAGAAAAGGTAGTCTTTATCATTTAAACTTTAATTTTATTAATGCTTAACATGCTTTTGATATGTAAAATATAATATTCATAGCAATTTAATTTTATTATACTAAAGAAATTAGATTGCTATAATATAATATTTTGCATATCCAGAGCATGCTAAGCATCAATAAAATTAAAGTTTAAATTATAAAGACTATTTTTTTTGTATGAATGTCCATAATATTTATTTAAATAATATATATAACAAGAAATCCTAATTAGTAAGTTTTAAGTTGATTTTTTCTTATATGAAATTACTATTTCTTTGGTAGATATTAATAGTTTTAATATTTTTTGTAACTGTTGGTTAGTTAAGGATTCAAAATACATATATACGAAAGCAATTGAAGCATACATGGTCAGACTTCCAGGCTAAGCTATCTCCCAACAGATCATCATGAAGATATGATCAGTCCATGGTCACACACCACTCTGGTTCCTGGGTTACCATAAAAGATGCATAACAATATTAAAAAATCTCATTGTAAATCAGCTTTTTTTAATAATCTCAGTGCTACAGCTAAAGATATACACTGAATCTATGTTTCACAATATCATAGTTTTTTTCTAAATAAATCTAATCAAATTAAATTAAATTCTGCATTTCAGATTCCAATTTCTTAAATGAATGTATCCTAGAAAACAATCACATATTATTCAGTCTTAAGATAATATCCTAAGACAATAAATAATATTAATTTTAATAAAGAAAGATTAGGAGATACTGATATTTATTAATGAGTCTTTTTTAACAATCTAAGATGATATTCATGATGGTATGAGTAGGAAAGGGATTTTGTTCACATATCTCATCCAAGTATTTCTGATAATCCAAATTCAAACAACTAAATAAATAATCTTAACCATGGATGTTTTCTTTAACATCAATCAACATCTAATAAAGTGATTTTAAGTATTATTATTATATTCTTATCTTTTAAATAGCATAATATTTATGTATGGTTGAGATTTTTTGATAATGCAGATCATGATACAGATACAAAGTTCAAATTTAATAATCCGTTCAATATTTTATAGCAACTATAAATATTTATAATTTTAATCGGATTAAAATAATACAATAATTATAATAACTCTAGCAATAAATTTGGATACATTAAGAAAACATATAATTAGCCAAGAATACAGAAATCTCACATTTCTTTATTATCTAGCTTTCTTTCTATTAGCTTTATTTGTAATATGTCATGAGTATCAATTTTATACAATAAAATGATACTATATGATATCAAAAGTAATTAACTTCAAATAAATTATTTCCTACTTCAAACCCAAACATGTTTAGTCATTAAATGTTTTTAACATTTGCTTATTCATTACAATAAATTGATAAATACATATTGTCAATAATTTTATAACCTTGAATTTAAGCAGGACATATAATTTTATAATCCAATTATAATATAATTATAAAATTTAAACAAGGAAATACCTTATCATGGTTTTTAATACATCAAATATGCATACATATATATTAACAGTATGAAAGTACTTTACCATTCTGATTGTATTAAGAGTAAAGTAAAGATCACATGATCACCATTTCTTATGCCTGCTTATAACTTAGGCAAAACTCTCTACGTGTATTGACTGAGTGCAAGCCAGAATAACCAATGGATGCCAGAAGGGTTGCATCAAATCCTAATATCTAGGTACAGTGCTCTCAAATCCAAGGTTCTTCACTGATGAAGGTCACAAGCCAGACACTAGTCTGGTGATATTAGATGAGTAGGCACTAGATGGGGATTTTATGCACAAGCCTTCTGGAATACATTGATTACCCTGGCTTGCACTGAGTGGCAATATGTATAGAGAGTTTTGCCTGTTTTAGTAAAGTAAAGACATAGTTGGTATGATGAATGATTTTAAGATTTCATCAAGAAAAATATCAAGATATACAAAAGACAAGATGATGGAATAATCTAAAGATAAACACTTGTCTATAAGTGTACATAAAGAATTAGACCATGTTACTAATTTTAACCAACTGAGGAACAATAAATCATCACAAAGATTTGCTGAAAATATAGCACTGTTTGTCACCTAATACAGACTTTATTTCAAAAAGCATATCTATGACAATATATAAAAATAGCTTTGACACATAGACTATCTCTTATAATAATAATAATAATAATAATAATAATAATAATAATAATAATAATAATAATAATAATAATAATAATAATAATAATAATAATAATAATAATAATAATAATAATAATAATAATAATAATAATAATAATAATAATAATAATAATAATAATAATAATAATAATAATAATAATAATAATAATAATAATAATAATAATAATAATAATAATAATAATAATAATAATAATAATAATAATAATAATAATAATAATAATAATAATAATAATAATAATAATAATAATAATAATAATAATAGAAAGAAGAAGAAGAAGAAGACGAAGAAGAAGAAGAAGAAGAAAATTAAGTGAAAAATGAATAAAATACAGAATGTAATAAAGTATTTATTAGGCATGTATAGCTTAACAATTAAATAAGAAAATATTCATTGACTATAATAATTTGTTCATATATTTATTTCACACCATAAATAACTTCATACCACTTATTATTCTGGCTTGCACTGGTGGCACTACTATATGAAGAGTTTAGCTTCTGTGTAAATAACTTGATACTGGATAAACATATTTCCTTGAATTACATTACAAAGCAAACCAAATATTCAGAGAAATTCCAGCACACATATAACAAGAATTGTACCTACATTATAAGTAAGCAATATTATAAGCATAATAAAAACATATAAATAAACTTAAATCTAACATATTATATCCCTTTATTCTTTTACCACCTGAAACATTCCTTATCCTGAAGTCATTGAATCCAATGCCATTCTCTGAAGCATTATAGTTCAAGTAATGATTCCATAGCATTTAAATATTACATAGTCAAAATATGTAATCAAAATATCACAGAATTTGAGTTAATTGTTGACACAAATTGAAGCCATTACCAGTAAAATAACACAATATTAGTGAAATCAAAAAGTTTTTAATATCATTTCCTTTGGAAATGATGAAAATTTTATAAAAAGCACAGTGTAAATTTTATGAGTAACGAAGATCACATAAATGTTTTAAACAGTATAAAGTATATCAAATAAAATATAAGTGATAGAGAGCACAATATATCTTTCATATTTCTTTAATAAGCAAAAATGTTCCAAAGAGATTTATATAGCATGAATATTTATAAAAGCAATTCAAATTTGTAAAGAGCTTCATATTATATATTTTCAAAGCACTATATAAATGTTTTAAACATATTAAGACATTTATAAATCACATTTACTTTTTCTTTAAAAGTAAGTAAAAGTCAAACTATATTTCAGAATGAATAATTTTTTTTTTCATATTCCACTAATAAGTAATGTATTTCAACTCATAGATTTTATCTACTAAACATCACATGATCATTATTTCTTATGCTAGTACATTACTGATGAAGGCCACAAGCCAGAAACTAGTCTGGGGATATTGGATGAGTAGGCATGGGATAGGGATTTTATGCACAAGCCTTCTGGCATCCATTGATTACTCTGGTTGTCACTGAGTGGCACTACTGTATGGAGATTTTTATCTAAAAAAAGAAAGGGATTGATAAATAAATTAACAGTGTTTCATATAATAAATATGATGTAGCTAGAATTGTATGGAAGGGAGTGGTAGTAGCAGGAGTAACATACAGCAATGACGTGTTATGTGTTAGTAAAAGGGTATTAGATTGCTTAGAAAAAGTACAAAGGGAAGTAGAAAGACATGCATTAGATGCTGAGGGGTGGACAACAAAGGAAGTAATTCAATGAGGAATGGGATGGTCAAGTATTTATATGAGGGATGCAAAAAGCAAATTGAAAATGTTCAGTAGATTGCAGTTTATGGATAATAAAAGAATAGCCAAAATAGTATTTAATTGGGTTACAAGTAAAGGGCAAGCAACAAAATGGGTGAGAAAGGTAATGCGGTATGCAGAAAATTTGGATAAAGAAATTATGCCAGTATACTTGTACAAAAGGTGGGATGATTGTGTTAGGAGGATTGTTGAGTGTTATAGTGGTAAGGAGTGAGATAGAAGAATAGATGCATTAATAAAGAATAGGGAGTTGGAGAGATGGAGAACTAGTATGGAGAGTAAAATGAGTTTAAATATATATATAAGTAAACAGAACATTGGGTGTGAGTTAATTTATAATAATAGTAAGGAAAGTAGTTTATTGTATAAGGCTTGAACGAGATCTTTAGCAACAAGAGAATATACACATAAATGGAAAAATATGTGTGATTTAGTCTGCAAGTTGGGTAAGGAAGACATAGAAAATATTAGGCATCTGTTACTTCAATGTAAATGCTTGAAAGCAGAAAGGGTACAAATAATGAAGTTATGGAAGATTAAATATGAACAAAGTGATTATACAGAAAGTGAATTATTGGTTTTTATGCTAGGTTTGGGAGAAGATAAGGGGGATTTAGATATGAAGGTCATGGAGTTGACAATGATTATGTTGTGGAAATGGGATGGAGCAGATTATGGGAAAACTTTGGGTGGACAATGGAAAAAGAAGGTAAAGTGGCTAACAGGTTTCTCTGAGCATAGTTACTGAGAGATTCCTGACTCTGTTTAAGTAGGTCACAGTGCATCACATCACATCTAAAGATAAAACACACAGGCAGTAGTTTCATAACAGAATTTCTGAGATGGTTAGATATAAATATTATGGCAATGTTTGAAGGCAAGTGGTACCACATGAAAGATGGGTGGCCTATGGGATTGCCCATGAGTGGCATCATGGTTAGCATCTATTTGAATTTTTATGAAAAACAAGTATTATCTGAATATAACATAGTAGATAATAATATAATATATACGAGATATGTGGACATCTTATTTGTTGCTGCTCCAGTAAATATTATTGAGCATATCAAAAATCGGATACAAGCGAACACATCATTAAATTTAAATATTACATGGGAAGATATGGGACAAGAGGTAAAATATTTAGATATCAAGGTACACAGAGAAGGAAGTATGCTTAATTATGCAATGGTTATGAAGCCACCAGAAGTTTGTGGACAGATTCACCCTGAGTCATACATACCTATGACTCACAAGTTTGCTGGATTGATATCATTTCTTTTCAGAAATTACTATTTGTGCAAGTTTGAGGCATACAGAAGGTCTAACTTAATTAATTATACTAACAACTTAATCAAATCAGGATACAGGTGCAATATAGTATATAGCAAAATTAGACATTTTGTAAATAATATTGGAAAACACAGAGATGAAGACAACAGGCCTTGGATATTGTTGCCCTATGTGCACTCTTTACATAAAACATTTTATAAGACTTTTTCTAAGGAATTTCGTTTGAGTTTTCATACACCTATCTCAACTAATAGGCTTATTAACAACACTAAGGACACTATAGCTTCTGATCAGACCCCACAGGCTGTGTACAGAATGGCATGCCCTCATAATGGATGCAAAGCATCATACTATGGTGAAACAAGAGCCACCATAGCTACTAGGATATCACAACACAAGTATAGATACAATAAGGCACATACGGATCCAGAATGCACTTCAATTTTTGCTCAACATCAAAAATTTTCGGGACATGTGTTTGAACCCACATCTGCAAAATTAGTTTGTACTGAGAGGCATGATATTAAGCAAAAGGTAAAAGAAGCATACTTTATAGCAGAGGACTCTTTTGCCATTAATCATAAGGATGCATGTTTTGCAATATCTAAAAGATGGTCTTAGTGACTCATTTGCATATAATTTGCATATCAGATTCAATTATATAATGATTTCAAAGAAAGGATCATAACTGGCTATGAATATGAGAAGTACATCTTCTTGAAAGTGCTCAGCCATTTAATTTAGTTTTTAATTTATTATTATAGCTTTACGTTGGAAGTGTGAAAGCATGATTTAATATTATTATAAAATGAAATATAATACTTAGAAAAGCAATTTTTCCATTTATTAATTCTATGTTAAAATAAACATTTTGTTTATTTTTAAAAAAGTAGCCCATTTATTTTTTATGAATATTATTTTAAATAAAGAAGACATAATAAATAATAATTTACTTCCTTAATAAAGTAAATGCATTTAAATTTTGAGAGTTATTATCCTATAGCTGCTTCCATTACATTTTATAATATTCTTCAAATTTAGCAAAATCCAACTCTTATTATACATAAAGTTAGCTTAACAAGAATACTTTCAAAAAATTATAATGAAGTAAATATAAAGTTTATTGTTATCCATAGAAAATAACTTAGCAAATTATTTAAATGAATAAGCATAGTTAGAGTATTCAAGAATATTAGTAGTTTTATCTCCAATTAAGCTTTGAGTATTAATAAACAGTAGATTAAAAGTTAGTTAATAGTTCATAGCCATATAATTTCATATAGTTCTGTGAGAATTCCTGTATGATAAAGCTCCATGACAGCTTATCATTGACTTTGATTACTAACAAATTCTTTTAAGAATTTCCTGTTGATGTGTACATTTAAAGAACTTGCAATGAGACAGTAGGCCTGAAGAAGGAGGCCTAAGCAGATATTTACCTTATCCATACATATTTTAAATTAACAAAAATAATAAACAATTAAAAATTAACATATTATGAGATGATGAGAGGAAAATTACAATGTGGTTGTGTTGCATGCAAGTATACAAAATCTGATGATTTTATAGGAAAAATCAAGTGGCATCAAAGAAATCAATGATTGACACTAAAGGTATTAATTAACTAATTAATTAATTTGACCTTTATTAATTGTTTAATAAAACATTCTAAAAATAGTTTTTTAAAAATGATTGTGGAAATTCTAGACAAAACAAATATTAATACAATAATTATAAATAATTATTTAGCAATAATACTGCAATACATATATTTATCCTTTTAAAATAGTTTTTCATAATTTAAGATAATACTTTAAAAAATAATAATGATAGATATTTTCTAAGCAGGAAATATTATAATTTAAACAAGACTAGTTATTTACTCTTTCAATCAAGACAGGGAATTATAATCAATTTCTTTAATACTTTATTTAAGTCTAAAAAATTCTTACACATGCCTACACACTCTTAAAAGTCTAAAATGATACTTTAAAACTGGTTTAATATGTAATAGAACTAATTAGTTGCTATATAGAAGATAATAAAACAATATTAAAATTATTTCAATATTTGTTTGTTTTAAATTAAAGCAACTTATTTAATAAATATTTACTTAAAGTCATAATTAGAATATAATTGATTTTTAAACTGGAAAAGCTAAATATTAACTCTATGATTGTTAAAGCATTTAATACTTATAGAATAAACTAAATTAAAACTTTAAAATAATTAAGACCACCATATCTAATAAACTATATAATTTTTTAATATACCACCATAATACATATAGTTCTGAATGCAGAACTTATTGTCACAATATATATTTAGTTTTAAATTATTTATTTGACAATGCAAAATCTGATAAGTGCAATAATATAAATAGTTATTAATTTGTGTATGTACATATATATGGTATCACTTTTCATGTTTTGATAGGCCTTCAATTATGGACTAGAGTGCATGAGTTAATCAAGTTATGAAGGACAAAAATATTTCACTCATATTTCTAAAAACATAGCTATATTTCCTGATTAACACCACTTAAGAATTATTATGATTTCAATTGCTGGCAGAATCAGTTTTTAATTTATAAAAGAGGGCACCAAAGTCGTTAGGCTCACTGATTCTGCATCAAACATATCGTAACTTATAAAGTAATAATTACAAGATCTGAATTAAGATTTTCCATCAATTTATTTTAAGAAAAATATTCTTTCTGGACTTAATTAAGAAATAAGAATAGTGGCAAGGTAATTTATACTCTACTCTAAAACTAAACAGAAATGTAACACCCAAAATTAACAACATAACTAACTAAAAAATTAGGCATGTACAATGAAAGTTTTTTTTATATTAGTAGTAAAGATTTATTACAACTCATTAAGCATTTAAACACTTATAATAATAAAATTATAATATTGGAAAGAAACACGCATACTCAGATAATTATTTTAACCATTTGAATTCAAATATCGCACTTTGAAGTAGTAGATAATTAATGTCTTCTTTTTGTCCACAGTAACAATTTATTATTAAAAATTCAGTTCACAAATATTTTATCTAGATAGAAATTATGGCCATTAACTTACTGGTAAGTTTCAAGTGTCCACATAGATGATTGATCTTCTTAGTAGTCTGCTTCCTTTCAATGGATAGTCTGCAGCACTGTTTTTTATGGTTTCATTTCTTCCATATCTCTGATCCTGATTGAGGCAAGGTTTTTAGAAGGTTTAGGTGATTTTTTTATGAGAGGTATCGGAAAATGATCAGGTTCTACTCGCTCATGTGGAATAGGCTCACTTTAGATCTAAGTGGCAACATTTTATTCTTAATTTTTAAAAAAATGCTACACACGAGAACTTGACCCAAACACAAAGATGAAAAAGCCCCTTTCGAACTTGTCCACTCCTTTTATAGTCCAGATAATTTTTGAAAAGTCCTGTGCATATTTTCTTTATCCTTTGTTTTATTATTCTATAATCTTCCATATTACTTCTTTTTTTTTCAGCTACAAAGTTTTTTTTTCTATGGATTATTTTCATCGTTTTTAATTAGCTTTGGAAACTTTGATTGTAATCTGTGTGTGGAATGTCTTTTCACTATCTGAATTAATTAATCTGTATGCACTTTCCAATATCAACATTATTTTGATTAAATTACATAAAGTTAAAAAAAAAAAACTTTCATTGTACTTTTTTTTTAAAATTATACTACTTTAAAAAAATTAAATATCATCTTTTAAATGATCTTTGCATTTTACTCTTTTTGAAGAATTTTTTTTAAATATTACACAAGGCCAACTATATATTTGTACTATCTATAAATAAACAGTACAATATATAGATTTACATTTCTATTAATATTACAAAGCAAGGTATAACAAATTATAGAAAAATATTTTTAATAAGCACTTTTATTTACAGAGGTTTAAAAAGCCTGAAAAAATTGATTTTCAATTACAAATGGAATTTTTATATTTAACTTGAAATGAAAAAAATGGGGCAGAAGTGTCTACATATCTCGAACAAGAGATTGAATTATGTGGTTGAAAAACAATTATTTTCAAGCTTTTTAGCTCTCAGTAAATAAAAGCATCTATTTAAATAGTTTATATATACATATTTTAAGTTTTTAGCATTTGAATATTTTTTACAATTATTTAAAACATCAGTTCAATATTTGAAAGTAAAATCATGTTTATTAAAGATATTGTTTTATGTATATGGAAAGTGTTTTTTAAAAAAATCAATTTTTGCAATAAAAGCAAACAATTTTATATATTTTTTAAAAAATAAAACTTTTATAATCAAAATTTGTTATTTCAGTTTTAAATGTTCATTAAAATATTTTCAATTTAGGCATTGTTAAAAATATTTATTATAGCAATATTACTTGCATTATACTTATCTGAAATTTAATATATATATTTTTTTTTTATATTTTGTTATTTAATTTTGCACAAGTTTATTTTGGATATTTATTAGTTAGTTAATAAAAATGTCAGAATATTTATTTTAAAATATTATAATAAATAAATATCAAAAAAATTTTAATCGTAATCCAAGTTTTAATTAAAATTAATTATGTATTTCTGTGTGAGTTCATTTAGAATCTTAAATAAACAGACATATCTTTGGGAGTTTATTTCATTAAATATTTGTATAATTTTATGTAAAATTATTTAATTATCTTAAATATATTTTTTACTTAAACCCCAGAGTTCTAAATATTAATTTTGAAGATGTGGGCACTATTCAACAAAATTTTCACAAAAGCAATCAAGTACTATATCACACTTCACTCATTCTAGAGCCATTACAACAATGCTTACATAGACATGAGGATGGAAATTATACTAATATATAATAGAAATTTAAAAAATATGCTTACTTTTTAAACCAGTTGCTGTAAACTTCAGACATTTTCATACATGCAAAGTATTCTAAATGATTAAATAGTAATACGTCCAGTTGAAAAAGCCAATAAAAGTAGAGAGGGATCTGAAATTGCTTGATCCTTTTCAAAGATATGCCTATGTACCTGCTGGGATTCCATCTCTAATCAATAAAATAATTATCATCTTAGCAATAATCTATGTAGCCTAAAGTTTTTCAAGAAATTTAAATAAAAAAATGAATTGTTTTATTTTAATCAGGAACAAGCCTACCTACTAAAGAAAGCTCCAGGTAATAACTGTTTACTTCTCTGTAGATTAATCACACTTGGATTTCTAAGAAATGTTGCACTATCATATTGAAAGTGCAAAACAATAACACCCCATCAAAGTCAAATCACAATCTTAAAATAAATTCAGTTGCCTTTAATATCATGCTAATACCATGGCAATTGCAACAAAGAAATTTGACATGGATTTTAAAAGAAATCTTGGAATATCATGCCATTATCCTGGAGATTGGAAACAAAGAACTTTGACATAATTATAAAAAACTCATGGACTCTAGTAAATAATAAAGAACTGAATTTTTATCTTATTATATTATGTATTTTTTTAAAATGTTAACCTCCTAAAGATACTATCAAGCCAGGTAATTTCATTTTGTATCAAATATTTGTTTTCATATGTGCATTGACACAATTGTAGTGTGTTTGAGAGAGTAGATATACAGGTAGTCCACATTTTTTTTCTTTACAGCAAGACAAACCAAATGATTTATAATTATTGAATTAATAAAATTGAAGATGTAAATTATGTTAACCTTTTGTTTGAATTCTCTCTATTCAACATCTATTTGAATTTATAAGACTCATTTTGATGTTTATTTAATATTTTTGTAAATAATTTTTAAAAAATATTTATGTTAATCCATTGAAGTTATTAAAGTTTAACCCACTTATTCTCTATTTTTATGTTATAAATTATTGTAAATAAAAGATGGATAATTTCTTATTAATTTACTTTGTATTTGTTTCAGTTATCTATATCCATTTATTAAAAAACAGACTTCAATCACATGTCAGCCATAATTCATTCTTACATTTATGTGAGATTATATATTATTTGATTCTTTGAATATATTTTGAAATTAATAAAATTTCCCTTTGATTTTTTAATATATTGTTATTGAGCCTCATTTCACATTTTAAATTTATATAGAGATAGAAATAAAATTCAAACATTTCAAAAGTCTATTAAATATGCATCAAATTTCCCCTTTGAAATATCCCTATATACTGTTACAAATTGGGCCCAATGTGGGGCATGATGAATAAGTGATAGCTTAATTTGTTGACTTTAGAAATGCGACTAATAAGTGAGTCAAAAATTTTAATAGTAAAAAACTATTTTGCAATCAGAATACAATTTTTTTTTATTTTGTTTTATTCTCTCCCTCTTCCATGAAGTAAAAAACAACTGATAAAAAATCTATTCCCTAAAGAATAATAGTAGAGTCAGATAGATTTTTATTGTATTGTTGTTTTGATGATTTTATTTATAGGCATTAGTGAAAAGGGAGGCAGAATACTTTAATCCTTAGTAAATATATTTGTTGAAATATTTAATTTCTTTAATATCTTTCATTATGCTAAAACCTAATGTTAAGGATAATACTAACCCAGGTGTTTCCAAGAAATTATTAACATGTTAAAAAAATTAGAAATAAGGTTAGAAGATAATTATAAAATGTTACAAGAAAAACTAAATGGTAATTCTAAAAAACTAGAAAAATCATTCTAATAGAGTAGAAACTAAGCTAGAGATTCAGTCTAAAAAGAAGTCATGAAAAATAAATTAGGGGAATCTCGAGCTGAGAATTTAATTTTGAAAGAAATAGAACTCAATCCTTGGCTTTAAAAAGAAAAGTTGAAGAGCCAAGTGAAGATAGAAATTCAGAAAATGAATAAGAAACTTGAAAAATCCCCAAGAAGAAAGTAAAGGTTTTCAGAGACTGCTCATGAAAGATAACAAAGCTCTAAGAGGATAGTTCAGAAACTTTAAAATTAAATTACAGTGTTCTTTTCAGACATGGTATAAGGAATAGAAGACAATTGAAAATACTATAGTAATTCAGAAAGAGGTGATTAAGTTTATCCAAGATTATTGTTTTCAAATAAGCAATAAAATACAGAATAATAAGATAGAGGAAATACATGAAAAGATTCAGAGTCTCTCATAATATTTCATGCATGTTCCAAGAAATGGACCATAAGATAAGTGAATTCAATGCTTGAATTAATGAGGTAAATAGAAGCAAGGACATAGACAATGAGTTAAGATAGATGGTAGGAAGAGGGCATAAAAGCATTTTGTAATTCATAGAGGCTAACCTGAGAGAAAAAATTCCAGGATTTCAAACCAGTCAAGGCTGAACTAATGGCTAACATGGAAGGATTGAAATGTGAAATTAAAAGTGGGTTAGATAAAATATAAAGAGATAATAAAAAATCTTGAGATGTCAGAGATTAAGTTTTATAACTTTCAGCATGAGTTGTTGAAAGTTGATAATGAATTGAAGACTGCATTTGTAGAATATAGAAAAATGCAAACTGTTAATAAAACCAGTTTAGAGCTCTATGTTTAGATGTATACAAGAAATGAGAACTACATGGTAGGAAAAGTAATATTGATGAAGTTGAAAATAGCATGGATTAGTTCAAGCCATAAACTAATAAAAAAAGGTATTTTTAAAGGTGATAATTCTTCCAGTGGTGAAACGAAAATCATTTTAGTAGACAAACTTTATTTAGAAAAGGATCATATAGTAAGTGTAAAGAAAAGTAACATATCTTACTTAGACAGTAGTGATAGATTTTGAGGCTTATTTCTTGAGAGCAAATTTTTACAATGGAAGTGGTTTTATATCTATGAAGCACATAGCCATGAGTATAAGAATTTTAGTGTCAAAAGAAATTATCATGCTGGTGAAAGTTTAGAGCCATTACATGAGGTAGAATTTTATAAAGAGTTCACAAATAATATATATTTTAATGGTTTAAATGTAAGGAACCATTATGTCCAGATATATGATCATAAAAAATTATTTAAGAGGCAAATTATAATAGGAAGATTCAATTCATGCCATTATATAACTAATGATGGCCAAGCAAACGTGAAGTGTTTCATTTATAATAAAGTAGATTTTAAACACTGAAAAATCTATGAGTAAATATAGATAGAACCAAGATTTTTAGGCAGTGATACCAACTTTGTTTGAAACCAAGAAGACATATTTCTAAATAAGTTACCAAGCAAGAATGATATTAAAAATTCCAAGTTATTTGGACAATCTTCATGATTTATTTTATAAATACCCTGATAGAGTGAAACTAAAAAAAAATCATACCAAGTTGCAAAGTTGTGGAACCAAGATCAATCATCCATGATAATTTCATATGGTATCAGGAATCAATATTTTAAACAGATTTAAAAAAACCTCATTAATCAGAATTTAGATAGAATACATCATGTATGATATGTCTATTAGTTATTATCTTAAGGACTCATATTAACATATTTAAGATCTTGATTATGATGAAGGGATCTTATAATTCTGTAAGCCCTATGCCTCTGATACTATTATGAATTGGTGCTGTTTATTCATCTTATGTTCATGTAAATTTAGTTATTATGTTGTAATATTGTCACAAATTAGAGCAATTTATTGAACTAGACTATTTCAGCATAAGTATAAAAAGTTCTTTAATGTTTACAAAGGTCCATGCAAAATAATAAAGTGACTAGTTGAGAATGCATTTATAATTGACATGCCTAATGGTCTCAAGGAAACACACAATGCTCACTGTTTAAAACCTGCACACATTAATATGTAATAAGAAAATAATTGACTAGCTTATATAAAGAAAACAATGTTATCACATGTTATATAAATACAGATTATTTAATAAAATGGTAGTTCTGTTTATTTCATGAGTTTCATTTGAGGTCTTTCTTCCAGTTAAATATTGTTAGACAAGTATTACTTAAGAAATAAAGGAAATAAATCAAATAGCAATAAAACTATTAGGGTAACTTACTTAAAGGGGAAGTGCTTAATTTAACAATATATTCAACTAAATGTATGTAAAAAAAAAATTCCTACAATATCCCTACATTAGACTTACATGTAAGTTTAATAATAAAAAAATTTTATATATTTCATTATTTAATTTTGCAAAAGACTAATTTGAACATTTACTAGTTAGTTAATAAGTCCTTCAGAATGTTTATTTTAAAATATTATAATAAATAAATATCAACAAAAAAATTAATCATAATCTAAATTTTAATTAAAATTAACTAAGTTATATATTTCTGTATGTGTGTTTAGTTAGAATATTAAATAAAGAAATACATCTAAGGGATTTTATTTCATTAAATATTTATATAATTTTATGTAAAATTATTTAATTATCTTAAATATATTTTTTACTTAAAACCCAGAGTTATAAATGTTAATTTTGAAGGTGTGTGCACTAATTTTCAGAATTTCTACAAAAGCAATCAAGTACTATATCACACTGTATTTATTTTAGAACTATTATATTAATACTTACATGGACATGAGGATGGAATATATAATAGAAATAAAATAATTTACTTCTTAAACCAGCTGCTGTAAACTTCAAACATTTTTATTCATGCAAAGTGTTCTAAATGACTGAACTTCAATATGTCCAGCTGAAGAGGTCAATAAAGGTAGAAAGGAGTCTGATTGCTTGATCCTTTTCAAGAATATACTTATATACTTGCTGAGATCCCATCTCTACTCAGTAAAATAATCATCATCTTAGATACAACCTATACAATAAAATTTCATCAAGAAATTTAAGATTAAAAAAGGACCATTCTATTTTAATCAGAAACAATTCTACCTACTAAAGAAATCTCCAAGAAATAGCTAATTACTTCTCTGCAGATTAGTCAACTTTGAATTTTTTGGAAGTATTGCATCATCATATTAAAAGTGCAAGGACAGTTAGATCCCATCATGGTCAAATTACAATCTTAAAATAATTTTGATTACCTTTAATATCATGCCATCATCCTGGATATTGATATAAAGAACTTTGTCATAGATTTTAAAAAGAAACAAAAATCTTGGACTTTAGTAAATAATAAAGAACTGAATTTTTGGCTTATTATATATATATATATATATAATATTTAGAACTCCTAAAGTTGCTGTTATTGAGGCATATAATTTGATTTTGTACGAAACATTTTTATATGTGCACATACGCAACCATAGCATGTGTTTGAGGGAGTGGATAAATAGGTAGTCCATATATATATGCTTTTTACAGCAAGACAAACCAAAGGATTGGTGATTATTGAATTAATAAAATTGAAGGGAAAACTTACAATATCTTTTTATTTGGTTTCTATTATCTGGATTTATAAGACAATTCATTTTGATGTTTATTTAATCATTTTGTGAATAACTTAAAAAAAAAACAATATTTATGTTAAACCATTAAAGTTATTAAAGTATAACCTACTTATCTTCAACTTTTTATTATAAATTATTATAAATAAAAGATGGATGACTTCATATTAATTTATTTCATATTTGTTTTATTCATCTATATTCAATTATTAAAAAACAGACTTCAGTCCCATGGCAGTTGCAATTCATTATTATATTTATCTGAGATTATAGATTCTTTGATTATTTATATTTTGAAATTAATAAAATTGCTCTTTAATTTTCTAATATATTGTTTTTTTAGTCTTGTTTTTACATTTTTAATTTATATAGAGGTAGAAATAAAAATCAAACATTCCAAAAGTTTTATGCATCAAAATCTTCATTACAGATTATGATTAATTTCACCTTTTAAACATCCCCACATATGATTACAGTGTATACTATTCTCTCATGTGCATTACTGAAAACTTATTAAACTGATATCAATGTATTTGAAATTTGATATCAACATATTTGAAATTTGATCTGCCAACCACTCTAGAATAAAAAACTAGGGAAGATACTTAAAATATTTTAGTGTCATCTTGCTTTTCCATTGATTTATAACACACCCACAAAATTTGAACAAATTCTATTGGATATAAATGCATTAAATCTTGATTTCAAAATTTTCCAAACCTATAAACAGAATTTCTGGCTTAAATAAAAGCATTTATAAATATTGTAACTTTTAGTAAAAGTATGATTAATTTATTCTTCCTAGTAGCAGATTCAATACTTGAAAATCCAGTAGAAATTTATTACATTCTAATTATATATACACACACAATGTTTTCATGAATTATATATACACATATATATATATATATATATATATATATATACACACACACACACAATGTTTTCATGAGCAAATGTATTTAGTAAAATAAAATTAAAGTAAAATACAAGTTTCTACAAGACAACACTTTCTTCCAACTGGATAAAGTAATAATCAAATAGTTGTTATAGAGATAATAATTACTTTTCACAAGAGCATTTTGCTTCCAAATGAATCTGTATTATATATATCAAACACACACATGACATCTTATTAATGAATTGTTACAGCATTATCACTACAACAGGGTAATCAAAAACACCATAAAAGAAAAAAAAGCAAGTGTTTCTTTTTGTACTACTGCATATATATTTTTTTATATAAAGGAAACCAGATAAAATTGTCCAGATATTGAGATGCTATAACATAAAAACAACATTCTCCATTGAACAAAATATTAATAGTGTTCCAATCAAATCTACAGTTTTAATTCATTTAGAAGCATAAGAAATTTATGTGAATACATGTGCCATATGTGCATACATAAGAAAAAGCCACCATAGTATAAGAGCTAGAACAGATGAACACTTAAATTCAGTAAAAATAAAATTTCAATATTCTCAATACTTGCTTATCATGTTTTAGGCACTGATCTTATATAGATTTTTCAAATACTAAAATCATATCTATGTGTAACAATTATCATTAAAGAGTATTTAAGGAGGCTATAGAAATTTCTAAATTGTGAGAAAATAATACAATTACCATCTGAAATGAATAATTTTTCCACACAAAAGAAAGAAAGCCCCTAAAATTAAACCAAACTATTCAACAACTATATGCCACAATTATTATCTATGCAACAACTATGTGATTACTATTTTGCTCAGTTGAGAACAAGTGTTACCTTGTTGAAACCTTGATATTTTACTTTAATAATACTTTATCAAACATGGTTGCTGTCAAAAATATGATTTATAAAACATTTTTTGCCTATTAAAACATTCATTCCAACATATATATGTGTGTGTGTCTATATATATATAATAACAATTAGATATATGCTTCTATATCTATGTCAGATAGGTAAATTATCACATCACATGATCACCATCTCCTATGCTCTGGTTGGAACAGGGTGGCACTACTGTATGGAGAGTTTTGCCTGTTAAATTATCACATCTAACCTTATTTATTCATATTCATCTATTAACTTTACTAACTTTTTATTGGATTTAAAACTCAGTGTTTTTTTTTAATTATATGTAATGTATGTATATACATAATATACAAGTGATATTAATATATTAATGAGATTATATATATGATAATAACAGTATAACAGTAGTTAACTTATAAATGTGACATCTTGGTGAACTTTGTCTGAATTTAGGAATATATCCTGACAAAAAATAAAAATCTAAAAGAGATAGGAGTCTTGTTAATAGACATAACAGTTTATTAATTTAAATTTATGGTAGTGTACTTAAGAATCAGTCATGATTTATAAATTAAAATTGTTTTTGTTCTATTTCCTGTCACACTATTTAATAAATCAAAATTTATAATATTCATTACTTTATATGTTAGTAAAAAAAATCAAGTCATACATCATGTGATCAATTTAATAAGCTTGTATAGTAGATATAATATAATGAGCATGCTAATAGCTCTAAACAAGATTTTCCGATAAATGATGCAAGAGAAAGCATTTAAAAATCTCTAAAATTATCCTTACCCCAAACTAGTTTCAAGCTACTGGATATTTTTAGTGAGGCACTAGGATATTCAGATATTAGATCCAATATACCAGCTAAAATATCAAAATACCAGCTGAAATTTCTTCAGGCCCATATAGCTATTTAAGTTAGAAAGCTGGATTTGAAGACATATAGATATCTGAAATTTTCAGATTTTCTACTTAATTTAAGTATTAGATAAATTCTGAACTTGAGCTCGTATTTTAGATCTAGTGTCTGAATATCCTACTGCCTTACTGGGGATATCCAGCAGCTTGAAACCGATTTGAGGATATGGATAATCCTAGATAGAGATTTCTAAATGCTTTCTCTTGTGATATTTATCAGAAAAGCTTGTTTAAAACTATTAGCATGTTCATTCATATGTATATAATAGTAAAGAACAGTTGTAATCATTTATCTTGATGTAATATAATATGAGTAATTGACCTGCCTAGTTTTTTTTTATTTTTTATACAGTGATAGTGTCAGATTCTGGAATGGAAGATCCTTAGATCGATTACAATCCTGGGATTTCCAATGTGTGAACTTCTTTGAAATCCTGTACAATGAAACTATTTGAGTTTTGTTTAATAACAAATATTATATCATATATATAATAGAATAATTAATACTTTATCTGTTTTTATTGTATTTGATGCATGATAGTGCCTTATATATCTAAGTGACATCAATTATAAGCTAATTGTAGAAATTTTGGATTTACTGATAGAATATTGGAATATATAGATAAAAACACAACTAAACAATTAGTTGAGCGACGTCAATGAATAAAGAAGTCTATTCATTGTTAAGACATTGTTATTTGTAAACATATTTTGTGAAACACTTTAAAAAAAGATTTAACTTTTAGTTATGACTAATTATAAAATGCACATTCGAAGTCTATTGCTGTGGATCAAGGCTATTTTCGTCACTTTCTACGCTCAAATTTCCTACGAACTCCCTATTAATAAACTATAGCGATTATTTTGATTTTACAAAATAATAATTCTTTATTTCTTATTGCTATCCTCAGGGCAGAGATATTAGAAAATAAATATTTTTAGAAGTACTGTATTTATTTTAAAACAGGATATTTACTGCTGTCTTCTTAAGAGGAAAAAAAACATCCTATAACTTTTTACTAAAAACAATCTCATCTAATTTTAGAATTTCTTTTTTTTTTATCTTATAATAAAAATCTAATCTTGAATTATTCACAAGAATACTTATTTTACAATATTACAATATTTTTTTTTATCCTAAAAAATAGGGTAGTAAATAATTTTATGCTTAATTGTACTATAATCTAATTTTACGAAAAATCGGGAGAGGGGAGCTATATTTTAGTGTCGTTAAAAAGTTACAACAAAAAATAAACTTGAATTATATAACACACGTTTTATATTTTACAACCTAATAAATAATTGTCGCACTTAATTACACTGGAAATATATATAAATTTTATTTAATCTAACGGGACAAAATTATTAATTTTTAATTAGTATATTATTACTCAGCATTAGCTAAATTATAATGTTGATTGTTACCTATTATATATATTTATTGGTATATTTTATTGTTCTATGTATTTAAATGGATAAGGTCCTATACATGAGAAGTCAGAGTGACTTCAGGTCGCCATGATCATGGTGATAATGTTGGCATCAGCATGGGATTTTCATCATCAGATTTTCAATGATATGGATGGCTGAAAAGTTAGAAGTTGGAGTAGATTGAAGCCTGTACATTAAAGTGAGAGGATTTGCTATCTTAATATAAACTGAGCACTGATTATATATGTGTGTGGCAGATGATAATCTGGACCAACTGGTGAGTGCTGTTTTAGCATGAAATACATATATTGGTGATTATTTATTTTTCCTACATGTGTGTGGTCATGTATATTGGTTGTATGAGATAATGTGGATAGTTGGTGAGTGCTTGAATGTCTGAGTTCAAATCCCTTATATTTGTAAATGCTATTGTGATTACTCATTATTGCATATAAATGCACAATCCTTTTATAAATCAAATAATAATAATAATAATAATAATAATAATAATATAAAGCTGGCTTAGTGCTATGTGATTTATTACTAAAATATTTAATATTTTAATATGTTATTTTAATTTATAATGTTTTCATTCATAAATATCTTTCATAACTCTAAAATAATTATAACAAAATTTATTTCAAATTCAAACTATATTTTTTTTTTAAAAAAAAAACATAATTTAAATCTTTTTTCACCTCATGAAAACTTATTAATGCTTATTTAATTATTAAAGTGAAAGTCAACCTTCAATAATACACTATTTCTTAAACATTATAAATCTCCATGCACTCACCCATCAGTAAGAATTTTAAAAACTTGGGTGAATCACTTAAGTTTAGAGCATATTTGTATATATACCAACTCTTACTGACTATCCTTATAGCAGGGCTTGAGTCTACTGTCTACCTGATCTTATAATCAATTATTGAGTTGTACACATTTAGTTTAATTTGTTTTATTTACTGCTTAAAATTATAAACATTTTGATAGTAGAATCTGGTACAGATTTCTGAATTTTAGCCATAACTTACAAATTCATTAAATAAATAAAAATATTATTTATCTCTGCATTTGACAAAGGAAAAATCTAAACTTTATATTTTTTAGAAAGTATGAATTTTGTGACAATTCATACATATTCTATATTTTTTGTTGTATCCATAATTCTTTTTTGTTAGTTTTTTTTTCTTTCATAGTAGAATTCATAATCTATTTTAGTACTGATTTAGCATACCCTCATGGCCATTTTGAAAATATAGTCACAATTTACATCAATAATTCTAAAATTTAATGTGCAACTTGCATACAATAATGCAATCACAATTTATATCAATAATTAGAAAATAAAAATGCATTTTTTTGCAAATAACAAAAATTGTGATTTTTGCAAATTATTTTAATGTAACATACATTTGCTAGTTTAATTATCATTTTACATTTACTTTATCTTTAAGCAATATACTTTTGCTGCTGCTCTCTACTCAAGAATCATTTGTTTCAAAATCACAATTTACATCAATAATTAAGAAATTATGACTATATTTTAGTCATGTGACTATATCAAATATAACTGTATGAAAATTGAGTTTTTATTTTTTAATTATTGATGAAAATTATGATTTTGTAACCACCATTTTTTGTGATCACATGTTGATAATCGATGTCATTTATTTGCTTTGATATGTCAGCAGGGGTTTTGGCTGGTTCTTAGAATTCAAAATGGCCATGAGTATATACTAAATCAATTCCCATACTTTAGCTATCTTCACACTTTTTTGTTTAAAATTTTTTAAAAACAAGTCTATTGAAAATTTTACTCATCAGTTTATTTTATTTTTATTTTCTTCTTATGTCCAGTCTATCTTCAGTTTTATTTTTTATATTTTAATTTTTTCCATTTTTTAGATACAGTACTTGTGTTCTTATAATTCCAATATTTAAAGCTAAACTGAAATAAATATCCAAATATTAAAACACCTCATATGGTACAGAAATTCAGCATGGCCCTCTGTGAAATAAATATATAAATGTATTAGAGAGTACTTATCATTTTGTGGCTGGCTATTTTAAAATACTAATATATTTATTTCACAGAGGGCAGTGCTGAAATATATGACATGAATAAGATAAAAAGCTAAGTAGAAAATTTTTTAAAATTTTTATTTAAGATTATTGATTGTGGATGAAAGTATAAATTGTGATTGAGAGAGTGAGTTATTTGAAAGATTGAAAATTTTGTGTGTTTAACTGTTTGAAAGATTTTTGTTTGCCATTTTAGGTATAGTAGTTTTTTTTTTAAAAAAAAAAAGTTGTTCTTGGTGAATGTGTGTTAGTGTAAGAATAATTATAAAAAAGTTGTATGTAAATTTAATTCATTTTAGTTAAGTTTATTACTGAAAGTTTTTTAAATTTCAAAATAGACATTTATTTTGAGAAATAAGGCAATGTTTGGGAGCCTAATGTTAGGAAACATGTGGTTGTGGTTATAGTTTGATCATGTTTGGGAAAAAGTTTTTATTTTTTCTGTATAAGGGAGTGTGAAAAATAGGAGAGGTATTATAAAGAGGTACTTA
The DNA here is from genome assembly GCA_028023455.1 of Epiperipatus broadwayi. NCBI lineage: Eukaryota > Metazoa > Onychophora > Udeonychophora > Euonychophora > Peripatidae > Epiperipatus > Epiperipatus broadwayi. The sequence continues at coordinate 3,049,901 of JAQFVV010006258.1, read as the reverse complement.
TAAAAAAGTTGTATGTAAGTTTAATTCATTTTAGTTAAGTTTGTTATTGAAGGTTTTTTTAAATTTTAAAAGAGACATTTATGTTGATAAAAAAGTTAATGTTTAGGAAGCCTAACGTTAGAAAATAAGTGGTTATAGTTTGGGAAAAAGTTAAAAAGTTTTTATTTTTTCATATAAGGGTGTTTGAAGAATAGGCAAGGCATTACCAAGTCAAATATACAATAGGTAAATTGAAAAATAAGAATATGGATTGCATTTGTATGGCACAGTGCATATATGATCGGCAGAAAGGAATTAGAAGAGCATTAGTAGAGTGTACAGTGTGTACTGAGGTCTATCATTTGAAATGTTTGAATAAGAATAGGAAGGATGTGACATGTTTCTGATTATGTAGTCAGTGTGTAAATGTGATTAAAGAGGTGAGAAAGTGGTTTTTAAGTGTAGGTAGTCTAAAGAGAAAGTCAGAGGAGATGGAGCAAAATGTAGTTAAGGAAAATAGGACAGAGTATGGTTTTAGTGGAGTGACAAAAAATATGGGTGGAGAAAGTAGTAATGCAATGGAGATGGTTAGACAGAGAATAAGTAAGATAGAAGAAGTAAAGGATGTAGAAGTAAAATTAAAATTGTTAGAGACAAAGTGTGAGGAGATAAAGGAATTATTGAGTAGAAATGATAAGGAAGAAATGGATAAGGAGGTCCAGAAGATGGTAGACAAGGTTACAGATGAAGTAGAGAAAGTAGATTATGAGACAGTGTTGATAGGAGATTCACTAATAAGAGAATGTGGGGATATAATTGCAAGGGAAAATAGAAGCAGGTATGTTAGAGTATGTATGCCTGGAGCAAAAATTAGAGATGTGACAGATAAAGTAAAAAAAGCTAGGTAGTAGAGATGTATATGTTATGGTAGGGACTAATAATTTGTTAGAGCCATCAGAGAGAGTAATGGATGAGTATGTAGAATTGATTAGAAATTTGAGGGAGATTAAAGGAAGAGTAGGGGTAGTTGGAGTATTACCAAGATTTGATAAGAGGTATTTGTTAGATAGAGCATGTTCTATAAATGAGAGAGTGAAAAAATTGTGTGAGAGAAATAATGTTGTGTTTGTGGATGTATGGGATTGGTTTATTGGAAAGAGGGAGTTGTATAGTAAAGATGGATTACACTTAGGAAAACAAGGAAGTAAAGTTTTAGGGATTTTGATATTTAAAGAATATAATTCGGGAAACTTTTAAAGGGGAGTGGGCTTTTAAATTGTAATATTATCAAAAACAAGACGAATGGAGGGAATATAAGAAATAAGCAAAAGATGGTTGATTTAGATATAAGTGTAGATGTGGTTGATTTAGATATAAGTGTAGATGTGGAGAGGGAATGGTTTTGTAAGATTAATGGTAAGAAAGTTTGTTATAAACATAATGGAGAAGAAAGAATCAGAAGAATTTATAAAAGAATAGTTAGGAAAGAAAAAATTGTTAAAATTGGGTTTTTGAATATGCAAGGTGGTAGGAGACCAGAAAAGTGGCTGGAATTAAATAAAGCAATTGAAAATGAAGAGCTGGAGGTATTAGCAGTAGTGGAAACTCATCTAAGAGAAGAAGAACCTATTTTGGAAGAGGTGGTATGGCAGGGTGTAAACAGAAAAGAAAAAGAAAAAAGGGGTGGTGGTATATGTGTTATATCGAGGAAATATTTAAATATTGTTAAATGTCAAGAGCATTTGTGGTTTGAAATAAGGTTGGGTAGACAAGAATGGATGGTGGCTGTAGTGTATATAGCTACTGGAGATAGTCAAACTGTAATGGAGTGGAATAGTAGTATATATGAATGCCTAGTTAAGGATATACAAATTTTTAAAGAAAAGGGGAAGAAAATAATGGTTATAGGGGATATGAATGAACATATAGAAGAAATTGATGATGTAGATAATAAGAATGGTCAGTTTTTGAAGGAATTTTGTCAAAGAGTAAATTTGAGCATTGGGAATTTATCAAATATGTATAAGGGACAATACACATGGTCTAGGAATAATGTATTTCACACAATAAATCATGTATTGGTAGAGAAAGAGGGAATGAATAAAATACAGAAAATTAAGGTGTTTGATAATGAAGAGAAAGTATGTAATAGTGATCATAATTTTATTGTAATAGAAATGGTTAGTAAGGTGATGGAGGATAAAAATAAAGATAGAAATAATAGTGAAAGATGTGGATAGAGAGTGAATGATAAGAATAAGTTGGAAGAATATAAAATAAAAGTTGAAGAAACCATGGAGCAGTTGGATGGGTATGAGTATAAGGACTGGTGTGGTGAAATAGAAAAAGTGGCAAATAGGATTTTAGTTGAGAATATGCAGAAGAATAAAAGTAATAAAAAAATGAGAGTTAGTAAAAGTGTAAAAGAGAGGGGGAAAGCATGCAGAGAATATAAGTGTGCTATTAAGAACAAAGAAAGTGAAAATGATATTAATTCTAAATGGGGAAAGTACTTAGAAAAGAAGAAGTTGGCTAAAATGGATAATTATAGAGAGAGGATGAAGTTAAATAGTAAATTGTTGGAGGATATTAATAAAAGTGGAAGAGATGGGAGTAAAAAATTTTGGAATGACATTAAAAGGAGAAATGTAGGGGAAAGAGAGATAGTATTAATAGATGATGAGGGAATAGAGTGCAGCTCTAGAGAAGAGGTAGAGAGAATTTTAAATAGATATGTAATGGATATAGAAAAGATGTTAGATGTAAAGGAAGTAGTGATAGAAAAAATGAAAGCAGTTAGTAATGGGAATATTAGGTTCACAAAAAATGAATTGAATGAGGCAGGGAAGAGATTGAAAAGTAGAAAGGTGAGAGGTTTAGATGGATGGGCAGCAGAGATGGTAATGAATTTAGGGCATAGAGCAAAAGGAAAATTATTATCATGTTTTAATAAAATGGCACAGAAGACAGTTTTTCCAGTTAGTTGGAGTAATACAAGAATAAGATTATTATTTAAAGGAAAGGGTAAGGATCATAGAAAGTTAAATAATTATAGACCGATAGCAGTAATATCAGTTTTATATAAAGTTTTCTCATATATGGTAGCTGGAAGAGTTGTAAAATGAATGGAAAGAGAATAATGTAGTGGGGGAAATGCAAGGAGGTTTTAAGACAGATAGGCATATAGGAGATAGTTTGTTTGTAGTTACACAACTTATAGAGATCAGTGGGAATTCAGGTAGATCATTATATATGAGTTTTATAGATGTAGAGAAAGCATATGATAGAGTAAATAGAAATAGATTATGGGTAAGGTTGTCCAATTTGGGAATGGATGAAGCTTTAGTAAATATTATTAAGAAATTATATGAAAATAATTATTATACTTACCAGTTAGAGAATATAGAATCAGTTAAAGTTAAAAATGGGGTGGGATTAAGGCAAGGATGCCCTATGTCACCCATTTTGTTATTGTCGTTTTTGAGTGAAATGGAGAAAGCAATAGAAAGACTAGGAAGAGGGGTAGAAATACCATTAATAGGTGGCAAGGGAGTATATATTTTGTCGGGTCTTTTTTTTTGCAGATGATATCTTTTTGTGTGCAGAAAGAAAAGAAGATATGGAAATTATGTTGAGGACATGTGCAAGTGTGGGTAAAGAGATGGGGATTAAATTTAGTGAAGAAAAATCAAATATAATGATGGTTAATACTGGGGAAAGAGAAGATGTAGAATTTTTATTGGGGGATATAAAGTTAAGTGTGGTGGATAGATATAGGTATTTGGGAATCATCTTATGCAATCAGGAAAATTGCTTGGATGAATGGGAGAAAAAATTGATAAATGAAGCAAAGAAAAGAAAGGGTTTGGTAAAGAAACTAACAGTATTTTCATATAATAAATATGATGTAGCTAGAATAGTAAGGAAGGGAGTTGCAGTAGCAGGGTTAACATATGGTGATGGTGCATTATGTGTTAGTAAAAGGGTTTTAGATTATTTAGAGAAAGTACAAAGGGAAGTAGGAAGACAGGTGTTAGATGCAGAGATGTGGACAGCAAAGGAGGCAATTCAAGGAGAAATGGGATGGTCAAGTTTTTATATGAGAGATGCAAAAAGTAAAATGAAAATGTTTGGTAGGTTGCAGTTTATGGATAGTAAAAGAATAGCAAAAATAGTGTTCAATTGGGTTATGACTAAAGGACAGGTAACAAGATGGGTGAGAAAGGTAATGCAGTATGCAAAAGATTTGGATAAAGAATTTATATCAGTATACTTGTATAAAAGGTGGGATGATTGTGTTAGGAGGATTGTTATAGTGGTAAGGAATGGGATAAAAGAATAGAAGCATTAATAAAAAATAAGGAGTTGAAGAGATGGAGAACTAGTATGGAGGGTAAGAAGAGTTTAAATATATATAGAAGTAAATGGAATATTGGATGCGAGTTAATTTATGATAATAGTAAGGAAAGTAGTTTATTATTTAAGGCTCAAATGGGATCTTTAGCAACAAGAGAATATACATGTAAATGGAAAGCCATGGATAATTTAGTGTGCAGATTGTGTAAGGAAGGTATAGAAAATATTAGGCACCTGTTGATTGAATGTAAATGCTTGAAAGCAGAAAGGGTACAGATAATGAAATTATGGGAGGATAGACATGAAAAAGTGACTATACAGAAAGTGAGTTATTAGTTTTTATGTTGGGTTTGTGAAGAGATAAGGGGGATTTAGATATAAAAGCCATAGAGTTGACAAAGTTTATGTTGTGGAAATGGGATGGGGAAGAATATGGGAAGACTTAAGAGTGGTGAATGGAGAATAAAATGGCTAACAGGTTTATCTGGGCATAATTGCTGAGATATTCTTGACTTCGTTTAAGGAGAAGCCAAATACATCACATCTCACATCTCACATCTGGGGATATTGGATGAGTAGGCATTAGATAGGGATTTTATGCACAAGCCTTCTAGCATCCATTGATTACTCTGGTTGGCACATGGTGGCACTACTGTATAGAGAGTTTTGCTTTGTTAGTAAAGAAAGTAGTTTATTGTTTAAGGCTTGCACGGGATCTTTAGCTATAAGAGAATATACATGTAAATGGAAAAATATAGGTGATTTATTTTGTAAACTATGTAAGGAAGGAATAGAAAACATTAGACATTTATTAATTGAATGTAAATGGTTGAAAACAGAAGGAGTACATATAATAAAGTTATGGAAGAATAAATATGAAAAAAGTGATTATACAGAAAGTGAATTATTGGTTTTTAGGCTGGGTTTGGGAAAAGATATGGGGGATTTAGATATAAAGGCTATAGATTTGACAAAGATTATGTTGTGGAAATGGCATGGAGCAGAATATAGGAAAATTTAGAGTGGGGAATGGAAAATAAAGTGGCTAACAGGTTTATCTGGGCATAATTGCTGAGATATTCTTGACTTCGTTTAAGGAGAAGCCACAATACATCACATCACATCACATGTGGAATAATTTAATATTTGTGTTATGTATATATTTTTTAATTCATTGATTTTTTTCAATCGTATGTTATAATATTTTTAGTTTTATATATATAAATAAAAGAATTTTAATTAATTATAATATCTAATCTAGCAAACATTAACCTATCATTTTTACTATCATTTAATTTATTTAAGTTACTATTCTTTTTAGTTCCTAATAGCTGAACTGAAATAATAATTTGTTCTATTCCATTACAGAGTGATCTCTTGCAAACTCAAACAATCGTAGTGCTATGACCTCATTCCCAAATTTGGTAAGCAGCAGAATTTTACGTTTACATCTATAAGCCGCCTTTATTTTTAATAATGAGACCTACATAATTATATAGCAAAAAGGCTTGAATTCAAAATCTATCACTGATCAAATTGTAGGGGGTTTTTTTGTTTTTTTTTTTTTTGGATTATAAAAATAAAGATGGCTGCTATATGATGCATAATTTTGCTCCTCATTGAAGATGATATCAAATAGAATAAATCTGAGAGTATCCCAATAGCTATATCTTCTGATATTTATTGATTTACCCAAGTTTGCAACATATGACTTTGAAGTAAAATAAATTTCAGTATGATTGCTAAATTTAGATGTGGAAAATAAGTGAAGAAAACCTTGTATTGCTTCACTCAGTATTAATTATGCTGTAATATTCATTTTGCTATTTTCCTTTTGTTTCTCATAAAATGTAAAGAAAACTTATCAGGAAAATCATAAAATTAAAAACAGATAAAACCAAAATGGTATTTTTAAATATTTTTGATTCAAATTTTAAAAGAAAGTAATCTCACCTGCATAGTCGATTTAATTTTCACACCTGATGTATTTTACGACTTTTTTTATAGTCTTGATCAACTAATAATGCATTATTTTTAAGTCCTTTTTATTTTATTTTAATACACTTACTACTTTTCTTATCGTAAAAAATAATTGTAATATTAATATTTTAATACTATATATTGTTTTATTAATTGATGCATTTAATATTTGTAAATGTAGATATACATTCATATTATAGGACCTTTGAGCATGTGATTAAAGCATTGTAAATTATACAAAATTCACAAACACTAAGTATGCAAAATAAGTACATAGCAAGGGAATCATTATTAATTGGATACTAGTTTATAAAATTAGCCACATATGGTTAAAAAACAATGTAAAGCCTTGATCACTCAACCTACAATTTAGAAAATGAATAAGGACCAAAAAAAATCTCAAGGAAAAATTCCAAATATCTTTTTCTGGAGTTAGGCCAACAGTTCTGGCAATACCTACTTCTGTACATTTGAAAACTATCCTAGATGATTATGTAAAAGTCATCCTGATTTACTTTTTTTGAAGGAGTTAAGTTAAATTGCTATTTGAAACTATTAGTTGAGGGTAGTTTAGTCCATTCACATATGTTGCAATGTAATTAGAAACACTGACCCATATGTTCTTGTATTACTTTAGTAGAAATTATTTGATGCTAAACCAGTTTATGACTCCAAGCAGGAAATTTATTAGTTTAGACCTGACTTCTACATCCATACTCATAACTAGTCTGAAAGATTAATACAGTTTGCCAGTTCAAAACTAAGAATAGCACTTAGAAAATTAACATAGGCATTTAAGGTAATAAAAAATGTTCTGTGTTGGAAAAGAAAACAGTGTCAACAGATTTCCAAATTAACAAATAATTGAATAGTGATATGGTTCTGTGCTACAAGGAAGAATAGGAAAATATATTTAAAACTTCACAGATAGATCACTGTATATTAAATATACTAAACAACTTTGTTTTATATGCAGCACAAATGAACAATGTTTTATAAAGCTAGCTAACCTATTCTAATATGTTATTTAGAGAGTTATAGATAGCAAACTAATTATGTGAACTCAAATACCTGAAAAACAAATATATGCTTAAAATGGCAGACAAAATAAATAAATACTTTATCTCACAGCCATCTATATATATTCACCTAACTATATTTCTAAAATATATGCCAAGCAAATGGAGAAATATTTATAAAGAACCTGATACTCTATTGTGAGTCTTAATCATAGGCCTAAAGATACTACTTATAAAAAACTTTACTGGAACAACTTTAATGGTGGGTGAGTGATAACCAACTATAATAACAGCTTCTGTTTATAAGTGACTTGACAAATCATGAAATTATAAATAAGGAATAATACCTGAAATAGCACTTCACCAAGTCATAGAATTCAAGAAATTCACCATAAGGGAGAGTCTTAAGATTGAAATCAAAACTTCAATACTGCAGGCAAAGTGAACCTGAAATTAAGACATGTCACTGCTTTGTCACTTTGAATCAATTAGCTCAAAAGTGCAAGAAAAAGGAATGGGGGCAAAAATAGAAGGTGTGAGTATTTAGCTAAGAAATGCATGTAGAGCAAAAAAGGAAATGAGGCTGTAAATTCCTTGATGTGGAAAACCCAAACAGTAGCAATGTTTGAAAAGGAGTTATCACAAATTCTAGTCAAGCAATGCTGGCAAAATTCTTAATTAATCTGACATCATGCAAATCAATAATGACAGGGTAGTGCCTCTAATATTTATTATGAATTGGGCATCTGATATAAAGGTAAGCAAATCTCTATGCCTGATAAAAACAAACTTAAAAGCATGAGATATAAACATTATCATTATATATAATTAAGGTCAGTATAAACTCAATAATAAACTTTGATTAATTCAAACTGTTAGGCATAAAAATTTGCATTGTTAAAATTATAAATGTCATCAGAGAGTTAAAAGTAAGCTTCTGTTGCTTTTTAGATATGGACCAGTAAAGTGCATTTAACACCATTAAACATGAATTTAAAGAGAAAATCTGTACACTGTGCATCAAATTCTTGTGATGAAAAAGCAGAAGAAATATTGGCAGTTACTGTGTGTAAATAACTGTTTAAATATAATAGATCACCCAGCTCCAAATATATTTAAGACAAAGATGAATACACTTTTCTGACATATGGAAGGGTAAATAATTCCCTACTGTAATAACTTTTTTATAGATATATAGCCAGCTTTTGAACCTGATAGCTAGATGGACCTCTAACAAATGAATATCTAAAGAGATTTGAAACTTCTAGATCTCATTATCACATATTATGAAAAAAGTAGCCCTGACAAAGTACAAACTGTAAAAAGTACTACATATCCTAGAAATATAAAGAAAGTACAAGGATTTTAAGCCTTAGGAATTAATATGAATGTTTCATAAAGAGAAAAAATTATGCTCAACCCTTATATAACTTTGTCAGGAAGAAATGACCTTCTTGATAATCTATTTTATAACTTGTTGTATATAGATCAGAGTAGTATCATATTTTTCTGCCTTAAATGGTGAGAGAACAATAGCTTTTCTGCCTTAAATGCTTTCCAGTGCCAAAATAAAGTACCAGTCTTAATTTTTGCTCTAAAAGGCACTATCGGACTTATTAACAGGGAATGTGTTATTTTTTATGTACAAAAATCTACATTTCACGTATAAAAATACACACATTCAAATAGTTTTTTTCTTTACAGAAAGCTAATACATTGCACAGGCTTAAACCTGCATTCATATATGTAATATATGCGGGATTCGAACTCAGACTTTCACACGACCCACTACCCTCAGTGCCATCTCATATTGCTGACCCACCTGATCACACACATGTTGAAAAGATAAATAATCACCAATATACGTATTTCATGTTAAACCAGCAATCATCAGTTGGTCTAGATTACTATTCTCACACATATATACAATCAGTGCTCAGCTTTCTATTAAGATAGCCAATCTTCATACTTTAATGAACATGCTTCAAACTATTCCAACTCACAACTCTTCTTCCATTTCATTGAAAATCTGATGATGGAACGTTCAAAGCCCTTGTTAGTGTCAAGCTGTAAGATTCCTTTATTGTACTTACCAGAATATTTCGCTCAAATTTATCATTAAATTAACTATTATTTTAAGACTTACGAGAATGGAGCGATAACAAAAATTATTACAGTAAAGAGTAGTTTGTCCATACAAAAGCAATGAAAAAAATGCATAAAAATTCAAAAAATGTTTGAATATTTCACACGCGCACATTAAGTGTGTTCATTACAACATACAGCGTATTGAATTAAGAAGATTCCTATATGACACAATCATATATATCTATTATCAACTACATAAATTGTACTTTCCAAATTATCTGTAATAGTCCTGCTTGGGTATTCTTTTTAAAAACATTTCTTTAAAAGAAAAAGAATCTGATTTAACTTAAGCTAAACTTTAATTTTTAAAATCACTTCCGTTATTTTAATGAAGTCTTTCAGAAGAAAAAAAATATTTAAGAAATCAAACTAATTTTTGTTTATTATTTTAAATGTTTAAAAACTACTTTATTGAAACTCTAAAACTAAATCTAAGTATTAAATAAAATAATTATCTAAAAATATATAAATGAAATTATAAATTGTCCGATAAAATGACTTGTGTAGATACATTTTTTCTCTATAGAATTATGTTTATCGAAAATAGTCGGCCACGGCTAAATATTAAATAAAACCCATATAATTTATATTACCATTTATTTAAAGTATTAAAGTCAATAATATTGTTTGTTTATACATTTATTACTTTATGATTCAATACATCCATCGCATGTTTCAACGGCCAAACAAAACTAGAGCTTATATTTGGAGTAAGTAGGGCTTATATTATAAGCATCCTCAAAAATCATGGCAGGGCTTATATTTTGGTTACACCTTATTTTTGAGGAAATAACAGCAGACAAAAAAAAAGGATAGCTATAATATTTAGAATTAAAAAAATTCCACCAGTATCTGTATCAGTTGTGAATCGTAAGCTACTATTAAGAATTCTATCTAAAAATGAGCTTTTCCGGACCACTTTAGAATAATGAAACGAATAAACATTATTAATTTATGATTGTGGACACATCTTCATCCAGCATACTGATACTTCATCATTCAGACCACATTAATTTAATAAAGTCTAGAACCCTAAACAAAATAATAGTGAACTAAAGAAAAGACAATGGATGATATCAGTTACTACTGAAGTGGATTGCAAAACTCTAGCCTGCTCCCTCAAAATTTTCATTAAAACTTGAGTATATTTGACATTTCCTTTTATCATTTATGCATTTATACTAACAGTTATTGCAATATGTGATAATTACTGATTGTGAGTTATCGTATGCTAATTAATGGGGCTTGTCTACTCATTATATTTATGAATTATCAATTATCTGTTGTTGGCAGAGTGTGTTCCTTTAAGAAATTCAGTTTTGTAATAACAGAAAGCAGGTATTTTAGTGGTCTTTGTGCAGCAATCACTGATTGTGATACAACATATACTGACTGATTAATAATGCTTGACTATTTATTACTATTATGAAATATCAATTACTTATTTTGAGCAGAGTGTGCTCCTTTAAGAAATCTAGTTCTTATATTATCAGAAAGCAAGTAAATGTGGTCTGAATGGTGAGTATCAGTATGCTGGATGAAAATGTCCACAATCATAAATTAACAATAAGGTTTATTCAGCTCATCATTCTAAAGTGGTCCAGAACAGCTTCATTTTTAGATAAAATTCTAAATAGTAGCTTATGATTCACAACTGATACAGATACAGGTGGAATTTTTTTGATTCTAAATATTATAGTTATCCTTTTTTTGTCTGATGTATTTCCTCAAAAATAAGGCTTAACCAAAATATAAGCCCTACCATGATTTTTGGGAATGTTATAAGGATATAAAGATAATTTCACAAACACACAATCCCATCGTTATATTTAATATAGGACATGTCTGATGTCATGAAAGATTCACGATGATCAAGTTTTATAATAACTTAACTGAAAAAGAGAGATGCAGATTAAGACTGTTTGTATTGAAACAGTATGCAGCCTTTGATATACCAATATTCTATCTAATAAGACTGCAGGAGATGCTCTTGATCATCCATTGTGCAGCCAACAATCAGTTTACAACCTGTTGCATTATAAACTATTTTTAATTAGTGGCTTAATTATTTTTTCCTGCAGGCAAGCATTTCATAATATTTGGTAAAAAAATAATCAAATAATTTTATGACTAATGAAGCATTAAAAAGTTGAGGGTTGAGTATGCTAGGATTGGAACTGATTCAAAAAATCTTATACCCGATCTGAACTTGTTTCTCACTCTGATTAACTGACAATATATGATTTATTCAATGAATAACTTCATCCTAATATTACAAATGCTTTGCTGTTGCTATTAGCCTTTTTATTTATATGAATTTGATATGTTACACAGAAAATTCATAAGAAAGCTGACCACTGTAAAAGTCATGATTGAAATTGATCTGAGAGCTTTGTGGTTCAGAGATTATTTCTCTACCATTGTATTAAATCACAATATAGCATCAATCATTATGACCAACTGTCAAAATATGTTCCATTCAATTAATAACCTTATCCAAGCATTGCATATGCATTGTTATTGCTACTGCCTTTTTTACATATCTGTATTAGATACTTTACACAGATTTATGCATTTGTAGTAGATTTTTGTAAATAATTTTGACTTTGTTGAGCAATTTAAAATGAATGACTTTTTTAAATAAAACAATAGTATAAATAGTGTTATTAATGACAACTTTACTGATTCATTACATGATTACTACTATATGGAGAGTTTTGCCTGTTTTAATAACTTTACTGATTACAATGTCAGTAGTAATTATAGCTAATATTGTTACTTATAGTAGTAATTAATTTATAATCAATATAAGGAGAGCAAATAAAAAAATTTTATATGAGGAAATGCTATTTCATAAATTAAGGATATCAACTTAGCTACCATTGTAAATCCATAGACATTGAAATTAAATAAATATATTATTAGAATAGATAGTTGTAATATGTTAGTCACTATGTTTGAGAACTGTAAACCAAAGCGTTAATAGCAATTTTATGCAATCTTTCTAATAATTGATTGGCAACTTAATATCATACCCACCAAAGATGTGTATTAATTATATATACTATTTAGTTAATAAAAGAGCATATGAGGAGCCTTTGTGTGAACTCCAATATATAATTACCTACCATTTGATAGACCACTCATTTATGCACACATTAATGTACAGTATATAATTAATTTATTATATTCAACTATTTTATTGTCTAACTTATTTGAGTTCGTATTCCCTTTTTCTCCACTTTCACACATACAACTATGTTTATGCATATTTTAGTTGTTATAATGCAGTTAATATTGAGTCTCATTGTCTTCTCCGCTCTGCTAGTGGGCCAGATTAAAATAAATTATCATGTGCCATCATTATATGTTATTCATTAGGTGTTTGATTTAGGGCATAGAAAGTGGGTTCGAATCCAGGTTGGTCCCTGACCTAAATCTCAGGCTTGACTGGGTTTGAAGTACATTTTTTTGAGTTCCAGCTCATGTTAGATGGATCAACATGTTTTGACTGTACAATATGTATAATAAAACGGTTTTAAAATATATATATATATGTATACAAAATCTTATGTTTTGACTGTCCTGCAGTCTTCTTCAGAGCCATTTTTACTTTTTAAAAAATTAAGTAAAAGTGACTCTGAAGAAGACTGCAGGACAGTCAAAATGTAAGATTGTATGTGCATATATGTACAATAAAAGGTCTTTGCTAAAAAGTGTTCAAAGTAGAGTAGATAAATTGCATTTATATGTTTTATTTTCATAAATGATAGAGTGTTGATATATATATAGGTCAAATAATTATGAAGATGTAGATAAAATAGAAAATGAATAATTAAAATATAAAATGGTTTAATAGCAGAAATGTAATATTGTACTGCAGTACAATGTTAGCATTTTGAACAGAAAATTGCCACCTTCTTTATTTTATTTCAGTACTTTTATGATATATTTATTTAATTTCAAATATAAAAGAATTGATTGCAGGAAAGAAGGATTGTGATGTAGCATAATCTTTCTATTTTGAATTGTAATTACCATTTTCTTTATTTTATTCTTAGAGTCCAAAATTCTGATGTATATTTGTACAAAATTTATACTTAATTTCAAATGCTGTGAATATTTGATAGTAATAAATTGACATGCTTAATCCTGGAATTACACTCCTGCTGGAGTATTTTACCATGTGCTTATCTCGTATTTTATTATATGTCAACAGTAGAAACGACAAAGAAAGATTGGTTGATAAATTTTGCAAGACAAAATAGTGTAATAATATAGAATAGATGACTTTAAAAATCATCAAAAAAATTTACAAATGAAAACATGCAGTTATATGACATATTAATTCAAAGTGAATTTAATAACAATTTTTAAATATATTGCATTTCCTAGAACAGATGTTTGTACAGGCATGATTTATTAATAAAAAAACTGGTCGAATGGTCAGCACAGCTGTCTTAAATGCAGTTGTCCCGGGTTAGCGAGTTCGCGTCCCGGCCGATGCTATGACATATGAAAAAAAAAGTATACAATCGGATGTTGAGAAAATAATTATGCATAAAAATTTAGGTAATCGAGATCAAAGGGCAAAAGCATTCTAAAATAATTTTTAAAAACCCCCGAAGAATTTTTAAAAAATCAGTATTTATATTTATTCATTTTTCTTTTTCTATTATTCTATTAGTCATCCAATTCAAGTATTGTTAAATTGAAATATATATAGAAAGCTTAATTAACAGTAAATGAAGCGTGAAAAAGTTTTGAGACGTGATTATATTATAGTTTTATTGCAGCTAAGTGATATACATAATATAATATACGATTAAAATAGTTATTTTCAACAATTATTTTATTATAAAAAGAATTATACTTAAGTAAGCTTTAATATTTTATAAAATTAATTTAATTTCATTTATAGACATGCTTAATAACCGTCATTCCACGTCACATTCTTAAAACATATAAATAAAGACATCTTATAATACGAAAATAGTTTAATTTAACATATATTTCTAATAGATTGAGCATGTTTTATATAATAATAATAAAAAGTCTTGTAGATTGTTAGATCTTTCTATCTTATGGCCTAGAGAGAATTTATATAGTGTGTTATAGACAGTGTAACAAGTTATACATTTTAATTATTGGTTAATACAGCATTTCCCAAACTATGTTCTGTGATTCTGGTGACCCACAGAAGGTCAATAATTGTTCCATGTAAAGATATGAAATTCTGGTGAATTAGTAGCCTAGTATAATTTTAAATACTGTATTAAGTTGTGTTTTAAATATATAGATTGTATTGTTCTGAGAATAGTATGCTAGTATAGAGTTATGAATTCTCAAATAAGTTGTCAATCTCAAAATAAGCAGATGTAGAGCTTCCTACAAGCATTTAAACATAGCATTACCTACTTATTTATTCAAAATTTCAATGCTATTTTGGAATAAATGTTGTTTTTTTAACTCTTATACTTATTTGTGTTATTTATTATTAAAATTTCATAAATCCAAACCTATTTTTATATTACAAAAACTAAAGTGTTTCATTAAGATTTTAGAGTTTGTAAATGTTCCATGATAGATTAAGTTTGGGACATTCTTGGTTAATAAATGGATATCTAGTGTATGGAAAATGCTATTCGAGTTAATATATGTTTATCAAATGAATGCTTACATGTGGAATAAACTAATAATGTAATTAATATTTTAATTTGCGAAGCGCAGATAGTTAAAAAATTGAAATAAATTGAGCTACTGCTGAAACTCACTGCACTCGTTAAAATACCCATACGACAGCCAATCAGATGTCATGATAGCCATCTAAACAACAATCAAACCTAAACACACAACAAAGATTTTATGAGAAAAGGGCAGCCATCCTTCTCTCAACTTTTCTTTCTATATATCTAAGCCAGTCATAAGTATTTAAGTTTGAAAGCTTGAAGCTTTAAATATCTTCACAAACAACTCACTGAGTCTAAATCATAAACATACAACACAAAATCCTATGATTTACTAACAAGCAGTTATATATTTCAATTTTCAACTATCTGTGCTTCTCAAATTGAAATTTTATTTACATACTTTACTGCTTGTTATGTATTCTAAAAACTACTACGTAGAAAATCATAGGATTTTGCATTGTATGTTTATGATTTAGACTCAGTGAGTTATTTGTGAAGATATTTTTCAAACTTTCAAACCTAAATACTTATAACTGGCTTAGATATATAGAAAGAAAAGTTGAGAAAAGGGTGGCCACTCTCTTTTCGTAAAACCTTTGTTGTGTGTTTAGGTTTGATTGTTGTTTAGATGGCTATCTTATGACATCTGATTGGCTGTCAGATGGGTATTTTAATGAGTGCAGTGAGTTTCAGCAGTAGCTCAATTTATTTTAATAATGTAATTGTAATATCAAGATAGTTTAATCATTGATGTAATGCTCCCATAGACTTACTCCTGCTTACATTTTTTTTTTTCACAAATAGCTGTTTGAATTTTTTAAAATGAGATATAAACATGCAGTAGGAGTAATAAGTATTTTTATTATAGGATGTAAAAAATAACAGAAATAGTGTATTTAATATTTGCTTCTTTGATCTTATAAATGGGTTTTTAAAATAAATTGGAGGCTTAATATAATATTTTAAAAAGAAAAT
The DNA here is from genome assembly GCA_028023455.1 of Epiperipatus broadwayi. Taxonomy (NCBI): domain Eukaryota; kingdom Metazoa; phylum Onychophora; class Udeonychophora; order Euonychophora; family Peripatidae; genus Epiperipatus; species Epiperipatus broadwayi. The sequence continues at coordinate 3,033,754 of JAQFVV010006258.1, read as the reverse complement.
TTAATCTTCAAAAAATTACTATTGTTAGTAAATTTACATAAGAATCAGAGAATGTTCAAAAATTGATTCTCTTTGATGAAAAATAGAACCATTTAATCTCATGATTATATGCCATTATTATGATATAGTAAATATATTGAAAGTATGCTAGGAAGTAATAAAGATAAATATTTTAAAAAATCTACTTTTTCTGTGAACATTTTTATTTTACCAGATATAAAAAGTGTAAAATAAAGAATTTTGTTTTCTTCTGTGTTGTTAATATTTATGTTAATGAGTTATATATAGAGCTTGCAAATAAGCTCTTAGCAAGTTTTGCAGAATATCCCCAACCAAAATCAGTTCTTGCCACCAGTGTCCTCTCTGAGGTGCTAGTAGAAACTGGTCTGGGATTGGAGATATTCTGCAAAGTGTGTTAAGAGCTTATTTGCACGCTCTATATAGAACATTTGTAATACAAGCTTATTAAATTAAATCATGTGACATCTGACTTGATTTTTTTCCAATGCTAATGAGTTATTATATAAATATCTTAATAAGAATGAAATAAATGTTGAAAGAAAAATATTCATTGTATTATATTTATTTACTAATGTATGAATGAACTTAAAAACATATGAAATAAGACAGGTAGAAATTGTAGGAAATCACAATGACGATAAATGTAATCAAAATTAAAATAATGAAAAGAAATAAAACTTGAGAAAATAATATTATAGTGCATTGAAATATTTTGGATAATAGATGAATGTATTAATAAAAAAAAATATGAAAATAATAATGGGTATTCAAGACTGTAATATTGGTTTTAAAATTTTAGAATTTATTATTGTTAGAATTAAGAAAAGAGTGTAAAATGTGTCTATTTGAAATATTGATTTCCATGAATAAGAGACTTGGACAGTTTAAAAATATATATATAAAGTTTTAGAGATTGTAGCAAGTTGGTTTTTAAAGATATAATTGGAACATTAGTTTGGCAGAACATAGAAGCATTAAAATAAAGATAAACCATTAAATTAGCATTCATAAAAATGTGGCATCTTTTTTACCAGCCATAAAATTTACATCTTGCTAGGCTAATGGCTGGCTACCTGAAAAAAACCTACTCTTGTTTAGGATCTAAATATTTTTCAAGTTTTACATGGCCTATTTGCACTAACTACTATGAAATAATGTCTATCTATAGAATTGATAAAAACTGATTGTAAAAAAAATAGGTTTATTGAAACAATAAATAGAAAAAAAAAGAATTTGATGTATTTTTATTGATAATAAAATTATGAGAAATGAGTTGTAGACAATAAGGAAAAATAAAACAAGTGTAAAACAAAGATGATATAAAACCTTAACAAAGAAAGTAAATATGAGGTTTGAAAAGCAAAGCAAGTGATAAGACTTTTTAAAAAATATGGACTTGATCATTGTTAGGACTTGTCTTGATTCAGAAGATTGGTGTTGTTGATGACAATAACTTGGCAGTAATAATTTTTTTGATTGAATAAAATCTAAAATTTTTCATAAAAAGAAACAGATGATGTACTTATTCTTAATAGCTGAGTATAGAAAAAAACATTAAGTTTTAGATTTCTGACAAGCACAAAGTGAACATTCGTCTAAAGCCTACTTTAGAGAAATTACAAAATAAGTGTTTAGTCCGTATTTCTTTGTTTTAGTAAATAAATTCTGACTTTTGCAGTTATCATTTTCATTTAATAAATCATGAACTAAAACCAGCTTGTTGTTTTTTTAAAAAGTAAAATATATATCTAAAGAGATAAATACTATTAATAATGTTTAAATTTATATCGGATATAAAATTAACATGATGTAATGTTTGTTAATATAATACAAAATGTTGTTAGAAATTTTATATTTTTGACATCATAAATATAAAAAGAATAAAATCCATTAAACAGTAGCTTTTAAAAATGATATAAAATAACAATTTATTATGACATTAGAGTAATGAATCAACCTTACTCATAAAAAAATGTTAGTAATTATCTACTAATTTTTATTCAAAATTAAATACAAATATATATTGTACCGGTATAAATCCACCACGCTTACTCATACACAGTACCCGAGTTCAAACCCAGTCCACGTTTAAGAATAAATTCCAAAACGCCAACTAAATTCAAACCCAAACCCCGGTATGACTAACCGATGATGACTTTACACCGGCACGGGGTTATCCCTTTTCTAGCTCAGCTCAGAACATAGACTAATTCTCACAGTTAATGATATCTATATTTATTATACTCTAGATATTGGAACGGTCATTTATGTAACGTATATATTTAAGTTGCCAATACAGACAGTAAATGGCTACCTAGATTTAGAGAGTAATAAGGTGGAGGACACAAAAAGTAGATTAAATAAAGTGTTTAATAAGAAAAATAGAAACATATAAATATAGCGTTCAACAGTACGGTAAGACTTCCATGAACCCTCTTGTATTTAGCTACTAGTCTTTAGCGATCATTTTATCTAGTGAACAAACTCATGCCAATAGCTGTGTACTTAAACGGTTGATGAGTGGCTAAGAGAATCAGAGTATTTGAGCATTGAAAAGGTATTTATCTACAGGTTTTTTTATTAACTTATTTTATTCGAATTGACTCGAGCCGTTACGTAGGCGAACAGTTGGATGTGGTTTTATACAAATACAGCATGGAAGATAGATGTACTGGTGGTTGCCTAGATTAAGGAGCCCTACAGTAATCACTTGCGGTGCATCAACGGAATACCGGGCGGCTTGTACTTTGACAAGGCTTAATGCCCCCAAGTAGATCCGGGACACTACAACCAGCCGGGATCATTTCGAAACCCGGTGATCCAAGAGATTACCTGGAAAAGAATTGCTTTCTTTCCCATATGGTAGTACGGCGAGACGCCAACTTCGGCGAAGGAAAGGCATTGCCACAGTCATCCAGGATGAGTGCTTGAAGTGGATTTGAAACGGAATTACACAAAACCTAGATAATCTATTCGTCTATTTCTACGCAACAGGCTGATATAACTATTCCAATAAAACATGGCGGAATCAAACGGACCATGAAAGCAATAATTAATTAAGTTTACTCTGAAACCCCTAAACCCCCAGGTTGTTCAGGCGGTAGCGATAGTATCAAATTTTACAGTGAGAATTATTTCTCATTTCATGTATGATATTAATATAATAAACTTAAAACCATTTACATATTTACGATTGAACTTTAGATTACAATAATATGACAAAATACGAATTCATTATAATAAAGTGTTTTAATATCTGCCAACTCAACATATGAAATAATCTTGAATTCAAAACAACGAACTTACTTTTAAAATAACTATAATCAATATTATAAACTAGCTTTAAACAGAGTTGGGAAATATTACTATTGGCATCGTTTGTTTATAGCATAAGTAATAAAGGAAAATATAAATGTATTCATTTGAATCATTATTACTATTAAGTACAATATTTATAAATTATCTTCTAAAGACTAGAGCGGAGGAAAAAGAGAAAAGAAAATTTACTGACAGGTTTTAAAAAGTAGCATTATAAAAGAAACAAAACTTACATGTGATTAATTTGATTGACAGATTAACTATAAATTAAGCTCGGGAGAAAGTTAAAAGTTCATGTAACACAGTTACCCTTCTTTCTTCATCCGGCTTGGCTTCTCACGATGGTATGTCTGACGAACGTAGGCGCGCATTTGAAATTTACTTGACAGGCATAGTCAATTTGGAGATTGGAAGCTGGAAATTTTGACGCTCTTCCGCATGATCAGACAGCGGCACGAAGATTCAAATTGGCAGGACAGAGATCAGCTCCTGGCACTTAGCCCATCGACATTACGGTTTACTGGTGGACTTCTTAATAAAAGTTGTAGCGATTTTTCTAGCAACTGCTGTGCTGTTTTGAGACGGTCTACTCTCAGCCACGTCAAAAGTTAGAATGTTAGTTTTTTCTAAGATGGCCACGGTTGACCTTTCTGCCTGGTTTTTGTTTGAGACTCCGCCTACTTTTCTCTAGCCTCCAGCAATCCAACTTGACCATACAATATCAATTATCCATTTCCATTGTTCCATTTTCAGCTATCTTTAACTTTAATACACAATTTTAAATTGACCAAGTAATTACAAAATATAAATTCCTTATCTAATTTTCAAATACAAATTAATTACTCTATACATTTGTACACGACAGATTTTAATTAAAAACACTGATCAAAGGAATGTGACTTTTGATCAGTATTTTTAAACGACTTTGTATAATTCTAAAAAGTTAAAATTTAAACAAATACACCCGCAATGAAACTTTTAAATTAAGCTGCTATAAATTCACAAACCACGCACACACGAATATTATTTCATGATGGTGATATTTATACACGGAATCTTTACATATCTTTTTACAAAACATAAAATATATCCCAATTTTTATGTGACTTGAAATAGAAAAATCTCATTGCGGGCAAATAGTAGTTCGAATTACCGTACTTCAAAAAACACATGAAACTAAGATCGGTTCTTCGATCTGTCTGTTTCAATATATATCAATTTTTGGTACATTGGTATTAAACCTGTAACATAGGGAGATAGGAGACCTTTTCACAGCTGCAATAAATGTGTAATATTGTGCTGACATCAAATTGAAAGGAAATAATCCCTGCAATGTTATTTCATCTCATGTGAAAAGGTATTTATCTTTTTAATGGGTCTTTTTTTTTTTGTAATATATCAACATTTTCAGTTATTGTCCAGATTTTTTTCTGACACCAGGATAAATATTTAATAGAAATCTTATAATAATTTATATTTCTTTATTTTTGTGTATTTTTTTTCTGTTTTCTTTCTTTAAAAAAAATGTTTATTAGCATTTCTGTGGGGAATCCTGGCATACTCTGTGCAATACGTGTTCAACAAAACTCCATTTTGGGGAAAAATTTTCAGTTCAAATCTTCATTTTAAATGTGTTTGAAGTAAATGGCAAATTTGTCATTTTAATATGACAATTCCTATTATATATTACATGGTAAGTAGCATATATGTGTATATTTTATGTGTTTTTGTAAATAATATTTTAAAAAAATTATAATTTAGTGATTATTTTGTGCATATTAAAAGTAACATTTTTTTGCATAATGGTGTCTTTTATCTAAGATTGCAAATCAATTTTTTTTTGGTTTAAAATGTTTTTAACATCAATTTATATATCATTATACATTTTAAAGTTGTTAGTGTGAAGGTCATTTATATTTGTGTATGGCAAATCAATATTTTTTAAAAATCTTTTAATCTCCATTTCTTCCTCAAAATTGTTTTAAAATTGTCCTTTTTAAGATCCATTTATTTCTCAAAATTTGTTTTAAAATGCTGTTTTTAATATTATTTTTTATACTTTAATAAAAATCAGTCTTTTTAATATCCATTTCTTCCTCAAAACTGTCTTTTTAATATCCATTTGTTTTCCAAATTTTGTTTTGAAATGTTGTTTTTAATATTATTTTTTGTGCTTTTAGTTATTTTTATTAGTCCTGCAACACAGAGTAGGTATTAGACTTACTGTGCCTTTTCACATTCTTATCAATCTGCTGATAACTTTGTAAATCTTGTGAAAATATTATGTACAAGATCCTTGTATATGTTATTTTGGTTAAATCACAAGATTACAAAGTTATCAGTGGATTGATATGAATGTGAAAAGGTGCAGTAAGTCTAATACATGCTCCATGTTACAGGTCTAATACCAAAGTACCCAATTTTTTAAACATATCAGTTTCAAGTTTAGTAATTGCTGTTTATAAAAATTTAGTCAAAAAATCCTTGTTCAAAAAAAACTAAAAGTGAATATAAGTACTGTTGAAATAGATTTTAAAGGGGGAAAAAGAAACCTATGAGGGAATTAACTCTAAATTGTTTAGAAAGTTTTAGTAATACATCAAAAGTTAATTTAATTATCTCTAAAATTGCCAACCAAATATAAAAAATAGATTCCTACTCTAAATTGAATTAAAATAATTTCAGTTTAAAGCAAAATTTTAGCAGTTTAAGTAAAATAAAATTCCCTACATTTTTATCTGGGCCAAGAACTAAAAGAATAAAGTAAATATAATAAATAACTTTCAATTCTACAAAATGCAAAAAAAGCATATGTCTTCATCAACTAACAATTGTAAATTTATACAAAGTTAACTTTCTGAAAAAAATTCAAAATTAAGTTTAAAAAATACATCCACCAAACACAAAACTTTTTAGTAGTATTCAAAATATTTTGCAGTATTAAAGAAAATTTTACTAGTGGTATCCAGTGTATAAAAAGAATTTAGAAGCAAAATAAAGATCATATTATAACAGTCTTTATTATTCTGTCATTAGAAGTATATTTATATTGTATACCACACATGTTTACACTCAAATGATATTAATTAAAAATCTATACATGATTTGGTCGTTTTTATTTAAAATCATTGATAAGCCTTTTGTGAAAACATATCTAGTGTATTATCAATTAAGTCTATAAACTTTTTTAAATTGGGATTTAGTTTCGTAATTCATTAAATATTTTGAAGGATGTTGATATTTAACTTTATAAGATTAATTTGCAGCAAGTTTATGGTGATATCCATATTTTATTTAAGTTTTTTTTCCTAAAACATATTAAAAATTTACACTTATTACTTTTTTTGTTTTCTATTTGTTTGATGTTTTACAAATAATAAAGAACTTAGAATAAAGTAGTACTACTAAGTGTGATATATATATAAAATAATGCAGTCTAAATTGTCCTCAATCAATTAATTTTCAGCTGTTATATCAATCGCACTAACAAGTTGTTGATTATATGTGTTAATTGACTAAATTTGTTTTTAAATGTGCTTTAAGTCTAAATAAGGCAAAGTAAAAGTTAATTAAAGTTGGCAAGCAGTGTTGGTATTGAATTAATTCTTGATAAGTATAAAGTTCTAGCAATGATATTACAGAATTCTCAGAAATGAAATATTAATATCTTCTTTGAAACAATTAACAGGATTTTATTACGTTAATAAATATTAACAATATGTTCTCTGACAGAATCCAATATCAGTGGGCTTTTAAAAAATAAAGAAAAAATAAGTAGTAAATGATAACAGTTGATTCTTAATTAACGATCTGCTTAAACATAAATAGCAGTTATTACTCAAATAATACAGTTTCATTGTTTATCAGCCTTATAATACAGTATTATGATTTTAGAAGATTCATCAAGATAAAAATAAGACAAAAAGAGCCATTAAATTTAATGGTGGGTTTATTATGATCAGAGTGCATTAAAAGTATAGCACGTCAAGGATAAAAGATATTAACAAATTAAGATAAAAATATTTATCATGAATATTATTTTATAATTTAAATAAAATGTCTTTGTTAATTTTTGTTCATCTAAGAAACAAACACAACCATTGATCATTCAAGCATGCTGAAATTTAATTAAATTATAATAATTCAGAGAAGAAAAAATCCATTTCAAAGCATGTCATCATTAAAAAAAAAGTCATATATCACATGACTCCACTTTTTTTTTAAGTTTGCAGAAATAAACAAAGCTTTGCTAATTGCTCATCAAGCATTGAGATAAATGCTTAGCAAGAGAAAGCATATTCTAGCTCCTCTCTGAGGAATGTCAAAAGCATGGAACCATTGGTCAGGGGATGAGGGTGGTTTTCAGATAGAGATATTTTAAATGCTTTCTCTTGCTAAGCATTTATCTCAAAGTTTGTTGAGCAATTAGCAAAGCTCTTTGTTTATGTCATCAATCTTTGTTTTTTTTTTTGTTTCAGAAAAGCCTGAATTCATCACCTATTGATCATGTAGCTATATTGAATATCAGGTTTTTAATTTAAATAAAGACAATTTCAAAAAGTATTTTAAAAAAGTAAAAAGACAAAATAAAAAAATATTAATCAGAATACACCTGGGTTTCTTTTTACGTGGACTTATTTAACACGATTTTAAAGTTCACCAGAAGTCGAACTCTGATAATGCACTATTTACTTTAAATAATAAATTTTGCGCACTTACATTATATTGAAAGTAATAGCACATTATTGGAATTTGACTTTCATCTTAGTAATTTCAATATTTTCAGTGCTTTATAATAGTAAGATTTTATGCAATAATGAAATTAAAATCATGATTTCCACATTTTATGTATACACATATTAAATTTTACAAGATTATAATGTAAATTTGTTCAAACATTGTGCATGTTAATTTTGCATTTTAAATCACATTCTGTTTTTGCTTTTTAAAAAAGAACGTAATCAATTATTAATCATTTAGTGTCTGCAAGTTTATTTTTAAAAGGTGAGTAATAGCAGTGAAATGAAATTTGATTTTTAAACGGAATTGAAAATTAAAAAATTAAAGACAAAAATAAGAATTTAATTTTTACTTGTTAGTTTTAATTAAATTTTTCCCAGCAGTGGTGAATAAATGTCTTTTTATTATCATAAGTCTAAGTTCATAAACAATTAATAAAATCATTGTCTCAAAGATTAATTACTAATTATGTTGTCAACAGAAAAGCATTAACACAACATGAGAGTGAACTTGGAGCTAGTTGTATTTCCTCTTGTGAGAATCTGATTCTTTACCAGTTTGCAAACGAACATGTTTTTTGGCAAATAGCAATAATAATTAAAATGTGTACAAAAAAATGTAAATTACTGTACTTAAATTATGCATAAAAATATATTATTTTGAATAAAATTAAATATTATAGTTAAAAAATGTTTGTCTTGTATCAATTTTTTTCAAATTAGAAATTTTTTATTAGTCATATTTCATTTCCTTATTATTTTTTTGCGTGAATTTTAAAGTAATTTTACGTTGGTGCTTTGCGTTTATGCGAATTTTGAAAAATCACAAACCACACCCTTTTTTTTCAATGTAAGTTACATCTATTTTTGCATGATTTTGTTTGCTCGTGTTTTCTAAGGAACCTATTTATCACGTAAAACGAGACCCAGGTGTATAATCGATGGAAGTATTATCTTACTTTACAAATAATAAATCAAGACAATATTTCTGTTAATACTATTTGTACAATACAATATAACAATATGTCAATTGCTAAAACAGAGAATCATTAATATAAAAAAAATGCAATATTAAAGAATCATATCTTATACAAAATTCATCTTGTGCTATGAATTCAAAATTACAACCAGTTTTCCGATTAGTTATTCCTGGCCAATGCAATGAAATGTTGAATTTATCTCTTAGGAGAAAATAGGAGTTTTTTATTGCCTTGATAAGGACTCATAGGAGTTGAAAGCACTTGGCAATAGTTATTTATATTAACGATTCTCTGTTTTAGCAATTGGCAAATTGTTATATTGTATTTTATAGCTTACTTTACATACCACCAGATTTTGATTAAACTTATTTCATAGTATCTCAAAGCATGAAACAGTTGAATGAGATTCCACATGAATTATATAGCAATAATGTCTTTTAAAATCATATTGTGTGGGGGGGGGAGTGCCTTACATATTTTATTTAAGTATATTTCCTCAAAGTGCAATGTCTATTAGCTATGTGGCCTGGATTTATTCAATTCAAGTTATTGTTATCTATACAAGGCAAAATCTTATTGCACTTTTAATAGAATCTCACCCCAAAGTTATAAATGTTACCATTTTATTTTTTATTACAATCTTTCAATTCTACTTCTTAATCTTAAATGATTCTGAAATTTCAAACAATGTTTAGCATGAAATATGTATATTGGTGATTATTTATCTTTTCAACATGTATGTGTTCAGGTGTAACAGTGTTATGAGATAGTGTGGAGAGTGGTGGGTCGTGTGAAAGTCTGTGCTCAGATACCCTATATATTATATATATAGACACAGGTATATAATAAGCCTATGTGTTTCAGTTAAAACAATGTTACTGTAAATGACTTTAACATTACTTTTTTTTAAATCAATGTTACATTCAACTACATTAAAAGACACCAAAATACAAAATGGCCACTTTCTGGATATTACAAAATTTTATAAAAGTTTTAATTTTTTTTATAACAAAATTTACCTCAAACTTATTTTGCCCCCTCCCCCCATGAATTCTCAATAAAATCTATTTATTTTTCTACTCCAAGTTCAGCTTTTGCTATTTATAAGATGTGTGACAAAAATAAACTGGATTTTAGAAATATATTGACTTTAATCACAAATAATTAATTTGCTATTTTTATTACTGTTTTTCTAATTTATTCTTTAAAATTAATAAAGACAACATTTTGTTTTATAGTTAATAATAAAAAGTATAATGTACTAAAAATTAACATCAAGTATATGGTGTAAAACAATTATTTGCAAATCTATACATATTAATGCTTAAATCTTGTTTCTGCTCTGCTTTGTTTATAGCAATAATATATTAATGGATTCTGGAGTTTAAGATCCATAAATTGCAGTTCCATCTCTGCCCTTTCTGTTCTTGAATTTCTTTTGAAGTTTCTAACAATAAATCATTTGGTTATATTTTTGTTAATGCTGCTGCTGATGATATACCATAACTAGACTGGAAACACTATGTGAATATCGTTCTTAGATTTTTGTAGTATTGAACCTAAGTAGTTTTTAAAAAAGCCTACATAATGAGTTTTAGGATCTTCAATTAATTCATCAAATTTTTCTAGTGGGTAATCTACAAACTATTAACCATAATTAAATAAACTATTTTTATGAATATATATATATATATATATATTGTACCCTCACTTCCAGGAAATATGTAATTATAATAAATGGATCTAGCTCAGATAAATAATTATGTTCATCTAAAATGCATCTAAATCAACAATAACTATATTTTTTAATAATATAAAATTATTAAATTAGTTTAACTAATAAATAATAATATAGTTCTGTTTTATAAAATTAAATAAATGAATATCTAATCAAATCATGAGACTATGAAGTGAGTTTACAAGTGGCAGAGCGAATACATTAAGCCAATATCCCACTGGATATCACCTTAATGGCATAAGAATACTATCCCTACTCCTATTACTTAAATACTACATTTATAGTACTCTTATGTCTTTAATCAAAATTAATTAAGTAAATGACTTTTAATAAATTAATCTGACTAACTATCTTCATAAAATTGATTTAACTCAAATTATCTCAGGTTCTCTTAAATTATTTCTAAAACTAATTATAATTTTTGTAATCAAGTATGATAAGGGATTTAATATCATTCCTAACTACAACTAAATAATATTAATAATAACAAAAATAGTAATACTAATCTTTAATCTATAATTTACTCTCATATCTTTCTACTTATAATGTTGTTCATGTATATCACATAATAATAATATAATATAATTTTCTCTTATTTATATGGCATCTTAAGTAAACATATATGATATGATATTATAATCTGAGAATATGTGGCAATCATTATTAATATAATTTAATGTAAATCTTTGGTAATTCTTCCATGACCATCAGAATATTACAATAAATGAAACTTCTTAAATAAAATATATCAAATAAAACATTATAACTCTTAAATAACAATTTTATTTATGATGTGCAAATATTATGTCTTCATTATAATTATCTGTGATTATGTAATTGTGATGTGAAGAAATTGAGTCGACACCAAGATTTATAACAAAACTTAACAAATTTATTAATACACTTTAACAATAAATTATATACAGTATGTACAATATGCATGCACTTTGTCTTACTCTCTTTTAGTTAATTTTACAAAAAAAAAAAAAAAAAATGAATTACATAAAAATATTAGATACAAAAAATTGCTTTATCAAATTATTATTATTGAAATATTACTATAACATCTTTATGGCCTCCATTAATTTTCTTTACATTATTACATTACAAAAGTATTATTTAAATTATTAATTCACTTTGAATTTATCTTTTATTATTTAGTTTTAAAAACACTTTTACTATATCTTATGATTATTCTTAACTTACTCATAGTGTAAATAATATTAATTAATAATATACCCATTAATTTAAATGCTTATTATTCCTCAATATGATGTCAAATAAATGTAAGCATTGATGTGTATTATTATAAAATAATAATAATATAAAATTATGATCACTTGCATTCTTCAAATATGATTTATGTATATTTCTTTTACTTGTAAAAATATGCATTAACATTGAATTTCTTTAAAACTTAATGATTAAATGATATCTTTTTATAAAACACATTTCATTCATCATTTATTTATTTGTAATAAATAATAATGAGTCCCAAACATAAAAAGTTTATGATTCTTTATTAACAAGTTACCATCTTGTATTCTTTACCTTCAATCATCTTTACTTTTAAACAATATAACCCATCTTATCTTTTTAACAACAATTCTGCATTTTAAACTTATTCATCATTTCATATTTTAAAATACTAGCCTTTACGATACCATTCAAGCAATACCGATAGTAAATACACGTAGGTATATGGAATAAATCAGATTTTAATTTAATAACACTTCTATTAAATTACCATCATGGTCACAGTGTATCATAAATAAGGTATGACTATTTTAGTTCATCACCTTTACCAATAAACATAATGTCCAAGCTATCTATTCAGCTCTATGGAACATTACAACTTCAACATACAGAAAATAACACTACCATGAACAAATACAAGTTATAGGGCTAAGTTATCTATACTTGCACAATAATCACTATCATCTATACTTATTCCAATATAAACAAATCTTACCTAAAAATATTATCTTAGTTCTATTTAACTTAATACCAAGCTTACATCGCTAAAATCTATTCTTACATTCTTATAATAATAAATAAATTCATGTCTGAAATAACTATCTAACCAATCAATAAGAAAAGATTATTTTATCCATTAGTAAATTTACACATAAATACAAACAATCAGTATCGATATCCCGGTTTATTATTTTGATCACTTAAACTAAACATCAAATTCCGTTATAATAGAATCATATACTTATATTTCCCTTATATTAAAATGTACTTATAATATTATTAAAAGTATGCATATTCTTTAACATGAATAAACAAATTATAAAAAACTATGTGTATGTATTGTGTTTTTTTTTATAATCGTTTCATACATCCACACTAAAATATACAATAATAAAATACATAAGAAAATGATCAATACTTTTATAATTGTTACCATCAATAATATGTATTCCTTGTTGATTATTCCATTAATATCTCTGGATCACGAACTAAATAAAACATTATTTAAATATCACTCATTCCATATCATACTTTAAAATATTAATTTTTTTAAAAAAAATTATTAAAGACTTTTTTATTTTATTTTATAATAACTAATTTCTAGGTTAGTAAATAATTTAGTGTTTTTATGTTCCTACACTTTTCTACTTTTAAATATTATGAAAAGTTAGTAAAAATAAAATTTAAAGTTCATATTTACAAAAATTCCAATAAAGTTCTTTATAGAAATGTCCTTTCCTTCTGCAGCATTTGTTGACAAAAACATCTTCCTTTAACGCAAACAAAACTACACATGCTCCGATAATTTCTCTTTTACGACTTGTCCGACGATTCTTTTAAGAATAAAGAAAATAAACAAAAATAAGTCGACTTGTGAAATCTCCTATTGCCATACAAATAGTTCAGGTTCTTCTTTTATTTTCGACAGTAATTATTAAATGCATTTTTTTTAATCCTCTATTATGACATATCTTTTCTAAAAACTTCACTTCTTTCAGTTAAATTTCCTATAGGTCAATGTTTTTGAGTACAACATGGCATTTAATAGTACGTATTCTTGTAGTTTTAAATATTCTTATAAATATTTTTCCGAATATATTCTATATGTCCAGCATATAAGGAACTATTATTTTGAAGATTTTCCAATGTAATATTAATTATTATACTAATAATCTTCATTTTTTAAACTTTTTTAAAACTTATATTTTTCAAAATCAATTTCAATATTTTTTTACAAAGAAATATTTTAATGTCTTAAATAATGGTTATTTCACATTAACAGTTTTTTTTTTAAAAAAAAAAAAACTATTCTATTTTAAAATAGCTTTCAGAATAAAAATTTCATATTTTCCTCTCCCTCTCTGATGAGCATATTTGAATCTTTTCCGTAAAGTTCTGTCTATTAAATTGACTATTATGTCAGCATGAATGCTTAACATAGGCAAAATTATGTGCCTAGTAAAACAATAATAATTTGATATTTTCCTACATAAATTTAAGTTCACTGATGACTCCTCCATGTCTAAGTTGATGATAAATTGAATAAAAATAGATCAGCTAGCAAGAATTATTTAATTTTAGCCACTCGTTTCCATATCACGATCTTATAATAACAAATTACTGTACTTTTAGAATTTTTAAAAAATGATAAAATTGACTATTAAGATATTAATTAATTTACCAAGGTTGTAGAAACCTCGATGATGGTATCACGGTATAATAGAATAACAGTGACCCTGGAATTCCTGCACAGCTCTTTTATAGCTGTCCAAAATACATGTTTTCATTGGTCAATTTCAACAATGCTTGCTTCACAATCCCAGGAATCGAACGCCAGTAAAAGTTAAAACTAATAATAATTTATTAAATATTTATTTTTATTATATTATTCAATTCCTAATTAATTTTCATATTTTATTTACACTGATTAAATACTTCAAAATAACTTTTAAAAATCATATTTTAATATTTATTACCATTTCTACCTTTATTTTAAACCTAACGTATTTATTTTCAACACAAAACATAAATCTAATTTTATTTATTATATTCACTTTAAAAATCCAATTTAACATTTATAACAGATAATATTATTTTATTTTCAAACACAGGTGTGTGTCATGTGATTTATAAAAACTAAATGAGACACTAGTAATTTAAATGAAACTAAAATAAATATTTTAATTTATAAAATATTACATAAGTCAATATCATAGCACAATTTTAAAATAAGTATTTTAACATTATAAGACCAAAAATACACTTTTCTCCTACATTATTATTTTTAATTAAATAATTTAACATATAACCATTAAATACAATTATTATTATTAAATAATCTATTCGTTTAACTTTAAAGTATTACTTTTAAAATTTACCTTAATAATTTATCTATAAGACTTATTAAATCAATATTTATTCTGGCCAGTTCTCCCAATCATACAATCTTATAATGATTTTTAGCTAACTACTTTCTTACAAATACCAACACAATATTATACATCGATTATTTTACTTGCTTTAACTAAATTATTCAAAGATCATCAACACATAACATACATCATCTCTTACTTAACTTTAAAATTTAAAATTTTCTAGTAAATTGTTAGAAATAATCCATTCTAACCTAAACAAAAAGGTACAATATATATTCTTACCCTTTGGTTTTCAAGTGTCAAAGTTATTGCAAAGACATTTTGACACCAAGAATTTCAGATGAATGTATTTATAATTAATCTTAATCATCATATTAGACTAGAGATTATCTCTAGCTTGGACAAGACCAAATCCAGTTAAAGCTTAATATATTTGTTTTTAATGAATATATGAAATAACTCCATTTCAACTTTTTTTGCTATATGTGATATATACTTAAAACATCCCACACACACACATTCTTGCAACTTATAAATAAAGACATTTGAAAATGACATATGAGCCTTAGGATACATTTCATGCTGAACAAGCAATCATTAGTTTGCTCAAATCACAATCTTTTACACATGTATATATAATACTTAATGATTAACTTTATTAAAATAGATGTGTGAAATTTATTATATATGTGTGTAAACATTAGAAACCAGTCAACACAGACAATCTGTTTCCAAGGCAACTTCCTTTTAACAATATATATATATATATATATCTTTGGTTAAGTTGCAATATTTAGTGTCTATATAAATATATGGGACCATAAATAAAGATGGATTCTATCTTTATTGTTAAAAGAAGGTTGCCTTGACAACAGTTTGTGATTGTTGATTGTTATCTATTTTGGGATTGTCTAAGTGTTGACTGGTTTCTAATGGTTACTTAGAAACTCTTTTAGCTTTGAGAATTATTACACACACACACACACATATATATATATATGCTTCATGAAGTGTATAATGTTTAAAGTAAACAATGCTTCCTGTTTTTAGTTCAGTTTAATACATTTTGGAGCCACCTACTCAGCATGTGCAACACTGAAAATGCAGTAAACTTAACTAAAAACTTGAAGCGTTGTTCATTCTAAATGTTATATACTTCACAAATCATATATACTGTGCAACCTTATAAAATTAAGGAACAATGGGGAAAAAATTTGTACACAAAACCAGATTATATTTTTCAAATCTTTAAAAAAGATTCTTTTAAGAAGCAACTTAATTTTTTTAGAGATAGAAAATAGAAGTTTCATTTAGTCTCCTCATGGCCAATGTTTTCTTGAGATGTGATAATTTTTAAAATAACAGAGATCAAAACTGAAAGAAAATTTTCTGTTTCTTGACATTGGATAGTTCTGATGCCAATTTGCTAGTGAAGAGCTTTCACTTTTTTTAAAAAAAATCATTCTAACAAATATTTTTTTAATCAGAAATGGCATATATTTACTTTGAATAACCATTAACATTTTTAGACAGTCACGGTTAAAAACGTGATGGACTTTTATGGACTTTCCATCATTCAAATCCCGGCAATTTTAGACAGAAAATAAAGATTTTTATGTGAATCGAGAGATTATACAAAGTTCCATAAGATGCTGCCCTCTCGTAAATTATTTTACAAGTAAAAAATCAATAAACCTGTCAGTTAAGGTTAAACAAAGGGAGGCGGACTTATCTGGACTTATCTTAGATCTGATTGGTTAATAAATTTTGACAACAAAGAAAATCTCTTGTCAATAATGAAATCGCTCTAATTTCTTTTGTCTTCTTTCGAAAGCAATAAACGAATGTTTTAGATCATTCTAAAAGGTTTTTTTAAAATATTATAAATTATTTTCATAAAATATGCTGAAAATCAAATTATTTAAAAAAAATAGTTAAGATTTTAACAAAAATTAGCCAAAATTATTAACTTTTTCTGCAAAGTAAAACTGTCAAACAAATCATATCATCACGTAAACATTTTGATTCATTTTTTGATTTTGTTTTACATTTACCGCTCGTAAATATTTCTACAATTATAAAAAGAAATTTATTTTTTAAAAAACTTTTGTTTACTTTCATAATCTGACAAATTATTAATATACTGTTTATAAGTAAAGTGAATATATTAAGAAAAGTTGAATATATTTTGAAGATTGAATTTGTATTTTGACGCTTCACTTTGTGAAATTGACCAATTAAAATGTTAGGCTTTTACATCAGTTGTCCAATAAAATAATCAGCAATAAAGAGGTTAAATGTATTATAAATGAGAATGCCATCATTTCTGCACTAATATTTATACAGTATTTAGAAAAAAAATCAATTGGTATAATGATATAAATAGGACAAATTTTTAAAAAAATTTGTTATTATTTTTTTTTTAAAAAAAAAAAACACATTATTTCTTTATATATTTTATTCTTTTTAATATAATGCAATAACAGCTTTAATTTTTTTTAATCTATCATTTGACTTAGTTAAATATAATAAACAAGTATATCACCCTTCAAAAAAATTTTTTACTTGAGAACTATCAGGCAATTTAAAAGAAATACCCTATTACTTGTTAGTATTGAACTTAGAGGTAAAAAGGCTATAAACTTGTGCTACCTGATGCATGTTGATGAGAAGCCCATCTATATATATTCACTTATAATATAAATAATCACATAGTAATAACAGTTATAATGAGAAGAACTCATTGAACAGACATTAGGAATTCACTCTGGTCAGTTTCTTTAAGATCTTGTAAAGAAATCAGTGTGTCTTATTTTAGTTAACAGCAAAACAATCAAAACTTATAGACATCACTAAAAAAATTCAGACCCTGAAATGGAATTGAACTGATTATATTACTAGAAGAGACAATAACAGATTGGGTAGTTAAATTCTAAAATGGATACCAAGAAATCATAAAAAATCTGAAAAAGGAACACCTGTAACATGGATAGACAAAGGAAGAAAATTTGTTACTGTGATACATAAAAGATAGGTTATGTATTAGAAAATGAAATTAATTGATAATGGTTTAAAATGATGAGGCATGAAATATTTATAAGGATACTAAAAAACCAATCTATACATTAAAGCTTCAGAGCTGAAGATGACCTTTTAATCTTTCATCATTTTTTTCTTTTATTTCAAAAATTTCCAATTAAATAAACTGCATTTAAAAATCAAGTGAATACTTGATTAGTTTTCTGAAATGCCTAACTGCAAAATAATTTGAACTGATGATGTCAAATGATTGAGTACCCAACCCAACTATTGTAGAGTAGATAAAAAATGACATCCTAGAATATACTATAAAGAAAATAGCAAGCAATGGCAAATTATCATTTGGTGATGATAAATTGTAGTCACTTTATTCTAAGACTGTTATCTAATTAACTCAACATGATTTTGTATAAAGATCTTAATATATATATATATAAGGCAAAATAATAATAGAAATCATTAAGTGTTATTTAAGACCATTACAGAAAAGATCGATTGTAGGATAGAAATTTAAGAAAGTGGACTGAAACTATCATAAATGTCTAGAAGAGTGGAGCCATGTCAATATATACTACACTATCCAAAACAATTAAATAAGTAAAAAATATCACAATTTGTAAATGTAATAAATTTTGATATAGCAGCGACCATTTCTACATCCCAGAGAATCTCATGTTTATTAATAACATTTCTTTAGATTAAATAAAGAAAGAAATTTATTTTATTCAGCATTTTGATGATTCCCCATTTGCATAATCAAATGTTTTCTAAACATAAAGCTAAATGTTCTGTGAAATTGCGTAAAATTTGCTAGCTTTTTTAAATGAAATAATTAAAGTAATGATTGTAGAATATTCTTACTATTGTATTAGAATACTTAAAATTTGAAAAGTTTAATCTAGAATCTGAAACTGCTAATAATAAGTAGGGGTGACTGTAAAAGTTTTGAAGCCAGTACAGATTTATAAATATCAAAACAACTAGAAAGGCTTATTCTTCATTGATAATGAGATTATTACTAATGTTTCCATAAAAAAAAAGTTATTGAAGAAAGAGTATATTATCCAGAATGTATTTACAATTGTGATGAAACTGATATTTTATTGTTTGTTTTATTTAAAAAATAAATATATATAATACCGTAATTTTTTTATTTATTTGTTGAGTGAATGTGAATAAAAGAAAACACGTAATATATATATAATTTGTCCCTACCAAATTATTATTAATTTTTATACTATAATTTTAATTTATATATGCATACTGTCCATATAAAAATGCAACTGGGATATATATATATATGTGTGTGTGCAAGTTAAAAAATACTGAATACTTACAGCTTAATAAACAATACTTATTATATAGTAAACAAAGCTCATCATCAGATCAGAGTTCCGTTATATATTTGAACTAAACATTTTTAAATATATGACATTTCATATTTAATTTTAAACTTTTATATATATATTTTCATCCAGCTGAATCTTTATTAAGTCCGTGATAAACGTTGCAGCTCTTATATCTAAATATGCAAGATATCGGTTTATAATTGCAATAACATTCTGTCTGAGTCTAAAATAAAAAATATTCAAACATGCTACTTCAGAAATAGAATATATTGTACTTTTTATAGCGTGGTTCGATTTATAATTTTATGACTATTTGCTTTGTTTGAAATTATTTTTAACTATTTTGCAATTGAGTTATTAAATGTATACACAATTTTTTTTAAAAAAATAAAAATCAAATTAAGAAGGCGTTGCATCACAAAATAAGAAAGAACTGTTCTTTTAGAAGAATTACAGTTTGCATTACATGCATTCAAAGATGATTCATTTGTAGGAATCTATTTATATTATTATCTAGTGTTCATTAATTGCTCTTCCTTACTGAGAAAGGATTTTGAAAAAGAAAAAAAACATTTTGTTATCTAAGACAGATTAAATAAAAATTAAATGAGTGGCCTTATACTTTATTTTGATATAAAATAAAAATAACCGTTTATAACTTAATTAAATATAATGTGAAAATTCCTCCAGGAATACTTCCACAAATTTTAACGAATAATTGCACCTTCTTTAAGCCATTTACTCCCAAGAATAATCAATTTGTATATGATAAGAATTTTTGTTATTTATCATTCTTATTTTATCCTGTATCTAAATATCTATTTATTGATTAGCAAGGATAAGTAGTTGAATTGATTCTGAGTTAAACTGTAACATGTATTTTTAATTGTAAGTAGTAGTTTAAAAAATTGGAAATACTTTTTAATTATTCATCTCGGTGCTTTATATTAAATCTTGAATGTGCGGACTTACATTTTTTTAGACCCTGAGCTAACAAAAAATTGAGGTCTCTTCCCCAATTTTTTTTTAATTGTATAAAACAGACACACGTCTATTTACAGAGGTTATTAATACATTGCAAAGTCTTTATTAAATTATTTACCTTTAAGACGTGTAGAATATAAATTGAACAAAATATACTCTAGAACAGGGGTGGCCAACTTTTATGTTCATAAGATCTACTTTTTATTTTAAAAATGTGTTGCGATCGACTTATTGTCATAGGCGTAGTCTAAGTGGAGGGAGGTGTGAAAACCATGAATATGAGGAAAAACCTCGGAAGTATTAGGGCTAATTTAATTTAATTGTTTTTGTTACTATTGACAGCTTCTTCTTCAGCGTGTTAAAGCGCTTATATATACTATATCTATCTAGTAAAAAAATAACGGTAGCAATTATTTAACGGGCCAAAAAACTCATGTCCAGGTGAATTAAAGTAACATGAGTAACTATTAACAATATTTATTAATTCAAATTAGCTATATTAAGTCAAATTAAAAATATTATTTTCAATAATGATTCGACTTAGTGGACTTCACCGATCTAGAATTGAAAAAAAAATTAGAACAAAAATAACAAAAAAAACTTGAAAATCTTGACTTAATTTGTTTCACTCGTTATCCGACAGCTCTTGCCAGATTGACCTCGCGATCGATGAAAATTGGCTTTGCGATCGACCGGTGGATCACGATCGACTTGTTGGCCATCCCCGCTATAGAATATTAAATCTAAAAACATCATCTATACAATTTTATAGATATAAAGTTAGAAATAGTATTATCTAAGGGCAAACTACCAAGTTTATCATTAAGCGAATTAAGTCTTTTTTGAGACATAGTTGTTCAATATTCATCTTTAATTCATTTTAATTTATTGAAAGATCGTTGGCCTGAACAATTCAAAATCATTAAAGTCAAACAAATTCAAAAAGCTATCTCAACATTAGAAAATACAGATTGTATTTTATCTTGCACTACAATGTTATAAACATTTCTATTACAAAAAAAAACCATTTTTTCGTTTAAATTTTGATCAAAATCTTCAAGATAAGCAGGATTTTAAATGCTACATTTTTTTTTTCAAATTATTTGTTTGATTAAGATTCAAAAGAAATGAGAATTTTCTCAGAATAACATCATGTTCTTTTGCTCTTTGTTGTAAATTTGTTTGAAGTTTATTGATCACTGGAAAAAATTATTTTATTTAAAAATATCTCATGGAAATAGTGATTCTAGTGCATTTGGAGCATTTTCATCATTTGGTCACTGATTCCTTATTATTTTTCTTTTCCTCAAGGTATTATAATCAACATCAGGTAGTTTCTTTTTAACTCTCATCTTGATGTAATCAAATCAATATCTTAGTTGTATTTAGGAAGTTTAGGTATTTTGAATAGTGTTATAAATTTGATGAAATTGCTTCAAAATATCATCCCATAGAATTAGCATAAACAGGAACTCAAATTCTTCCATTTTGGCTTTGATGGGTTTTGCCTATCTTTTGGCATCACCACTTTTAGCTTCCTTGTTTTGTATTTCATTTAAAGACTCAACAATAGAATTCTAATTTTGCACAATTACAGAAGTGGCATTGGAATAACCTTCTCATTGTGTATTTGAAAAACCACCAGAGATTCTGAATCCAAATGAGATTTTATTGCTAATGATCATTTGGTTATATTTTTAAAAAGTTATATACTTTTTGAACAAGACTAAAAAAATTCACTGCTTCAAAACAACAATCCATTGTGATTTGGCCTACAAAATTTTAAAAATGTCCAGCATAAGGAATGTGATTGCATGTGATTTGATTGTAAAATTATGGCTTGCATCCCTTTATGTGTTTCTGACATATTAGCTATGTTATCATACAATTGCTCTTGACATTTCTTAAAATCAAGTCCACACTCATTCATTAAATAATATAATACTGTTTTAGCTAAATTTACTCCAGTATGGTCTTTGCTCAACAGGATATCCAGTTTCAAAATTTATATATCAAGGAATAATTGTCAACTGATCAAAATGTAATAAATATAGAGTCAAATAACTGATAAATTAAAATATCTCATTTATTTGATATTGTTCAAAATAGATTTTCTTACATCATTTGCCATTATTTCAACTAATTCCTCGCATGTTTTTTTTTATAAGAATGATGCTTTTCCCAATCTAGCAACTTCAAACTGTTCAATATACCTTGCTTAAAAAGGATCAAATTGAGACAGAAGTTGCAACAGTCCTAAGTAATTTCAATTTTGAGATTTAAATTTTTCATTGGTTTCATGAAATGGTAAGTCCCACTCTGTTAAAGATTTTATCACTTCTACAACTCATTTTAAGATTAGTTTCCAATATTCTTCATCTTCTCTTACTTAATCTTCTATTGCACAATCAATTGTTAGATTTCATGTGTTGTCAAATATGTAAGCATGGCTGTTTTATGATTTGCTGATTTTTCGATTCACTTGATATTGGATTTCTCCAATTGTTAAATCTATTATTTAAAAATGCAACTAAGAAAGTGGATCATATTTTGCAAAGAAAACAGTATGTGCAACCAGTTGCAAAAAAGTATAAAAATCAATCACATTGATATTTTTCTCCATTTGCTTTGATACCATAAACCCAGAGAACAATATTGTGTTTGATATTTAAATATGATTTTTAAATATCCTTTTTGAATTTACAAAAAAATCCAGTATTGATATCCTTCTGGTCCTTTTCTAATCCAAAATAATATATCTTCTTTAGAAAGAGAAATGCAACATTCAATGGCATCCCTCAGTTCTGTGATGCTGAATTTTGGGATCTTCTTTCATTGGGTACAGTTTCCACACAATGTAAATTTATTAATTCACTTGTGTTGGATGCAGTTTCTTTACTATTAATTATCAAAAAAAATCAGAGCAGTTGATGAAAATTCTTCTTTTGAGACAGACAAATTGTTTCCATTCATAGATGATACCATTGCTGGTTTTTAAAAAGTGCCATGTTTAGGGTAGCTTAGATAAGAGAGTATTTAAAAAATCTATTTTCTACTTTTTTTGAGTGCCACTTTCAAACCTCTCCAATTTTTATCTGATATAAAATATTACTGTTCATAAAAAATTTCAAAAATATTTATTAATGTACTGAAAAGAAATCATTAATTACATAATATTTTATAAGAATGAATAAATTTTCATGTTTCCTTGCTTCACAAAATTTTATGAGTGAATATATTTTGATGTACATTCAATTCTATGACCACTTCAACTTGCACAAATTTTATTTTTAAGTATATAATTTAAATATGAAGGGGAAAAAAACAATTTTTTCCTGTCATACTTATGAACAAGGCTTAATACTTTTACAAAACATCAAAATTTTGTGGCAGTGTACCTCAAGATAATTCTAACTCTAACGTCCATCTTGTTTTAACACAGATTCATATGTTGACACAAAAACTTCACTGCCTGAAGACTAAACTAACCAATTATTGGAGTATCAACAATAAGCATCATGTTTCCAAATGCAACTATCCATTACAGTTTTAAATTAGCAATAAGATATACATTTTTATTTAACCATACAATAGCTATTAAAAACTTAAATAATATATCATTTGAATGTGATCCAAATCTTCAGATAATTATGGTATCATACTAATAGTCCAAGAGTGATTAAAATTATAGATTCTATCATTAATAAATGATAAAATTTTATTATCATTTATAAAAGATTAAAAAAGTTATTAAGCTATGAAAACTGGCAGACATCTTGGCAACCCTTGATCACCAAAGGTAAATTTCAAATAGCTTTTTTTACAGAGTACGATACAAAAATTTTCACAGTTCAATTTTTTTTTAAAAATTAGATGCCCCTTAAAGGCAGAGGCTTAATTAGCTTAATAGTAAATCCTGCATTGGGGAAGAGGAGGGTAAACGTTTTTAAAAAACAACTAAATAAATCATTATTAAAAATGGTTCTTTTAAAGACACTCGAAAAAAGAATTAAAAAAAGAAGATTAGTCAATTTCTACATTATGAAGTTTTAAGGTTGTAATTAAATATTTATCTGTAATGTAATAAAAAAAAAAAGTAATACAAATCTTCATTAACTATACATACGAACACTTGTAGCTAGTCTGAGCTAAAGAATAAACAATGATTTACGGATCATGGCAAATGACTTGTCATATTAGCATTAAACTAGATATGTGAAAATAAAAACTAAACCTATTTGAAAATTTTATAAAAAGGAACATTTTTATAATCTAATGTTATATGTGCATATTTACTGAAAATTAAAAAAATTAAAAATAAAAGCCATAACAATTTTAAGTAAAACAGCTTTTTAAATAACCCTCTGATGAATTCTCCATCAGTCTCCACCCTTAAAAAAACAGTAGGCAATGGGTTCTGCTATCTAAAACAAATTCTAAGATGTTTGTAAACTGAAAAAATATTCAAGGGTGTTGCTCAGACTGAATTCTCACCTCAGATTACAGGCTTATTATAAAAATGACCTAATTGAAAATCTTTTAAATACATATAATTTTATACCACCAAAAGATTGTTTGCATTAGCTTAAAGAAGTACTGAAGTACATTTAAAATTATCTGTAGCTTTAAGTTAATGTATAATACAATTTAACATTATCAACACTACTTAAACATAAAGTAAAAGCCCAAGCTCTTATAAAACATATGTTTCTTAAAACTAAACTTTCAACTCTGACAATTATGCTAAATTTAAAACAGACTTCTATAAGAATTTTGACTTTTTATTTTAGGTTAAATAGCAATTCAGCGGGCTCAAAATATATCATACTTTAATCTTAGCACTGCATAGACTAATATGAGTAATTTAGTTGTTTTTTATTAATAGCATTAATGCAATTATAAAAACATCATTATTTAATATTTGTTATAAAATATTAATTTGTGTAAGATAATCAAAATAGGCTTATAAAAGTTTCTGTCAAAATAAAGTGCTTAATATTAACACAATTTATTTAAATAGAATGTAAATCAATTTTAAAATAAAATGTGCATATATAAGTTAGCTACAAATAAGTCTACTACCATTATATTAAAGACAATTGGTTTGAATGCTATATTCGCAACTTAGTATTTGTGAAGTGTTTGTCTTATAAAAGTTTGGACATTTATATATGTTACAATAAAGATCAGTAACATTCAAATTAAGTTGTAATAATACTTCAATTTTATAATATATATGAAGCCTATATTGAAGATCATTTAATATATATTACATTTCAAGTGATGTCTAAGCTAACCATCCAATATTGCTTATAAAATGGATATCTATCATTCTTTATTTGAAAGGTAAAGCAAGGATGAACCTTAAACATCAAATAATTGTGTGTAGCTAAATCAGTAATGTCTCCTCCTTCACTAATTTTCTATGAAGAACTCTTTGAAGAGATCTTATCCTTGTAGTGGATTGTTTAAAAACTGCTTCTTTTTTTTCTTATCTAATATATATATATATATATATATATATATATATATATATATATATATATATATAAATATAATATATATATATATATATATATAGAGAGAGAGAGAGAGAAAGAGAGAGAGAGAAAGAGAGATAATTTATTGTATATTATAATTATCCTACTAGATATAAATTATATAATTAATTTTATATTGTTTGCTCTAGCATATATATATCATAAAATAATGCATATATAAATAAAATTGAAAAATACAATTTATAATCTCTATAAGTATGTGAATGAATTTCAGAAGTAAAAAAGGAAAAAATATATTAAATGATATGAAAGTAATAAAGCAATCATATATATATATTCAACAAAAGTAAATAGTGTGGAACTGATTACAAATCAGTATTATAAGGGTAAATTATAATTTTATAAATTACCGTTCTTGCTTTATAATTAATTTATTTTTATTCTCTTATATAATTATTTAATACACTTTAATGAGTTGGGATTTTTTTTTTTAAAAAAAGACAACTTTTTTTCTTGTCATTGCGATAACAAAAAAAGGGTGTTTTTTCTTCCCCCTAATAAATTTTTACACAGATGATGAATATTTGTTAGTCTCAAGTTTATATTGTTTTTTTATTGTTGTAAAAATCCAAATTTAATATCTAGTGTTTATTATGTTAATAATTTTAAATAAATTCCATGCACAATATATATATATACAATATTTAAGCCAATAAACATCACATGATCACCATTTCTTATGCTTGCTTATAACTGTTATTAAAAAAGACAAAACTCTCTGTACGTATTGCCACTCAGTGCAAGCCAGAGTAATCAATGGGTTCCAGAAGTCTTGTGCATAAAATCCCCATCTAGTGCCTACTCATCCACTATCCCCAGACTAGTTTCTGGCTTGTGGCTTTCATCAGTGAGAAGCCTTGCATCAGGCAGAGTAATCAATGGATGCCAGAAGGCTTGTGCATAAAATCCCCATCTAGTGCCTATTCATCCAATATCCCCAGACTAGTTTCTGGCTTGTGGCTTTTGTCAGAGGCTCCTCACTGATGAAAGCCACAATCCAGAAACTAGTCTGGGGATATTGGATAAGTAGGCAATAGGTGAGTATTTTATGCACAATCCTTCTGGCATCCATTGATTACTCTGGCTTGCACTGAGTGGCAATACGTATAGAGAGTTTTTCCTGTTTTTATATACATATTTAATTTAGTCTAAACAGTTTTATTTTTATTGATTGACGTGAGAAAAGATTATCAAATATGTGATGCACTCTTTAAAATTAAAATATTATTTCACTATAAAATTAAAAGTGTTGACATAAGTCAATTAAATGCTGCTGACAAACAATTTTCTAAAATGGAACAGTCGATTCTGAGAATATCTGCACATATTTATACTACAGCAGAATGTGATAAAAATATTTATCTTATGATATGATTTTCAGTGTTCACATACTTGAGAAAAATAACTATTTTACCTGATATACTCCTATCTAAATATATTTCATTATAATATCATTTTGGGAGGATTTCTGATTCTTGTAATTAGTCAACTCCAGCTATCCAAACAAATTTTATAAAATGATCTTTATCTTATCAAACCTAATAGACTTTATTATTTTAGTATAAATTGCAATTTATTTGTTATATTTTTTATTTAATCTTGAATATACCCATATATTTTTTAAATTATGCTAGTACAATAAATAGTATATACTATACACATTTTAAAATAAAACTTTCAAACAAACACACATTTTTATTTGATTTAATTTTCTCCAATTTTCTTCTACTTAAAGAAAAGTTTACCTTTTTAATGAATGTCCAGCAAAATGGAAAAAAGACTTGGATAGGTTTTTAAAAATATATATTTCTAAATCAGCTTACAATAAAAAAATTACATGGTTGAATACTGATTTTTTTAAAACACTTGATTCCTTATTCTTTTCTTAATCAGAAATTTCATGAATTTGAACAAAGTCAGTTAAATACATATCTGTGTTTATAATTTTTAAAAATGCTTAAAAATAGTTGTATTGTTGTTGATTAAACTTTACATGGCAAAGTAATGTAATTTACAATGATTTTTGTAAAATTCAATTTACATATATAAAGCCTTCGGTTTTAATGAAATTTGAGGCAAAATAAAACTATGTTTAATATAATTATTACTAAAATTTTAAATATAACTAATAAATAATAAGGTACAAATTTATTAAAGTAAAAAAAAAATTTTTTTTCATTACTATAATAATGCATTTTGTCCCTTAATTTTCATGACATAAGTTTCACTCCTTCTAAATACATAATATAATTATAATAGTAAAATTATATTTTATATTTATCACTAAAAACATTATTGAAATCAATTAAAATAATTTTTAAAACATAAAATTGATTTCAGAATCTTTTCTGCTGGACAAATAAAATATGAACAAATGCTGTCATTTTGTGAAATTTAAATTATGCTATTTAGAATTTTCCCTTTAGAGTTTTCTTTTTTGGTAATAACTTCTAATATCTAGGAACAAAATTAAAAGTAAAATCTAAAAGCATTGGCATATAAACTGTTCAAATATCATTTGAGTAATACTGTAACTGGTAAAATTTAATCAGCAGTTCTACTGTGAGATTGTGTGGTCTTGGCTAAGAAAGAGTTTACAATATCATTAATTTAAAAAACAAAAAAAATAATATATTTATTATACAGTTAATTATTGACATTTTTTATTGTGTATGTATTTTTGTGTTTTAATGCCACAGTAAAGTGATGGACTCAATGGCTATCGCTGATTCAAAATTCAATCTGTCACTTCTGATGCTAAAATGTCATATGGTCTCCCAGATAACAAACCATTCAATTACATAAAAAAATATAATATTTGATAACAAAAGCTTACCATTTTTGTATTCTGTTCACAAAATTGTGGGCAGATGCAAAAATATTTGGATATTAGGTGGCAAAAAAATCTCAGAAATGCTCCTGTACTTAATATTAAAATAAATTATTAACTAAAGAAAAAATAAATTTACACAGCATTAATTAAAGAAAATTAAGTCTACTTTATTATAAAAACAATAAAAGAAGTATTGTTAAATTGATTAAATATTTACATTCATTTGATTAAAAAAAATTGCATTTTACATTGAACAGAAAAATTTATAAAATAATAGATTTTTCATCATTTTTGTGTGCTATTTTACACGTTGTGGGCTGACATAAAAATGACCAGATACTAAACAATTCATTATTTTTCTGTTGACATTTTGAGGATAAATATATAGAAGAGAATTGAAAACTTTTTATTTATATATTTATATACAGAAGAAAATCAATGACTGACCTATTGACATTACTTTTAGTAATTCAAATTTCCTTCATATTTTTGTTTAATTGAAATTACTGATATAATCATACTCAATATTGAAAGCGTTTATAACTTTTTTTCTGTTTTATTAGTTTTGAAAATAACCTTTAAAATAAAGGTCTAATGTTTCAACTTTTTTATATAATAGAGTGTATTGTGATTATTATACTTTTTAAGGATATTTCATGAAGTCCGATATCATTATATTCATACTAAAAATACCATCACTATATTTTTTATCTTCTACTTATAAAATAAAATTAGAATAAAGTTTTATAATCAATATATATTATGAGTAATCATATGACATATTGACTTGCCTTTTTTAACAATAAATTTTTTCATTGATGAGTGTTTAAAGAAATTGTTGTCATTGTGTATATTTGAGAGACCATGCTGAATGATGCAAAAGTGTTTCAAAAATAGAAGTTTTTAAGCTCATATATTTCAAAATGTAGGTCTTCATCTAGTACTTTTAAAAACAGACCTATTACATTAAAAAAAGTTGGATCAAATTAATTGCTCGATAATTTTTTATTCTTTTCTTATTTTATTTTCATATTCAGAATTAACAAAATACTATAAAATGTGTATACATTTAGAAGAAATCCATCTCAAAACTTTTCTTATATGGATAATTAACTTATACTTAATAATTTGAGTAATTTAAGGCTTCATTAACTAATAAACAATGGATTAATGGTATAGTACAATTACATATAAATTAATAAAATTATTGGGTTTTATGATTTGTAAAGACATCACTGTATATTTTTTATGAATATATTGTAATATTAATAACTAGTCACTCATAAAATGCAAGAAATTAAATAATTTTTCATTACCTGTAAAGAAAGTTAAAATTTTGAGTTAAAAAAGAAAAAGAGACAAATCTTTCTTTATAAAAAAGAAGCATAAAATATACTATAGAAAATAGGAGTCGGAGTAAAAGGGTTTTTTTCTTGAACAATAATAGTTCCTCTTAGTTATCTTTTGGTTTTTGTTACCAAGCTTCGAAACCCAGAGCCAAAGTAACAGTAGACCATCACAAAACTAATTGTCAGAGCATGAAAGGATGTTTTTTTTTTCATATGTCATAGCATCGGCCGGGAGGCGAATCCGCAGCAACCGTCTGCAACCAACTGCTTGCTTGCAAGGCTGCTGCGCTGACCTCTCGGCTATCAATGCTTGACTGAAAGGATGGTTTTACAAATAATTATCAAAAAAGGATTTGATTTGGAAAGATAAGAAAAGAGCTGTAAGTTTTATTGGATCCTTTCTTTAATGCCTTTAGCAAGTCCTATTGTAATTTAATCAACTCAAATGTTGTTAAGCGCACTTTTTGCTTGTTTCTCCAATCAATGTGACTTAGATTCAATAAATGATTATGTGGGAGAAGTAATGTAAAATCTTTCAAAAGTCTATTTGAATATCCACTTTATTTTAATTCTAATCTATTTGTTTTTAAAAAGGAGGTTAATACGGAAATGGAAATATCTGTTATTTATTACGAGGATAATCCGCCAATTAGAATGAGGAAAATCTAGTGATAAATAGAATACATTATATTCTATAATTATAAATCTAATTATTCTCAAAAAAAGTTAAACAAAAATTTCTTAGACATTATTAAAAACTATACTTCCAATCGTTCTCAGTCAAAAAATGAATAACTATCAAACGCACAACAAAACGCGTGACTCTAATTTATATACTGTATATATTAATAACATTTTTACAAAATGAAGAACACAAGACCATTTTTTAATCATTTTTGTGCTTTCTGTTCTATTAGAAATTCATTTAGAGACTCTTCTGATAACTCATATATACACATACAGATGGATAAATTCTATATATAATTAGATTATTTTTGGATTAACATGATCAGTTATCCATTTATCTAAAGAATAATCAGTTCTTAATTTTGCTTAGTTAAATATAATTAGGATTGATATTTATGAAGATGATTAAATAATATATCATTTAGACAAATGCTTTATATAAGATATCCAGTTATATTTTCTAATCCTCATACATCCAATCATTTACCAGAAAATTGCGATTAACTTACATCCGTAAGTATATACATTTGGGTCTCTTTTTGTGTGGATTTTTTTAATGCGATTTTGAAGTTATGCATTTTCTAAATATTTTTATGTGGTTTTCTTTTATGCAATAAAGAAGTTCATACTTCCCTTAAAATTGGGATTTCCCTGTTTTAATACATGCATTAAATTTTTCATACTTTAAATGCAAATATAGGGAATTTGAACTCAGACTTTCAAGCACCAGCACGAAATACATATATTGGTGACTATTGATCTTTTCTACATGTGTAATCATATGTATCAGTGATATGAGATAATGTGGGTAATTGAAAGGTGCTTGAAAGTCTGAGTTCAAATCCCCTATATTTACAATTAGGCTCCGGGTATATGAAGAGTGCCTGTATTCCAAATATTATACTTTAAATGCCTGTTGGAAAAAGGTTTGACAATAAATTTGAATACCGTAGAAGATTTAAAAAAAGATAATGAAACAGAAATGAAACCTGTTCGTTTCTCAGCAAAAATGATTCGAGAAAGTCTTCAACTTTCTAATCAATTGGAAAATCATTTTTTTATGAATGACATGAATTATGAATTCAATTCCAATGAGAACTAAATAGGTTGTATGTCTGTGTTATGTATTTGTATGTTTATATTTTCTTTTATACACATATATAAGCGGAAAACTTTTAGACAGAAAAAAGTCACAAGCAAAAATATTTAAGAACTTTTAATTCCTACTTAAAAAGAAACGTTTTTAAATATTTTTACTTGTAACTTTTTTCTGTCTAAAAGTTTCTTCATGCATATATGTGTATAAAAAAAAATTTAACTGTTAGTCCTTATTAACACATTCATGGAAGCATGTTATATATATATAGTTGCACTTGTGGAAGTGCATTCTCTAACAGCTAGACACAGCAATCTGGATATCATAAGCTTCATAAACAATTAGTAAAATCTTCATCTCAAAGTTTAATTACTGATTACATTGTTAACAGAAAACCATTAACACAGCATGAGACTGAAGTTGACACTAATTGTATTTCCTTTTGTGACGAATCTGATGTCTTACTAGTTCACAAACAAACCATATATTGTCAAATAGTGATAATGATTAAAATATGTATGAAAAAATGTAAAATAAATTACACCTAAAAACATATTGCTTTGAGTAATATTAAGTAGTTATTAAAAAAAAGTAAAAAAAGTTTGTCTTGTATCAATTTTTTTCAAATATTTGAAATTTTTTATTAGTCATACCTTATTTCCATAATTTTTTATGCAAATTTTAAAGTAATTTTACCTTGCTGCTTTGCTTTTATGCAATTTTTAAAAATTATGGAACCTATCCCACATTTTTCAATGTGAGTTAAGTCTATTTTTGTGTGATTTCTTTTATGCGGGTTTTTTGCAGAACCTATCTACCATATAAAAAGAGACCCAGGTGTATATATATATATTATAAATGGGGTTTGAGCTACTATCCTCTAATATTGAAGGCCACTTTCTTTTTAGAAAAACACCTATGGATATGTTACTTTCTGGCAGCACCATTCCAATTTTCAAAATCTATAGTGAATTGCATGTGTATGCATTTGAAATGAGACCAATAAGTTAAGAATGTCACAGGTAACTAAATAATTTAAATAACAAAACTGCTTATTTGTGAAAATTTTTATCCATAAATATTATAATTACATGTCTGTATAGTGTTACAATCTTTTTGGAGCAGGTAGCGATAACTATTAGAATTAAGACTCTTCTGTTTACAAACCTCTTCCCCTAACATATTCACATTCAATATTAACATTACTAATTTATTGATATAAAAACAATAAAAAAATAATAATAATGATTAAATACAAATAACTATCCACATAAAATATATCTATTTACACTACAATAGTATTATTCTTAAATAATAACAAAAACTTCAGTTAATTTTTATGTAAAAAATATTTATACATAATAAAATTTATATATATAATTCTTTAAATTGTTGTGACCTCTTTGCTAACTCAGTAATCTTATTATTATAGGTATACCTACATCTACTATTAATAACTTTTAAAAAATATGCAATTTGTATCTTTGATACTAATTAAGATTAAGTTCATTTTTGTTTGTTATTTGGGATAGTTGTTTTTTTCTTTGTAGGCACTTTTTGACCTAAATACTCAATATTCTTTAAAGTTCCTCCTTCTGGTGCATATCTGGATCTTTTGATCTAATGCATTTTTTTTTAACATCATTGGTTCCTTTATTTTACTTATTAAGCTATGGGCCCAAACTGAAGAATATATTGTTTTTAATTTAGGCCATCTTACTTGTATAGGCATATAAATCTATAACTAGTTGAGTATGTAATATTATGATAATCTTAGTTTTTTAATAATGATAGATCATCATCATCAACCATTATCAATCCACTTCAGGGTGAAGGTCTCTCCAAGTTTAACCATCACCTCTGCACACTTTTTTATTTCATCCATCCATCTCACATGTGGTCTCTTTCTGGGTTTTTTTACATTCTCTTGAAATCCAGTTTAAGATTTCAACTATCCATCTACATCATCTCTTTTAGCAATATGTTCAGCCCAACTCCATTTCAGTATTTTAATTTTGTCCATGAGGTTAGTAACACCTGTTTGTTCTCTTACCCAAATATTGTGTTTTCAATCTCTTCTTATTACTCCCAACATGCATCTCTCCATACTTCTTTGAGTAGTCTGAAGTTTCTGTATTGCTCTTCTATTAAGTGTTTAAGTCTCAGATCCATAAGTAAGAACTGGTAAAATACATTTATTAAAAACCTTCCTTTTCAAACATATAGGCATATTTCCTTTTAGTATCAAGTTATTTCTACCAAAAGCACTCCATTATGTTAATAATCTGACAAAGATATTTGTAGCTGTTCGCTTCTTCTAACTCATCATAATCTATCTTTATTTTCATATTTTGAGGTAGTCTTTTTAACATTTATCTTTAGTCCTACTTTCATCTGATAACTCCTGCAACATTTCCTGCAGCTCTAAAGCATTATTTGCAAAAACTAACTACATCATCTACAAAATCTAAATGACTTAAATGATCTCTATTTACTTTCACTCCTTTAGCTTCCCATTTTAATCCACAAAATACTTTTTGCAGCACTGCTGTAAAGTGTTTTGGAGATATGGAGTCATCCTGTCTTACACCCTTTTCAATGTTGATTTTCCTAGTATCATTATGCAATCTAATTGTTTCTGTTACATTTTTATAAATATTCTTTAAAATATGACAATAAATAATGATAGATATCTCTTTCTTTATCCATGATTGATATAAAGCCAATAAAACATAACATGGTTTATAATGTTCAAACAGGAATCCATAAGCAGAAGTCAAGTGATAACTTATTATTTTCATAATTCCCTTAGTCTGTTAACCACCATAGGCATTATCTTTTGGGTAGGATTGGTTTTACAAGCAGTTAAATTTAAATCTCCTAATTTTTTAAAAATGATTTGTTATAAGCAATACATATTTTTTTATCTTAATGGCTGAAAAGCTGTTGCCCTGAAAAACACAATAAATAATTAATTGGTAATGTGAAATCTCAACTTTCGTTTCAACTTTACACTACTACTTTTGTTAATAATTATTTCTTTATAAAATAAAAATGACCATTTTTTAATTCTATTTTTTTCCCTTTACTGAACTTTGATAAACTTACAAGATTTAACTTTTTCTTTTTTCTTTTTTCACCTAACTGCTTTAAGCTTGATTCATTTAAAATAAATAAAAGGATTTGAAGCATAAAGTGATCATATACATTTCAGCTATGACTATAATGTATTTCCAGACAATTTTCAAATTTTTCTATGACCAACCTAAATTAGTAAACTAATGAATATCTGATCATTATTATATGGAGTGTAAAGCAAACAAAAACATATAAGTATTCATTTCCTGGTAGTTAATTAATCTATTAGGTGTGGTTTCTTAACTATTTCTCTACATAGAGACTTGTAAGGACTTTTGAATCTGTTGTGAACAATTTAAGGCTTTTTTACTTTCAACTTTTTACTATTTGAGATACAACATTGTGCTTAGTCAAGCGTTGTTAGCCAAGAGATTAGCACAGATGCTTTGCAAGCAAGTAGTTGTTTGCAGACGGTTGTTGTGGGTTCGCCTCCTGGCCGATGCTATGACATATGAAAAGGAACATTGTGCTTATCAGATTATTACTTGAGTGAAGAGATTCTGTTGCACAAGAGTTAATATCATTTCTTATGGTGATCAAATGTTTTTTTCTTAGATTGCCACTATATCTGTTTTCTCTGTTTGAATATTTTCTCTATTAAAAATATTAATAGTACCCGTTTGGAATATCAACATTAAAAATCAAGATCTACCCTTTCTTTTTCCAAGGCTTAGAAATATTAATTGCTGATTTGTCTGTTAATGAGGAGATAACGAGCAGATTTTATATGTCATGCATCCTTGACATTATAATAATTTATTCAGATATATTTGGTTTAAACATTTTATTGATCCTTTACTCTCCCATGTGATCGTGTGTATATAAAATAAGATCTTAAAAGAAATCAAAATTATTAAATTGACTAAAAAAAAATTGAAATCTTTATCTTACCATAAAATTATATATATATTAAATCATCAAACCATATTGTCTAGATATCATAATTTTTTTTTAAACAAAAAATTTCTCGATATATGTGTGCATTAAATTTGAATCTTCATAGCGCTCACAACATTCTTCATCATTTTTGATCAGGCTTCAGTATTTTATACTGAAATCTATATTGAATTTTCATCCTTTTTTTATTCATTTTTTTTTCTATTTAATCTTGCTTTCTTAATTTCTTAATATTTAATATTTATAGTGAGAGACATTGGACAAGTTTAAGATTGTAACATCATTTCAAAATGAATCCTAGAAGAAAGCAATCGTAAAACTTTTATTGTAATAAAAATTAGATAAGTAAGGTAAATGCCATTTATATAATTATCAGAAATCGATGTTGATCCATCTAATAATAATATATATATATATTCACGTTATATGGTTTAAATTTTTATTTACTATATATGTATCTTAATGATATGAAAACTCATTAAAGATTTAGAAACTTTGAAAACATGTACACAATGTATTGAAGTATATGTCGGTTCATGTAAATAAATTTTTAAAAAAGAAAAAGAAAGAAAATAATTCTATTGGATTTTTTTATATATGAAAGATTTCTGATATATTTGTAAAATTGACTTGCTAAAACAAATATT
Source organism: Epiperipatus broadwayi (assembly GCA_028023455.1). Taxonomy (NCBI): domain Eukaryota; kingdom Metazoa; phylum Onychophora; class Udeonychophora; order Euonychophora; family Peripatidae; genus Epiperipatus; species Epiperipatus broadwayi. The sequence goes on along the minus strand of JAQFVV010006258.1, from coordinate 2,997,026 downwards.
GTTAAGATAGTGATAAATTATGGCAAACTATTACGGTGATGATCATGTATTATTGCTATTTTATTACGCTAGGAATTCGAACCAACTTAGCATACATAAGTATGTTTATAGTCCGTATATATTGTCTATATCAATATTTAATACAAAAATATTAATGTCTGTGTTTATCCGTATATTTATGTGTGTGTGTGCTATTTAAATAAATATTTATCTAAATGCAATTGTGTTTGTGTTTGTAAATATAATATACCACTAATGTACACGTAGTTCCGCTAAGACTTATCAGAAATGAACTCAATACCATAATATGAGTATGAGGATATACTAGATTCTGACGTCGTTGGAATTTTTTTAACCAATTAGAATAATTCTGAATTCCCAAGTTCACTAAACAGGATTATTTTTTTTGCTTTATAAGCGATGATTTCTAATACTATTGTAAAACAGCTGAATAGAGAGCTGCTATAAACTCTTGGATAGATAGATATTTAAAAATGAAGCTAATACATTTTATATTTTTTATTTATTTTGTCAACTTAGCTGTAAGTGAAACAACGGAATGCTCCAGGTAAGAATTTTTACAACATTATAAAATTTAAATAACTATTGTCTCTGTGTGTACATTATATTCATCATTTTCATTATATTCTCGTGGATGGAATACGTGTAGTTGAAATTATTATAGATTTTTTTTTTTTAATTTATTATATCTTTCTTTTATCCTATCATTTATTTTTATAAAAGTCTTTTAAAATTATACAGTATTTTATTTCCTACAACTACACCCAAATTATAATACAATACAGTTACTGGTATCGTTACTGATCCGTTATAACCGGAAGGGGGGTGGGTAAATATGTATAATATTAGAAAAAAATCAATAAAGATTTGTTGTAATAATAAAAGAACTTCTTTTAATATATTTTTCATTTTAAAAACTCATAATTGCATACTTCTGCTCTTCAGTATTGCATTTTTAGGTGACAGTTAGTATTTTGACTATTGAAACTAATCTCTGAACATGTGCTTCTGTCTCAGTCATGCTATGTTTTCGCTTATAGAAACATACAAAAAAGCACCCAAATATTTTTATTACAAGATATTAAAATATTATTATAAACCAACTGTAATAACGCATCTTCTATGCAGTAATTATATATAGGACTATTTTTATCATTTGATGTTAATTGTTAAATGTCTTTAGAAATTGTCCAACATATAATTATTACTTAAATGCTATCATCGCAAACTTTCACAACTCTTCTATATATCTTATACTATGAAAATGCATTTATTTATTATTTCACACTTCCAAAAATAGCTGACAATTTTGACTGACCAAATAATCTTTTTCTGAACTGTAACATACATATGTACAATACTTATATATCATCATCATCATCATCATCAACCATTATCAATCCACTGCAGGATGATGGTCTCTCCAAGTTCAATCCATCTCCGATCTTTAGCTTCTCTTCTCCACATCACCCCTGCACATTTTCTTATTTCATCTATCCATCTCACATGTGGTCTCTTTCTGGGTCTTATACAATCTTTTGGAATCCCGTTTAAGATTTCAATTGTCCGTCTATTATCATCTCTTCTGGCAATATGTCCATTCCAACTCCACTTATATACTTATATATAAGTACCTTATAATAAATTAAATACAAAAATAAAATTTCATTCTTTTTAAAAATTACAAAAACAATTTCTGATTTTTTATATTAATTATAAATTTATATTGCATTATCTATAATTAAACCCTCAATTTAAATTGTGTTTAATTTTAAAATTAAACTTACTTTAAATATTTCATATACTGACAGGTTGACAGGTACCTTTAAAGCTTTTATAGTTATATATTTTGAAAAATATTACTTTTAAAATTCTACTATATCTAAGATTTAACTTTTTTGGTATATTAACCAAAATCTGATAAATTACATTTATGTACTGTAACATTTAAATTATTTAAAAATTAAAGTTAATTTAACTATAAAATGATATTTTAAAATCCATTTTTAAAAGTTTCATATAACATTAATAATAATTGTATAGTCTATTGTTTTGAAAATCGTATGGCTTTTCCCAACAGTTTTACACACATGACTTAACTGATCCTCCTCCCTCAACTGGAAATTAGTCCAAAAAGCTTTAATAGTATCAGATTTAATAATGTATTACACAGAATTCTTATAATGTTGATATAGACTTTGGGATATAGGCCCTAAAGTTAAGATTAAATAGAATAAAGCAAATTTATCTTTTCGATATAGAGTGGAGAGTGGTGGGTCGTGTGAAAGTTTGTGCTCATATATACTATATAATAAAGCAAATAGAGAAGTTCATTATTGTTTTAATTTTTTTATAAAAAAAACTTTTTACAATATTTAATCAGACAAGCAGAATTGAAGAGGATTTCTCTCAAGAGAATAGTGTAAGTAAAGATGACTAGAAAAGATAAGTTGAAAAATACAATATTTAGATGTGATAAAAGAAACAGCATAGTAAGTATTAAAAATATGTACAGTGTGACTGAATCATAAATTGTTCCGACTTATCTTGAGTTGAAAAAATTTCTAAACAAAATTCTTTTCATTAAGATTCTCTTTAAGAATATGAATACATTTTTGAAATTGAAGATTTTTAAGAAATATTACTTCAACAAGCAAAAGTGATTTGATGAGTAAATAAAGTTTTTAATAAGATTTCAACTATCATTGAATTACATTGATTTAGATAATAATAAAAAATTTTAATAAATTCGACATTATTTCCTGATCATTAAATATCTGAAGCAATACATATTTGCAATTAACCACGACAATGATATATGATCTCCTGAGTCTTAGAAGATCTATGAGAGTTGATCATTAAATTAAAGGATAGTAATGAAAATATTAAAGTATATGTTATAAATATTAAGTGCCTTTTTTGAAATTTTGTGAGATGCCAAAAATTCTATTTGCATTACTGATAAAATAATTTTATTAATAGCTATCACAATTATGTACAGCATTTTTATCATAAATTTTTGAAATATCTCGATTAATGTCAAATTTTTAATTTTTTATATTATTAAACAAATATTCAGAAAGCATGTCTTTAAAAATGATGATTATATCAAAACATTTAAAACAATAAATAAAACAAAACAAAAAAAATAATAATTCTGAATTTTAATGACATATTAGTCACATATATATATAATCATAAAAAACGAACATTTTGTTTATATTATATATATACGTGCAATGTCGTTTGGCATCCTAGACCATTTACTGATGGTTAAGCATTACTAAGTCAATCGTAGCGTAAGGAAGTGATTTTTTTTAAAAAAAATGTTTCTAATTTCAATAAAGAAAGGACCATATGCAAAACTTAAACATCATTAATTGGCATCAGAATGGGATTTGGGTTTTCATCATCAGATTTTCAATGATATGGATGGCTGAAAAATTGGAGATTGGAGTAATTTGAAGCCTGTCCATTAAAGTATGAAGATTTGGTATCTTAATATAAACTGAGCACTGATTATATATATGTGTGGGAGATGATAATCTGGACCAACTGATGAGTGCTGGTTTAGCATGAAATACACATATTGGTGATTATTTATCTTTTCTACATGTGTGTGGTCATATGTATCAGTTGTATGAGATAGTGTGGATAGATGGAGGGTGCTTGAAAATCTGAGTTCAAATTCCCTATACCTACAATTAAGTTCCAGGTTTGTGAAGAGTGCCTAGTTTTTAAATATTTAAATCCAGTTATCTAAGCATATGTGTGCTTGGAACCAAGCAAGTACAATGATCTATTAATAATATTTGTAATTTTATACTTATTATTTAAACAATTAACTAGAATTATCATCATCATCATCATCATCATTTATTTAACAATTGACAAATGCTATAAAATTATTTTAACATTTGATTATTTTGATAATAGATTTCTTGTCTCCTAAATAATTAATTTTTGATATCAAACCATCCAAATTTGGTTCCTACACAATTTTTGAATCATCTTAAACTGCCATATAATTAACCTACATATTAAATTACTAATCAGATGCTTCTTTGGAAATTTAATTTTTATGATTCTAAACATGTCTAAAAATATGCTATGCTGGAAATTAACCATGTAATGATTACATATGTTAGACTGGATAAATTATTTAATTATTTTTGTCATATCATGATACATACTAACTAATCTTTGGTGCTAATACAGATGTAAGCCTTGTTAGTATCATATTAGAACTTATGCATGTTTTAACTTTTAACTCAACTCTTTTCACTTACTTTGCAACATCAAAGGCATTGTTTATAACAATAATATATATTTTTTGCAAACTGAGTGCTTCTAGTCGATGTCATTTATTGCTTGCATGTTCCAGCAGTGTTTTTGGGTGTTTTAAAATTCAAAATGGCTAGCGAGCGCGTACTATATCAGCACCAAAATCTTTATAGCCCTTTTCAGGTTCTTATGAATTTCTTTTAATTAATTGCAATATTTTAATTATTTTTTCTAGAAATAATGGATCTCAACTTTTTTTAAACTTATTATTAAGAAAAATTGTATATAAATATAATATTCTCAAACTCTAAATTAATTATGTATAGTAATTTTTTTATAACATAATATAATCAGCATTAATTTACTTAACAAAATGTTTTCCAATAGTAAAATTCAAATGACCCTAAGATGGTAATAAATATAAAATTTTTAAGAGTGATCTGTCACAGGTTTACTTATTTCACCTCCATTATTTAGCTTATTCATCAGTGATCTTCCAGAAATATATCACATGAAATGAATCTATGTTGATGTTCTTGCTTTCATTTCATACAATAAAATCCTATCCAGAAATAAAAAAGACTCTTAATAAAGATAGATAAAATATGAAAAACTTTTATAAGTTGGTCATCATGATCATTATTTAGAGCTGTAATTGATACATTATAGGACAGCAGTTCTCAACCTGTGGGTCATGACCCCTTTGAGGTCGAACAACCCTTTCACGGGTGTTGCTTAGAGCATTGAAAAACATTTTTGATTCATAACAGCAGCAAAATTAAAGGTTGGGGGTCACCACAACATAAGCAACTGTATTAAAGGGCCATGGCATTAGGAAGGTCAAAAGCCACTGTTATAGGATGATCCTATTTTTCCAATTCATAACTTCTCTTCTCCACAATGCACCAAAAAAAATTTTATTTCATTTTCCATATTACATTGATCTCTTTCTAAGTCTTTTACAGTCTTTTGAGATTCAATTTAAAATTTCATTTGTACATCTATAATTCATTTTTCCAAACAATATGTCCATCCTAGCATCATTTCAATCTCTTAATTCATTTATTATTACAAATATGTTATTTCTCTTATCTAGTTATTTTGTTTTCAATCTCTTATTGTTACTTCTAATATATATTTTTCTATACTTCACTGAATGTTCTGAAGTAATGTCCAAGTTTTAGATTCATAAGTAAGAATTGGAAAAACATATTAAAAACTTTCTTTTCAGACATCCTCGGCATATTTCCATTTCTATCACAATCATTCATCCAAATTTAACTCTGTGATTATTTCATCTATTATGTCTTTATTAATAATCTGACCAAAGTATTTGTGATTACTAACAATTTATAGTTCATGATTATTAATCTTTATTTTTTTCTTCTGAGAGAAGCCATTGAGTATTATTTGAATGACTTTAGCATTTATCCATAATCATATTTTCTTATTTTTATCTTATACCTCTTGCAACATTTCATGAAATTCTAGAGTATTAGTTTCAAAACAATTGCATTATCAGCAAAATCTAGATAATCTTCACTTATTATCACTTACTTAGCTTCCCATTTTAATCCACAAATTACCGCTTCTAACATTACTATAAAAAGTTTTGGACATAGGAATCAACCTATTGCACATCCTTTTCAATATTATAATACCATGCAATAATATAAGTTCTGCTGCATTTTGATACATATTCTTCAGAATATGACAAAATCCTGGAAATATGACAAAATCCAATAATATGACAAAATTCAGTAATTTAATCACCATAAAAAGATTTATAGAATCAAATCTTTTCATAATCTATATATCCAAAGCATAATGGCATCTCATATTTATTGGTATCTTATTCCTAATTCAACAAAACAGTATGATCAATTTTTTAACTAAACAACAAGTAAATATTTGCAATATGAATATACTGAACATACAATCCTAGCCTATACTTTTTTCATACATCTAAAATTATATTTAAAATAATTTATAGGAATAAACTTGTTATAAAGTTAGCTAGAACTGCATGATGTTATTATGCAAAACTTTACAGTTTCCTTAGTATTAGCATATTCTACTATGAAAACTGTGCCCTTACTTGGAAAAAATATCCACAATAAACTTCTAGATAATAATACCATGAGTAATATTACTGATACACTTAAATTCACTCCTTTTGTGGTGACTTCCTGTTTGTTCATTTATTCTTCTATCATATATTAAAAGTTGCTTCATAAATCATGTTATAAAAAGCTATTAAGAAGATTGAATTTGTTAATAATTCAAGATATAATTTCACCACCTAAAACTCAAATTAAATTCATCTTTTTGAATACCCAAACAACAATCTAAAAACAAGAATCATAACATAAAAATGATTATTATGAGAATTCAAACAAATTTATTTTTCCAGATCTAATACTAAAGTCAATTGGATTGGATTTTTCTAGATATTAAGTCTCATCAATAGTTCAATCAACCCATGTTCATTGCCCTTATCTACTTCATAAATGGAATTTTACAGTCTCTGATCTATGATTATATGGGTAAGCACAAAACATAAACCATATGGCTAATGATTATCTAATCTATAGCTGCAGTAGCATAACTGATGGATTAATAAAGTGCCTAATAAATATAATTTCTGATTGGAATATCTCATCAATAATTAAAATTTCTCAAATATCCAAGTGCAGAAATAAATAAATAAACATTTTAATTTATAGTTAATGTTTTTAATCCTTAATAAATTCTCTTTTGATATTTGTAGAACAAAAAATTTTAAATTTCTCCTCTCAATATTTTTTTAAAATTAGATCCACTCACTAAATTAAAATAAGGATGTTTACAAACAAATTTACAACTTACATAAATAGTTCTTTTTTTTTTTCGGTTTATTTAATTGAAGTCACTGATTAATATAAAATATGGATTCTTACAATCCTACATTCACAATTTATATAAAAATTTCAGTTATAACTTTTTTTTCTAATTTTTTTAAATAGATATCTTACGATAAAATGTTAAGTAGATGGAAACATTTTTTTTCTTAAAAGTAACCTTTATTAGTTACCCGTTAAGGATTACAAAGTGTTCAATGTTACATGGTAAAATAATTATTGACCAAGTTTATATCCATAAAAGGGTTACTATAATTTTGATTAATGTGTATCGGTACATGGATAATAAACTCTTGACCCGCAGCCGAAAATTCCATAGCCATCATTATAACTTTTGACACTACTTCTTAATTCTATAACATTTTTTTTAATCATTTCTTCCATCCTTTTTTTTTTTACTGATACAACTTTTAGACATAATTTAGTTTTGTCAGTGGCCTAAATGTCTGTCTTATATCATACTTCTCAAAATTAAATTTATAACAATAGCGAGGCTAGTAGAGTCTATTCAAGTAAAGAATTTATTTCCTATTAGAAACATGCAAAACATTGCTACAAAATTATGTTTATTAATAAAAAGCATAAAAAATATTGTTTGCTAGACTTCATATATAATGATACCATGTTACTTATATCTGACTATATTTGGAAGTGTTGTCATAGTATTAGATCATATATTTGGCATATTTATGATTTGAGTCCAAATCCAAATATATGTGAAATATTTTTTTAAATACCCTAAGACTTTTTTTAGAAAAAGATTTTCAGGTAGCTAACTCATAGTCAATCATAGGAAAAATAAGAAAATTTTTTTATCAACAACAAATTCATGGACTTTAAACTCTCTGAAAGATGTTGAATAGGCTCTTCTCTTGCATAGATATAATTATAATTCTGTCAACTAACTTCATACATTACTGAGAATGTTATAGTGCTATAACTTAGCTATAATTAATATTTATTTATAAATTTTATTTTTAATATATTGAATTTTATAAGATTAATTTAATATTTAGTTTACATACATTTATCTGTGTGTATTAAGATAATAATTAGTGGCAGACAAACATCAATTACAATCAATTATGTTGTGTGCATTTATTTATAATACTATTTAAACTCTTAAGCAAAGTGATTGATCAGGTTAATTGATATTTTGTTGGATACTTTGTAGAATTAAATTTGTTCATAAAGTGTCTCAGTGAGGAATGCCAAAAGCATGAAACCGGTCTGGAAATAGGAATATTCTGAAAAGCTTGTTAAGAGCTATTAGTATGCTCATTATATAACATTTGCTCTTAAATTATTTGAATATATCGAAAAAGTTTCAATATTTCTAATTTAACAAACAATAAAGTACTGACTTAAGCATTTGTTTTTAGGGAAATTGCTTTTCATAATTATTTTATTAAAAGCATTAGGAATATCATATCTTATATAAACAAAACTAGATATTTTTAAGTTAAAGATTTTTTTGGACTTATAGATAGAAACATTAAATACTTATAGAAATTGTCATGTAATGATCGTATAAATTTTTCAGTTATGATGTAACTAAATAAAACTGGGAGAGGAAGCTATAATTATGTGATCTAGCAGATAATAATCAACCCTGTCTGAGTACTGTAAATATAAATTTAAGTTTGATATTGAAAGTATTAAGATGTTTCTTGAAGAGAGAAACCATAATAAAAGAAAAATTAATGAGGCAATTTTAATAAATAGAAATAAAATGAATATAATTAATAGACAAGCTGCTAATATTAAAATTCGAGATTCGTGGGATTTGAGTTGATGATGTTTGCTTCCGTTATGATTTTTTAATTTAACAGCAGTTGAAGAGGGTTAAGGAATTAACCAAAAGTTCTTCTGAATATTGAAAGATTAATTACCATTATATTTATTATTTTTATTGTTATTATATATATGTAAAATACATATTTTATAGTTCATCAAAATGAAATTTCAGAATGAGATTTGTTAACCATAATATTTTAAAGTAACTTTTATTTGATCAAATGATTTACAGCCTTAAATTATATATATTAAGAGGTCTATAATAAGCTATGGCACAGGATAATTAAAAAATTGAATACAAATCTGTTCACAAGTATTGTGGAAATTTGAAGAAAAATTTATATTAAAAAGGTGAATGAAAAATAAGTGTCTAAAAATGTAAATGAGAAAAGCAAAATGAAATGCTAAAATTATAAATATAAAAATATTAAAACAGCTATAGAACATTTTAAAGAAATTTGGATTACTTTTATATATGTATGACATAGAGCAAAACTTTTCAAAATTACATGGCATGCACTGTGATGTCACAGATTTTGTCAATGAAAGAACAAATATAAATTTCAATTTTTTTAATTAGCAGTAGATATCATCACATGATCACCATCTCTTAGGCATTAGATAGGGATTTTATGCACAAGCCTTCTGGCATTCATTGATTATTCTGGTTGGCACAGGGTGGCATTACTGTATGGAGAATTTTGCCCTTGTTTATAGCAGTAGATAATTAGATTTATTGTTGAGTACAAATTTTTTTTTTTTAATTTTAACATAAAATTTTTTTTTGTTATGCTCAGTTGTTATGTTCTGTAGCATAATCTAATAATCATTCTGTTTATTTTAGAATTCATATACTTTAGCACTATAAACACTGAGGAATACCTTTGCTTGCATAGTTCATTAGTTATAAGTACCATTTGCAAGTGCATTTGATAATTCTTTATTTAAAATTTAACAATTGGCTAATAAAAACACAGTATATTTATAGAGATCAATTAATAAAAGATAGTGAAGACATCAAAAAATCTGAGTTGCAAATGACAGGTATCATATTTAATCAGAAATGGCAGAACTATTCACATTGTTTTTAACAGTAAGTAACATTAGACAGAAAATGTCCCATATGGCTATTTAAGTTGGATTGGATTGGAAGACATATGAATGTCTGAAAATTTCAGATTTTCTACTTAATAGTTATCCATTAGATAAAGTGCTGGTCTTGTCCTGGCATTTTTAATCTAATGCTTGAATATCCTAGCACCTCACTGAAGTAGCCAGTAGCAGAAATTGGTCTGGCATTGAGGAAATTCTGCAAAGCTTAGAGCTTATTTGTGAGCTCTATATATAACAGAAAATGTCATGTAAAAAAATGTATAAATATAATGCTTCTTACTAAAATATATATTTATGTTCTTATATAATGATCCATACATGCTTAAGTAAGCAATTTGCCAGAAATAGTTGTCAAATGATTGTATAAAATCTAGAAAACTTAATCACCATTTAGATAATGTGCACAATGGATTTAAGAATAAGAACAAGTGATTTTTTGCTAGAAATTTTGAAGAATTGAAACAGCAAACTAAGTTTTTTCAAAGCATGTTAAATTAAATGATAAATTAGCAAAAGCTTTTTTTTTTTTCAAAATTGTTTTATTAATTGCTAAAACAAAAAAAAACCTTACACAATTGACAAAAATGTCACCTTACCAGCAGTGCAAAAAATTAACAAAACCATCCATCGTTCTGAAATATCAATCTTTATAGTAATAAAAATTATTATGCCCAATGATAGAATTAAAAGAATAGATAGCATTTCTTCCATTATTATGTCTATGTTATTATCATGAATCAAGCAATGTATTATATTTGCAGTACAATTTGATGAGTTTGATAGCTGTTGTCAAATTTTTAAATAATTTGCTAATTTATGAAAACCTACTATATTTGAAATGGTGAATAACTTTTTTATAGAAAATGACATTAAATGGCAAAAATGCATTGGTTTGTATTTATGTAGCAGCGGACTGACAGGGTTTATAGGAGAATTAATTCTGTCTAAATATGAAACATATTCATTGCATCATTCACAGAGAAAACCCAATATTTTGACAAATGGAACAATCATTTAGCAAGATGTTATCAGAAGATTCCTAATAGTTAATTATATAAACAAATGTAATGCTATTAATATAAGACTCTTGAATTTTATGCCAAAAAATAGACTCTAATTCTGAGTTTGTTTTATATCACATAGGAGTAAGAGGACTATTCCAAGGCAAATTTTTAAAAAGAATTTTAACATGAAAAGATTTTTCACTAATTTTTTTTCTCCATAAAAATCTCACATTAACATCTCATTTTTCTGATCCAAATTAAATGTGTTTATTTTCTTACATGACAGACTTTTTTTTAAAAGAATAAAGATAATTTTCTCTGCAAGGAAAAGTGCCAATATATTAATTCTAAACACAAAATTATAAGCATTAAAAAGCTCATATGTTTGCTTCTCTCCTTTAATTTTTTAAAAATATATATTTTATTAGCAGCCAAAAGTAAAAAAATAATAATTTATCACTTTACAAATGCAGTAATTTTTTTAAGTGAAAATAAATATATGATACTGAATAAGAATATCATTTTAACCTTACAATTTATCAATCTCCCATGATCATCTTAAAAGAAACTAATTGATTCGAGAGCAGATTCAACCCTTAAATGACAATTTTCTAATAAGGATTTATCAGAATTTTGAATCCAGTAATAAAAAGAATATTCTTCATTGGTAAATGAAGCATTAAATAATCTGCTTCCACTCACATCTGCATATTTTTAAGATACTGCATTTTTATCACCACTTCTATACAAAAATGAGCATAGATCTTGAGCCATGAATATTTCTAAATATTTGGAAGAATCTTTATATTGGTGTTTTTGAAAAGCACTGATTTAAATCACCAAATCTTGGAGGCCTTGGATATGAAGTTTTTCAGAAGTACTGACTGTGAATTTATAGTGCTTTGCTATATTTTTTTATTATTAGCGCTTATATATCATATAATTAATCTTAGATTCATATTTAGTTAAGCAAAGGTCACCCAAATACTCAAAATCATATTTTCGTAAAAAAAAAAAAAAAAAAACCTTAATGTATATATAATGTGAAAATTTCTAAAATATGATCATTAATAGAATCTTTTAAAACTTTTTTTAATATTAAAATCTTCAACAAACTTTATACTTTAATTTTAAATACATATACTTGGTAATTCTATTTTAGTTTTTAATCTTATTATAGCAATAGTTGTAATAATCATAATAACAAGCAATCTAAAGAACTGTATATATTTCACATTTAAAAACATTTTTTAATATATATGTTTCGTTGAAGATAGAACTGTTTCCTACAATAATATTAAAAATAAAAAATAATAATAACCAAGCTGAGTATATATAAATCCCATAAATATGCAACCAAGCCAATAAAAAAAAATTCTAAAAACCACAGTTCGACATCAATTTTATTACTATTGAACTAATGTTACAATAAATCCTTGGTTAAGCCAATTTCCATCAAAGAAGAAAATAAACAGAATGCGTTGCAATCATCTAATTGTGATACAGAAACAGAAAAAACTAGATCACTTATTCTCAAATTTTTATTTTATTATCATGATGAACTATAAAAATGACAAGTCCTGTAGAACTGAAATTTTTATCAACAAAACCATTTCATTTTTATTAGTTTTAACATTTTTATTAAAAAATGAAAGCTTTATTTACAGCAATATATATATTTTAATGTGTATTCATATGCCCCACATCCCAAAATGTCGTAGTTAAAAACAATTAATATATATATATCTTGGTTCTTCTTTTCGTATCTGAGTTTTTACAATCATGCCTATAATAGTTTTCAAATAGACTTCCTCATAGACAATTTAGCTAATCATTAAATGATCAATAAAACTGCATTTAATTAATCTTAATTAGAACTAAAATAAAAAAGAAACTGAAGAAAATTTTCACTGATTCTTGAAAAATATCTTTTCTATCACTGTTTCTCTATAGAGAAATTCTAGAAAGGTCTTTACTCTGAAATTGGTTATTTAAGGATATTTTAGTTTTTAATTAAATAAATACCATACATATATAAGGAGTGGAGTTTCTTTATTAAAACTGTTTAGTTTCTTGTCAATAAAAATATAAAATTATATGTCAAATATAAATAAAAGATTGTTTCCCTGAGGTAAATATAAGTTTCACTTTCAAATATATTTGTTATGATATTCTATTATAAAAACAACTCCTACATTTGTAGTTCATTTACCTATAGTATTGATTTTTTATTTAAAAAAACTTAAATATTACTTTTTTTTTTTTTTAAAGTATATTACATATATAAATCCACGCACATTATACAGTAACAACATATGTGCGTTTTGATAACCTGATACGTGTTTAGACAGTCCGAATAAGTAAAAAAAAAAAAGAGATGAAAGGAAAAATTAAAATATTGAATGTTTTACATCACTAAATTGAATAATCTTATAAACAAATTTGCCATTAAATTAGCAGTTTTGTTTATAATAAAACATTCTTGAACAAACATCAAATATCCATTAAAGATAGCGAAATCTGAGAACATTTATTGAATCCCAATTTGGTATTTTATCTATGATGTTGAATTTTTTATGGACTATCAGTTATAATCTCATAATAGATCAAAAATGTATCATTCTTTTACTGAATGACTCTTAAAAACAAGAGACTCCCCTTCTTATTAGTGTTTGTACAATAAAATATGTCAGTTCAGTTTTCATCTTTTTTTATTTAACTTTAATAAACCATTAAAAACCAGTTGACACTTCCACAATCCCAATATCAATAACAACAGTTTGAAATTGTTAATTGTTATTGATATTGGGATTGTCTAAGTGTTCAGTGGTTTTTAATGATTTCTTGCAAGCCCATTTACTTTAGCATTGTTATATTTATTAATTTTAATAAAGTATAAACAATACATATATTTTAAAAAATAGTAAACTTAAGAGCATGCTAACGCTCTAACAAGCTTGTTAGAGCGTTAGCATGCTCTTAAGTTTACATATTGGTAAATGCAAGCTATATATAAGTCATGTGACATCTGACTTTTTAAAAAATAGTGTATCTCACAAACATACTAGAATGAATTTAAATTCTAAGTATGAAGTCAAATTAAAATATTAGGTTTACTAATAATATATTAATTTTATCAATACTTGTATCCAAACATATAAATGTGGAGGAAAGAAATAAAAAAAGTTTGAAAAAGTCATATAATAAGCTATATTTCATATTAAACAGAACACAATCAAACTCTCCAAAATTACAGATGATCACCAACATTATTAAAAATATGGTTGTGCAGAAGTATTCATTTAGGGCTAACTATAGCCGAATTTTACAGCCTGTGTAAATTGAAATTTAATAACTTTATTTATAACAAGATGTCTGAAGAGTTACGATAAGAAAATGATGCAGGAAATAACAGATATGCAAATAATTGCAATGAATATGGTCTCTTTTAAGACAGTAATAAACTAAACTCATAAATTGGCAAATCACTTTTAAGATTTTGTGATGTCATTAATAATGTTAAAAATATAAACGTTGGCTTTAATATCAGAGCAGCAGAATCAGTCTGCAGTATGCTGCATTCGGTGATCATTTTATGTTGGTACTGAAACTGATTAAATTTTTATCAGTGATAATAAATTCCAGGAAACTCACTTATAATCAGCATTTTGCTTCTCCAACTGAATATTTATATAAAATACTATTATTTATATTCCTTAATTGTCCCTAATAAGAATAAATAATAATTGATAGCTCTTCAATGTGTGTTTCTAAACAATTACAGCCATTTTAAAAATAATAACACTAAAAACATTTCCTGAAGGAATTTTCAAGCTCACACATCATTAATATCATATAACAATGTCCCCAGAAAGTTAAATGTTTCTTTGACAATTTTCTCTCTTAAAAAGTACTAATCTATTTGTGCATAATCTTACTGAAATACACTTATAAGTTATTCCTTGAATACATTAAAATCATGAAATTATCAGACTATATAAACTCTGAATTGTCATATTTAAGGTTGGATGGCATTAATCTCAATCTATTGATCATTTCTACAGAGTGTTTCTAATTAAAAAACATCTCACAATAACCATATGAGATACTGGCTGATATAAATAATTTTGAATTATCAACCATCTTACTAATGTATTATTTTTGTTTTTAAAATAATTTAATGTTTATGGATTGGTTTATGGTTTGGTGAATTTTGCTTATATTTGCATTATTTATTTTTGAGAGAACAATTGTTACTTTAGGAATAAATGCATATTTATGCAGAAAATACTCTATCAACCATAATAAAGATTTGACTGGCATATTTCTAATTCAGTTCTAAATATTATTAACTGAATCACACAGGCTTATTATATACCTGTGTCTATATATGTAATATATAGGATATATGAGCACAGACTTTCACATGACCCACCACTCTCCACACTATCTCATAACACTGATACACTTGAATACATATACATTGAAAAGATAAATAATCATGCTAAACCAGCAATCATCAGTTGGGCAAGATTACCATCTCTATACATATATGCTATAAGTGCTCAGATATATATTAAGATAGCCAAACCTCATACTTTATTTAATTCTAAAGCTTGAGGATTTTTTTAAATTCCAAAATTTTTAGATATAGACATAAATTTCTTTTGGCTATTAATATTTATTGGTAAAGTAAAAATATTTTGATTCACATTGGAGTTGATCTTACACCTTTTTTTACTATTGCACTATATAATCTCTACTAACCAAATCAAAAGTTTTGCTATCATATTATAGATATTATTTTAATTGCAGACTTAAACTGTCATTTGATGATAATTTTTATTAAATGAAAAAACAATGCACAAATTTGAAGAATTGTTTAATATTAAATGGGATATTGTTGGACTTTGCAAGATTAGAAGATAAAGTAAAGAGACAATTGATTTAAGAAGTGGACATGTATTTTACTACAGTGGCACAAATATTGAAAGCACAAGTACTTTCAATATTTGAGATTCATTATAAGTAAAAAGTGAAAAAATAATATTGTGGAGATTGATGATATATTAGACAGAGTGGCAAGATTAGTTTTTCAACTTAATATCTGATATCAAATGCAGATAATTTAGGTTTCCGCCCCAACAAGTTTTCATTGTGAAAATAAGTAGAGAAGTTTTATGTAGATGTAACAATTGAAAGATGTCCATGTTGTAGGTAAATTTGGTACAGCAAAATTGGCTTATATTTTGACTAACAGAAAATATGTATTTCAAGAGTATCATCTTTATAATAGATTCAACATGAGAAGTGATTATTGATTAGTGAACTGTAAGATACATGAATTTAAATTAGAACTCACAAATCATTTTAAAATATTAACAGATTTTGAAGAGTTCAGATTTAAATTAAATCAATGGAAATGTAACTGACTCTATTAGGAATTGTTACAAAGGTACCTGATATAAAAAAGCTGAATATGTAGAGCTTTACAAAATGATACAAAAAAAAAAATAATGATATAAGGAAATATAAAGGTGAATTAACAAGAAACTATAGAAGAGAATAAAAGAATTAAAAGTGTGAAAAAGAGACATGATATCATAAGGTATGTGGAAGAATTATATACATCTTTTGAATTGCTCAGCATTTTAAATGAAGAAATGAGATATGTAATTAAATATATGAAGATGGGAAGAGCATCAGAAAATAAGAAAATTATAATTGATATCTTAGCAAAATTATATACCAAATGTTCAAATGATAATGATAAACTAGAAAATTGGAAGAATGTAATAATAATATTGATATTTAAGACAAATGATAAAGAAGATATTAGAAATTACAGATCTATCAATTCTATACAATTTTTTCACAAGATAATTAGAACTCTTCAGCAGTAAACTTTGGATTTTAACTAACCAAAAGGCTAAACTGGATTTAAAAGTGGTTTTAGTACTGTGGATCACATCCATGCATTTAGTGAAATTATAGAAAGAACCAGTGAATATACATTGCCATTGTGTTTTGTATTTGTAGAGTATAAAAAAGCATTTGACACTATAAGCATTTCTATAATGATTAAGGCATTAGATCATCAAAATATAGACTTGTGATATTGTCAGAGTCTGAAAAATATTTATCAAATTCAATAGAACATTAAAAAGAATATACAACAGAATGATTCTATCTATCCAAAACTTTTTATAACAGTTTAACAATAAATATTTTGTGGATTAAAATGGAACACTAAGCAAATAAAAGTAAATGAATATTTTAGTCATCAAGATTTTATATATGATGTGTTTATTTCTGCAAATAAAGTTTCAGGGTTTTAAGGAATGTTGCAAGAGTTATGTGATGAAAGTAGAACTAAAGATAAATACTAAAAAGATTAATATATATATATATATGTGTGTGTGTGTGTGTGAAATGATAATTATGTATTTATATTATTCAAATCTTGTAGCTCTGATGAAGATTGCTGGACAGTCGAAACTGTAAGAAAATAAAGAAGTTTAAGAAAATTACTTGCATTAAAGTGTATATGAATGAAGTATTATAAGTAATATATAAGAAGAAAATATCTTAAATAATTTATTAAAATAAGTTAACAGCTATAAATATCTTGGCCAAATAATTATTATAGATGAAAATATAATGGAAAAAATTAGCCATAGAATTAAACTTTGATAATGTGCTTTTTACAACTTAATAGCAGATACCAAATGCAGATAATTCAGGTTTATGCCCCAACAAGTTCTCATAGTGATGAAGTAGTAGAAGATTTTTATATGGATGTACAAAAGGCTTTTGATCAGAGTAAACAACATTTTAAAATTGTTATGGGAGACTTTAATGCTAGAATTGGTAAACAAATGAAAGATGAAAGTGCTGTAGGTAATTTTGGTTATGGTAATAGAAATGAGAGAGGACATAGACTTGTGGAGTTTGCAGAAAAAGAAAAACTTTATATTATGAATTCTTTTTTTGAGAAAAATGCTAAAAGAAAATGGACATGGAAGCATCCAAATGAAGGTACAGCAGAATTGGATTATATTTTGACTAACAGGAAATACATATTTCAAGATTGTAATGTTCTTAATAGATTTAACACAGGAAGTGATCATCGATTAGTAAGATGCAAGATACGTGTTAATGTAAAACTAGAAAGACAAAAATTGTTAAGAAAAACAATATTTACAGTTGATATTCCTAATCTTCAGAAACATTCTAATGAATTTAAATTAGAACTTACAAATCGGTTTCAAGTATTAGTAGATTTTGAACATGATTCAGATTTGAATGAAATTAATATGAAAATAACTGATACACTTTTAAAAACTGCAAGAAAGATAGCTGGTAGAAAAAAGCAGCAATTGACCAATAAAATTTCTACTGAGACTAGAGAATTTATGAAGAAAAGAAGAATATGAAGATATACAAAAATGATGCATTAAAAAGAATTGAATATCTCGAATTTTGTAAAATGGTGCGGAAAAGAGTTGAAAATGATATAAGAAAGTATAACTGTGAACTAGCAAGAAAAGCTGTAGAAGAAAATAAAAGTCTTAAGAATGTAAAACAACATTTTGGTATTGGTAGGAAATTTATATCTGCAATAAGAAAAAAAGATGGAATTATTACTAAAAAGAGAGATGACATCATGAAATTGGTAGAAAATTTTTATCAAGAATTATATAGTAATAAAGAACAAGTACCTCCTATATCTATTACATCTTCCGAATTGCCCAGAATTTTAAATGAAGAAGTGAGAAATGCAATTAAATGTATGAAGAAAGGAAAGGCTCCAGGTAATGATGGAATTATAATTGATATATTAAAAGAAGCAGGTGAAGAAACAGAAATTTTTTTAGCAAAGTTATATACTAAATGTCTAAATGATAAAGATGTACCGGATGATTGGAAGAATGCAGTAATAATATTAATATTTAAAAAAGGTGATAAAGAAGATATTAGAAATTACAGACCTATCAGCCTTTTATCAGTTTTATATAAAAATTTTACCAAGATAATTACAACTCGTCTACAGAGAACATTGGATTTCCACCAACCAAGAGAACAAGCTGGATTTAAAAGTGGTTTTAGTACAGTAGATCATATTCAGGTATTGAGAGAAGTTATAGAAAGGACAAATGAATATGAGTTGTCATTATGTTTTGGATTTGTAGATTATGAAAAGGCATTTGATTCTATAAACATTTCTTCAGTGATTAAAGCATTGGATCATCAAGGTATAGATCCAGGATATTGTCATATTTTAAAGAATATTTATAAAAATGCAACAGCAACAATTAGATTACATAATGATACTGGGAAAGTCAACATTGAGAAAGGTGTAAGACAAGGTGACTCCATATCTCCAAAACTTTTTACAGCAGTGCTGCAAGAAGTATTTTGTGGATTAAAATGGGAAACTAAAGGAGTGAAAGTAAATGGAGATTATTTAAGTCATTTAGATTTTGCAGATGATGTAGTTGTTTTTGCAAATAATGCTTCAGAGCTGCAGGAAATGTTGCAGGAGTTATCAGATGAAAGTAGGAAGGTAGGACTAAAGATAAATGTTAAAAAGACTAAAGTAATGTTTAATCGATTTGCTCAAAATATGAAAATAAAGATTGATTATGATGAATTAGAAGAAGTTAACAGTTACAAATACCTTGGTCAGATTATTAATACAGATGGAAACATAATGGAGGAAATTAATCATAGAATTAAACTTGGTTGGAGTGCTTTTGGTAGAAATAACTTGATACTAAAAGGAAATATGCCTATGTGTTTGAAAAGGAAGGTTTTTAACAAATGTGTTTTACCAGTTCTTACTTATGGATCTGAGACTTGGACACTCAATAGAAGAGCAATACAGAGACTTCAGACCACTCAAAGAAGTATGGAGAGATGTATGTTGGGAGTAACAAGAAGAGATCGAAAACGCAATGTATGGGTAAGAGAACAAACAGGTGTTACTGACCTCATTGAAAAAATTAAAAGATTGAAGTGGAGTTGGGCTGGACATATTGCTAGAAGAGATGATAATAGATGGACAATTGAAATTTTAAACTGGATTCCAAGAGATTGTAAAAGACCCAGAAAGAGACCACATGTGAGATGGATGGATGAAATAAGAAAGTGTGCAGGGGTGGTGTGGAGAAGAGAAGCTAAAGATCGAAGAAGATGGATTAAACTTGGAGAGACCTTCAACCTGCAGTGGATTGATAATGATTGATAATGATGATGAATGTGCTTTTTGTAGAAACAACTTAATATATAAATATCCTTATGTAATTACAAAAAAAGATTTTTAATAGATGTGTTTAACCAGTTCTTACTTAGAGATTTGACACTTAGACACATAACAGAAGAGCAGATTATTCCACAATGTATAGAGGGATATAATTTAGGAGTAAGAAAAAGGGATCAAAAATGAAGTACATGCATGAGAGAACAAACAGATTTTATTAATACTAAAATTAAAACAGGCAAAACTCTCCATACAGTAGTGCCACTCAGTGCAAGCCAGAGTAATCAATGGATGCCAGAAGGCTTGTGCATAAAACCCCTATCTAGTGTCACAGTTTCTAGCTTGTGGCTTTCACCAGTGAGGATACTTGGATCTGAGAATACTGCACTGAATGGCACTACTGTATGGAGAGTTTTGCTTGTTTTAATAACAGTTATGAGCAAGCATAAGAAATGGTGATCATATGATATTTAGTGTTATTGATATCACTGAAAAAATTAAGTCTAAAAAGGAAATAGGCTGAACATATTTCTAGAAGGGATGATAATAATTGGACATTGAAGACCTATACCAAACCTCAAGAGATTGTAAAAGACCAAGAAAGAGATCATATGTAAAGTGACTGAATGAAATAGCAATTTTTTCTGAGGTGATATGAAGAAAAGAACTTAGCAATCAGAGAAACTGGATTATATTTGAGAGTCCTTTATTCTGCAATGGACTGATAATGGTTAAAAATGATGATGATGGTGATGATTTTAATTCAGTTATAGAAATTATTGCATATTAATTTAATGATCAAGCTTTATGTTTTTTAAAATGCCCAAATATTTAGATATAATTTTTAATTTCTTTGACTATCTGTTTATAATAAAAACTGATTTGGTTTAATTCATATATTTTTGTATAAAGTAAAACTGTTTTACTTCAGATTGTAATTGAAATGTGTTTAAATATTATTGCCTTATGCAATTTCCAATCTATATTTAACTACAAATATAAATATTAAAATTTTTTTATAGACTTATTGATGTAAACATTGAAATATAATGGTAATTTTTCCATATTATAATCTAGATAAAGTTTCAGCTGTGATTAATTATGCAACAACCAAATAAAACTGGTAGCCAAGATGTAGTATTAGCAATAGTATTCATCTTATCTATATTAAGCAAAAAGTGGAACTGCTTTTCACTTAAGGTTTATTGTTGTAACCCAATAATGATAAATGTATGGGTTAATGTACTGATGCCTTTCTTTTCAATACTATAATTTATATTATATTATAGACACTTTTTTATGTTATGATTAGTGTATTGAAACTCATATGGGCAATGCAGATTGTTTTAAAATCTTTATCTTCTGGCTAAAAATAGATAGATAATATTAATCTACCAATATCTGATGATTAATTAAGTTAATTATAGTCTAAACTTTGAAAAAATCTATGCTTGCTTGAAGAATGTTCAACTACCCAAAGTCATTTTCATACAGCTTAGATTTAAAAACTAGAAAATAAAGCAAAGTGAGTCGATGTATTAAATGTTATAATGTAATCATTGTCTGCATATATATTTAAATATTTCATGTAATAACAAGAGATTTTACATGAAAATCAGATATTGATAAAAATCTTAGAAACATGAAAAATTTCTTTCATTATCATGTAGATGACATTGATTCAGATAACATGATAGAATAATAGAATCAATGTTAATTTTTGAATAAGAACAGAAGAACTAAAAAGATAAATGTAACTAATAATAAGTTCAAAGAAGATATTACAAAAATTAATTTTAGACTATAGAAAAGCAAAGTAGTCAAGCATTGGTGATCAAGAGGTCAGCGACAGCTGCTTTACAAGCAATTGTCCTGGGTTAGCGGGTTCACTTCCCAGCTGATACTATGACACATGAGAAAGCAAATTAATTGATAAATTCAAATAAAATAAGTAAATAAGCTTTGAAATAGTGCTTAGATAATTTAATAAAAACAAAAAAATATTAATCTGAAAAACTTAAAACTAACATGAAACATAAAACAAAGATAGGCAAGTGCAAAATGTTTTCTTAAGTATATTACAAAATAAAATCCTGTATTTGGACAGAAATGAATTGATCCAAAAAGAGAAGGTTAAAAGAATGGAATCTTACATTGAAAAATAGTAATGCATAAGAATAAAAAAAGTTGAATCTTGTCTGTAAAAGCTTTCATTAAAATCAAAACTTGGCCAAATATTAAAAAGTGGTCAATTTTAGTTGAATTATGCTAGTGGAAAGAGCTTAAAGAATTTCCTTAATATTTATAAAGTAGCTTATGATTCAGGACAATTATCATCAATAGATTCTATTTTAAGAGTAATTTTAATGAGGAAAAGTGTAGGTAAAATCTAAATATTTTGAAACAGTCCTTTGAATCTTAGGTGTTGCCAGTATTTTGCATAGAGTTTGAATATTGTTAATTGATATTATAACTTTACCTTATAAAATGGTTTTGTTTTTTTTTTAAAAAAAAGAAACGAATGATACACTTAGACTTATAAAGAAGTTGATGAATCATAAAATAAAAGAAAGAGCTGTTATATACATCTTGAAAAGAATTTAATGCAGTTATGTTAATATATTAAAGAAAATTTATCAAAATTAAATAAATGGATAATTTATAAAAAAACATATGAGACAAAAAATATTTGAAGTTTAAATATTTGAAGTTTAATAGTGTTCTTATTATTGAATAATTATAAGTAAGTAGAATGAGGCAAAACTTTCCATACAGTAGCACCATCCAGTGCAAGCTAGAGTAATCAATGGATGCAGAAAGGTTTGTGCATAAAATCCCTATCAAGTGCTGACTTATCCAATATCCCAAGATTAGTTTGTAGCTTGTGGCTAAGATCTAGTTGCAGTGCTCTCAGATCCAAGACTCCTCACTGATGAAAGCCAGAAGCTAGAAACTAGTCTGGGGATATTGGATGAGTAGGCAGTAGATAGGGATTTTATGCACAACCCTTTCTTGAATCCATTGATTACTCTGGCTTGCACTGAGTGGTGCTACTGCATGGAGAGTTTTGCCTTCATGAAAAAACAGCTTGTGTAAGCATAAACAATTGTGATCATGTGATGTTTGATTATTTAAATAGAGTGAGCCTATATCTTGTGTTATTTAATATTTAGTTAGATATATTGTCAAATGACTTAATTTGATAAAGTTGGTGATGGCATTGAAGCAAAGGTAAGCTGCCTTATATTTATTAATAATTTGTCTCTGTTTGTGTTTAGCATTGATGAAGTGCACTGCATAGTTTAGTACAGTGGCAGATGGACAGACTCTGAAACTAAGACTCCACTCAAAAAACTTCTTATAACTCCTAAGTAATAAACTACTTCATTATTAACTTTATTAATAAACTTAACATTCTTGAAATTTATTTGAGTAATATTTGAAATACAGGCATTCTTCATATATCTGGAGCTTAATTATAAATATAGGGGATTTGAACCCAGACTTTCAAGCACCCTTCAATTATCCACGCTATTTCATACCACTGATATACATGACCACTCACATGTAGAAAAGATAAATAATTACCAATATATGTATTTTGTGCTGAACCAGCACTCATCAGTTGGTCTAGATTATCATCTCCCACACATACATATATATTATATTTGCATCAGAATAGGATTTGGGTTTTCCATCATCATATTTTCAATGGTATAGATGACTGAAGAGTTGGAAGTTGGAGAAGATTGAAGCCGTTCTATTAAAGTATGAAGATTTGCTATCTTAATATAAACTGAGAACTGATTATATATGTGTGTGGGAGATGATGAGTGATGGCTCAGCATAAAATACGTATATTGGTGATTATTTATCTTTTCTACATGTGTGTGGTCAATTGGTGGTATGAGATAGTGTGAATAGTTGAAGGGTGCATGAAAGTCTGTGTTCAAAGCCCCTATATTTTAATATGAACGAAAAAATGCAATCTATGAAGATAGTTAATCACTGAAGATAAAATATTAAGTCTGAGTGGTAAAGCATACCAGTATTTTCAACTACTTGAAAATATGATATTTAATTATGGAAATAGCTGCAGGAAGATATATAAGAAATGCTGAATAAATATGCTTTTTAATGAGTAAGGTATTGTCCTATGTAGAATATTTATGATAGTTTGGAATATAGCAGATAATACAGTAAGAAGAAACAGGATTAAAAGTTTTAATATTGAATTTTAAAAAACATGGTGAATATAATTAATGTAAAAAGGTTTTAAAATATGAATTGTATTGAATGAGCGCTTAGAAACAAAGAATTTATAAAATAAAATAAAAATTTATTCGATAGGATTAATATAGTTGAAAAAATCCAAGCAAAAGAATACAACAAATTGATAAATAATCACGAGAAAAAAGATAATTAAAAAAGAAATTAAAGGCGATGACTTTTCTCTTTAAAAATAAATTACTTCGAAAGTTATTTTTCTTATCAGATGATCCATTTTTATTGCTGACAAATAAAAATAATTATTTTTTATTTATATCTGCATTTTATTTATTACTGTTTTGTATATATATATTAGAATAATGCTGTTTTCTTATTAATATGTATTTTGACCTAATTTTTTTTTAGGTTTATATTTAAAATGGAAATTTTAGAAATTTATTTTGATTTTATGATGTGAAAAATTACAAAGCTTTTAAATTCTAAAACTAAACCTAATTAAAATATTAGAATATCAAAACTCATTTTAAAAATATGCCGGAAATAAATATGATGAAGAATGTTAACGAAGCGTCGTAAAAGTATTGGCTCATAAAAAAAGAAAACAATAAATGCCCACCCAATTCAAAAGTAACATTAAAAAACAACAATGTGTGTGTATGATGAATGTGCATGAATTTGAACAAATTTTAAATAGACTTGAATGCTTTCACCTCTGAATGACATTATATATATGACACGTGATTTGATGCTGACCTCGTTATTCTTTGAGACAAACTAATGATTGTATTTTGCTTGGTACAAAAGTAAATCTCTTTTAGTACCTATTCTACTGAAAAATATTAAAATTATTCAAGGTTATCAGAATTAGAAGTTTTATATAAAATCAAATTAGAACAAAATGTTTAATTATAAAAAATAAAAAAAGTTATATGCTTTTTAATACTTCGTTTAATGCGCACAATTTATTTCAATATAACTGAACTAATTTTCATCATCTGATCAAATATTATGTAAATTATGGCAGTCAATGAACTTTTGAAAAATATTAAATACAGTGATCATAATTATCCATGCAAATTTAGCAATTTTTTGAATGTTATAGTATATGTTTAACAAGATAATTATTTATAGTTTTGTGCCAGAAGACAACCTGAGATGACTAGACAATAAAGGCGTATATCCAAGCAATAAAATACTTGATCATCACTGATAAATAATTAACATTGAGAAATTACTTATTTCTTTACACCTTGTTTTTTTTTATTCTTTTGATTTACAAACTTCAGAATTTAAATGACTTACTTTCCTTATTTAAAGTTTTTATAAAGTATTTATTATTTTGTAATTAATAAAACTGTGTATTTTCTAGATATACATTAACTTATTTTTTTTGTTGCAAAAATTTTTTTATTTATTGCAGTATTCAAACAAGGTAAAATAAAAATGGCCATGGGATATATACTATATGGTTATGTTTGGTGAAAGCTAAATGCTCTATAAATATACTTTTATAGCTAACCTCCAAGCAGTTCACATTAATCAAGAGTTTTTATTCTTTTATTGGCAACTACTGAATAGTTAGTTAGCTTGTGTGACTATAGTCGTCTCCCTGCAATAAACTATATGCATGTTTGTGATCTGGCCCACACACAAATTCTAGGTCAAGGCCAGTGCATATACTAATCACAATACTATAAGGCCTTTCAATATTTACTTTAAATATGAGTTTTCTAATAACCTACTTTTGCATCAAACTTTTCTGTATTTGCAAACTCAATTTTAATTATCATTATAAAAAAATTCAGTAATATTAGTTTTTAGTTCACTATTCATTACATTATAGCAGATTAATAACAAATAAAATACTCCACAAACAAAAAAATATCCATTGCTAAACAACCAATACCTACATTTTTGTGTAAGGTTATACAAAAATCATCTTCTTAAAGTATGAATTGATGGTGATAATTTTTTTTACAATGTTATCAAATAATGTAGTAATCAAAAATTAAATTATTTTTATAATTTATTGTTATATTATTTTAGCAATGGTCATTTAGTATCATAAAAAGTTATTCATAAAATTGTCTTTTCATTTTTTATTAAATCATAAACTGAATATCAACATCTCTGAAGAGAATATTTATAAATAAAACTGATTATTTTCTTAGCTTGACAATGGAAGATTTTTTTTTAACTCTAAAACATGAAAAGGAGCATATAATAAAACATATAAGTTAATCATGCATAAAAACTTTAAATAGAAGTGAAAAAATTATAATCTTGACCAGTATTCTAAGATATAATTTAGAAAACTTTCTTGTTGCTTTTGAGAATCATTTTGAAAAATGATTTGAGGAATTCATATAAATAATAGCAAATCAATAGAACTGTGGATAAAAATAGTACAAATATTTAAAAAGAATATGAGAAACATTAATGTATGATAAAATAACCATGAAAAGCAACATAGATGCTGAAAAATATTGTATAGTAATTTAGAAACAAAAACAAACCATAATTAAAAGAATAAGATTTTTTAAAAATTATATTGAATAAAACTTTTACAGAGCATAGTGAAAAACAGTTCAAAGATATTTCAAATAAAAATAAGCTTATTAAAACATAGATATATTTGATATAAAAAAAAAAAAACAATTGTCTATTATAAGTAGGGTATGTAAAAAATTCCATTGACTAATTATAAGATAATAAAAAAGATAAAACAGAAATAAAAGTAATATATAAAAGAGCTAGCTATACCACAAGTACATTCTCCGAAATACTTATATTGATACATCTTATGTAGATAAATTCTCAATACTGAAAGATGAGATCAGATTATCCTTGACATCATTGTCAAAGGATTGTTATTGACATTAATGACAGTATATTAAAAATTTTACAGTTAAAAAAAACTAATAAAATTTCTGAATAAGTCTTACTAATTAATCTGAGATATACTCAATGATTATATAATGAAAGAGAATAAATGTTTAATCTTACATCAAATATATTTTGGTAGAATATGAAATCTTTTATATCACATTCTTGCAAAACAATGTTAAACTTTTTCAAAAAAAAATAGATATCTACATTAAAAGAGAATTATCAAATGAGTAAGTTAATTTCAGGAAAAATTTAAAAACTAACAATACTAATATATGCTGTATAATTGAAGACACCGAATGTACAAAAAAATCTTTAAATGCTTTCCTGATTGATTAACTTAAAACATTTTATCTTGTTAATAATACAAAGTAGAGTATATTTTTTAAACTAAATAGATATGACAGAATAATTTATTAATGTTATAAAAACTATTACTGCTTACACATTTATTCAATATGGATACTGAATATATATAATGTAGAAAACTAGAATGCATAAGGACAAGTATGGATTATGAATTTGTATAAAAATATCAACAATCTCAGTATACTGATGCCATCAAAGTTAAAGATCAAAGTCAAATATAAATTAAAAGGTAAAACTGATGGTATCAGGAATAGCAGTTTTCAAAACTATAGTTAAGACATAGAAGTTAATGCTGTTGATAGTTTTTGCTCTTTGCATCATTTATCAATATCAAAGAATTCAGAAATCAAATGGTTTAACATAGTGTAATTTGGGCAGAGTGGCTGTAAAAATTATGGAAAAGAATTTTGTAAAGATTACAATTATTCAAATTATAGTATTTCCTCTTTTTTAATAAGCTTTTATTTTAATAATTTGTATAAGGTAGGATGAGGTAATAAGTCAATAAGCCACTCCATATATATAAAACAAATCATTTAAATTTTTTAACACATGGCAACTATTTACAGGCTGTAAAGTACCATATTCCTTTATGGGTAACTTCTCATCCTTTCTTGGCACCCCAATTAATCTGTCTAAAATGTAATTAAACCAACATTTAAACAGTCCTATCGTGAACAAATTTAGTAAAAAAATGAAAGCATTCTGTCCAAAAACACTGTATCCTATTGTGAAAGTTTGCATAGTGAATTCTATTACTAATAGAATATTTCCTACTATAGCCCATAGATGCAGCTTTTTAACATGAAATTTAATAAACTTAAGTCTGAAAGGATCCATTCTGGGATTCATCTTCACATCTTCTATCTATCAGAACAGCATGTGTTCCTATATGCAAAAGAGGGATCAATTTGATATATCCAAATCTTTTGTAACTTATATTAGGGGCAAAATATATATTGCAACACATTAATTCAATATTTAGCACCATCCTGACTCAAATAACATTGTTTATGTCAATTTTATATGCTAAACAATCCTTTTTCACAGATATTGTCATTAAGCATGCAGATCTATTAAACCAGTATAACATTAAATCTCTTGTTGGCATATCATTTAAATATTTAAATAAGATGAATTATTCATCAAGACATCTATGAAACAATGCTTCCAGTTGCTAAGACTCTAACCAAGTTCCAAAACCTTTGAATTCCTCAATCATGATTGGAATTTCTTTTTAATTTATTACAGAGTTCAGTTTCAACCAAAATGTTTTTTAATGACTTATTCAAGCTAATCTTAAACCTCGTGTATTTTGTACAATAATTATCCAGAAGAAATGCTACTTATTTTTAACCTGCCCATACTTCTCAATTCTATGCCTATTTGTGTTTCATAAATGTACAATCAAACTCAAATTATTTAAAATATATATAAAATACTTTCAGCCCTATGATGCATCTGTAATTACTCACATCCTAGAAACCGTGTGTCTTGCAAGCTGTATTAGACATTCAAAAGAAATAAGAAATGGTTCAATCCATACCTATGTGCTCTCAAATTTTTACCCAGGAATCTCACAACTAAAACTAATCTACAATCTACCTCAATTGAGAGTTCTCATAGATTAAGCCTTCATTTTCATTAGTCAGTATCAGATTTCATTTTTGAAAATAAATATCTGAACTTTCATCAGTTTAGTCATCATGATTATGCAATATTAGAGTATTACAATTTTCTTCTTGTTCCTCCTTTCTTTCTTGATGTCATCATCATCATCAACAATTATCAATCCACTGCAGGATGAAGGTCTCTCCAAGTTTAATCCATCTTCTCCGATCTTTAGCTTCTCTTCTCCACATCACTCCTGCACACTTTCGTATTTCATCCATCCATCTCACATGTGGTCTCTTTCTGGGTCTTTTTTTCTTTACGTATTTATTTCTACATTTATATTTACTGTAAGAGTAAAGTTTTGATGTAAAAAATAGTATTGTTAAGTGAATAAGAAGGTTGGAAGTGGTATCATATGTTTTTCAAATTTGGATCATTCTTCATTGGATTTCGTAGGAATAAGAGGATTCCTTTTATTCCTGCATAAATACTATATCTTGTATTGTAGAGTGAAGTATTCATTTATTATTTAACACTCGCAGAAGACGCATGCACAATTAGCTTGAAAGGCTGATCTTTGAATGTATAAATTTATTCTACTGTAAATATGTTTATATTTGTATATAATTTGTTATCAATAAGGTTTTTTTAATTAAAAAAAAATCTTTTTAACACAAACAATTTTTTAACAATAATAAAAAATATTTGTCAATTAAAAAAAAAAAGAAATCAAATAAGCATTTAATGAAAAATTATCTGATGTCGGTCCTCTATTTAAAAAATAATACAAATTTGGAAAATTAAAAAATGCTACAATTTATTTTTATTACGAAACAAACATTTTTTAAGTCAAAACATCCGGCATGCTTTAATAGTTTCAAAATACAGTATTCTCTGCTTGGTATTCTGAAAATGTAAAGATTCTCGCCTCGATTCCAACTCTTCCAGCATTCAAACTTCTTATGAACTGCTGAGCAATTATTTGATTATTTACTAATGTCTTATTAATTTTTATAAAGAAAAACCTTATGATATGAGAAGCTAAAACAGAATGCAGCATAAGTAAAAAAAATATAAATGGAAAGAAATAATTTTTCCCACATTTTTTTAATGGAATTCAACTGTGTCGTTAATTTCTGAAAATATTATGATCATTCTTTTATTTTAACAATCTTTTATGTTTCTTAAGTTTTTTGCTACAATATGGCCAGTTCAATTATTGTATAAACAGAAGAATTTAATCATGAATAATTAAAAAGTAAGACAATGTTATTATTGGTCAATAATTATTTGCAAAATTGGAACATAAAACTAATGAAGGGGCGTGTTCTACTCAGATCTGATACATCCCCTGAGAGAGAGATTGCAACTTCAATTACACCACCTGCATTTCCTACTGCTTCTATTACTAATAATAAATTTGGCATATATTAATAAGATAATTATCTACAGTTTTTTTTAATAAAAGTCGTATATATAGATATGTGTGTATAAACATATATTTTAGGTTTAACTACCTATATGACTGCAACTTATGTGCTATGTGCCATCTATTATCTAAATCCTGATAGATATGATACAGCTGAAATATCTACAATGGGATATTTAAAACTAGTAATTCCTCAGAAACAACTTCCAGATTTATTATTACTTTTTTAATTATGAAAATATTCCTTTATATATATAATTCAAAAGCACCGAAATGCTTTCTAATACGTTTATGGTGAAATAAGTTAATGTAGATATATAATTTTAGGGCTTTGAATTGAAAAATGTGCAAAACAAAATTCGTAAGAGCAGCATCAAAAAAAATCTTCATCAATTGAATCTATATATAAGCATAATTTAAAATTAGCTGGAATCATCTTTTGTAATATGCATATTTCATTTCATTAAAAAAAAAAAAAAAAAAAGCTTGTTTAGAGCGTTAGCATGCTCTTAAGTTTACATATTTGAAGATGTAAAATATTTAATACCCAAAAACATGTTAAATATAATGTGCATTTTTTTTAGTAATTAAGCAATATGTGTTAAATAGATGAGAATTATGATTAATTCCATTTTTTAAAAATCCTCACCAACATCATTTACACTTTATACCATTACCAATTAAATGTAGAATATGTGTTATCAAATTTGATCTATTTTTTGCTCATTTCTTTTTCTTTGATCACTTTTGAAAATTCTTTTATCTCATTCATTGCTCAAGCAGTAGTTTTTTAAATTATTAATGTCGAAATACAGTTTAGAAGTTTGGTTTTTAATGTATTGCTATTTCTTCATGAAAAGGTTACTGTGTGAGATATATTTTTGTCTTTTAATTATGTCAATAATACTATTTGTTCTCTCAACTATATATTGCATTTTAAATGCCTTTTCAATAATTCAGATATATATATCTCTATAATAAATAGGAAATAAAATAAAGTCGTACATCACATGACTTAGTTTGATACGCCTGTAATTATAAACTAAAATAAAGAGCTTGCTAATAGCTCTAACAAGCTTTATCACTAAATGCTGCAAGAGAAAGCATTTAAAATATCTAGAAATTATTCCCAGCCACAGATCGGTTTCTAGCTCTTGGCTTTCCTCAGTGAAGTACTATGATATTTCAGACATTATGTGTATCAATAAATGCCACAAGAGAAAGCATTTAAAATCTATATCTAGAAATTTATCCCCAGACCAGTTTCTAGCTAATGGTTTTCCTCAGTGAGGCACTATGATACTCAGACAGATAGAGATTTTAAATGCTTTCTCTTGCAGCATTTATCGACAAAGCTTGTTAGAATTATTAGCACCTCTTCATTTTAGTATATGACTCTATATTTTGCCATGTGGCCTAAAGTCTCTGTTTTATAATTTTATTAATTGCCTATGTCTTAGACCCATAATTAAACAATGATAAAATAAATTTTAAAACTTTCATTTCAAGCCAAAAAAATATTATTATTTGCTATTATGTTATTAATATCAAAAACATTCTATCTAAATTTAATTCTGCTATTAATTTTAATCAAGTATGTTTTCATCTATACCAGTAATGGTTATTTTCTTCTTTTTAAAAAACAAAAATGTTGAGCATTACAAGTATTTTTAATATCTATCTTTAGTTTTTCTTTCTTGTTATCTGATATATGAAACAGTTTTTGGAAAAGAAAAAACATTTCTTAAATTTATATAATTTAAGTGGTTTTTCTTGACTTTTACTTCTTTTGCTTCCCACTATAATTCTCTAAAGATTGCCTATAAAAATGCAAAGAAAGTTCTAGATGGCTTCAATGATCCTATTATATGTTATTATCAATCAATGTTAATCTGAGTGCAATGTAGTCTAATAACTACTGCAGTAGTATAGCTATTGTGAACCAAGCCAAGACAATGCATGTGATATAGAAATCCCTTGACTCTCGGTCATTAAAGTATAAATTATAAATATTTAAAAATGACTTTTTTGAAATTTTGTGTAGGCGCTTAAAATTTTTAGCTACGCTATTGAGCTACTGGTGCAAATTTGATAAATACTCTGTTACAAAACTATGAATCTGTCTTGATGTTACAATATCTTAATCACACAAAAAAATTTAAATGGAAAATGGCAACTTCGTCTCATTAATTTTTTTTATTATTTCTATTAGTAATTAGATGTAATCTCCTATTCAGGAACTACCTTTAAATCTCCTTTTTTATTTGATTAATTTTAATGTGAAATTCTTTATAGATCACTTGCAATATTTTTTGTATTTTTTAATATCAATATTATAATAATAATGAATTGCATATTAAGAGCATATTATTTGATATGTGTAAAGAATGCACTTGTATATAGATTACAAAATGAATATAATAATATGTTTAGTGATGTAGAGTTTACATCAGATTTTAAAATATTTAAAAAATATTTATTAAATCAAAATTTTGTGTAAATTTAATCATTGTAAATGTTTTCTTGGCTTTGTAAGCTGTTGTTAACTAATAAATTGAATTAAATTGAATTATTATTATACATTAATATTGCTATTTCAATCATTTGAGATATTCTTAGACATTGTTAACAATTTACTGTATCATTTTTATAGTTTTGCATTATTCATAGATTTAATTTCTTGTCTAACCTCTTCATTTAAAACATATAATAATTCAAAAAATTTATTTGTGTGGAATGTTTTAGATTTTTTTATTTATTATAATATATTTTTTATTATAACATACCAATCCTATTTTTATTATTAATGACAATTTAACTTTATTTCCAATAGCAAGATATTATTTTTACTATTTTTTTCTTATATATACACATACTATTAAATCATCTATGTTCTTTGTTACTGTTTACAATGCTTTTTTACAACTCGCTATTGACAGTTTTGATTGCCCCAGAAATCTTCTTCAGAACTTCTACGATTTGGATGTATAAGTAAAAGTTCTGAAGAAGATTGCTGGGTCAATCGAAACTATCAATAATGAGTTGTACAAAAGTTATTGTAAACTATAATAAAGAACATAGATGATTTACTACTATATGGATTTAGAAATATAAAAAATGATTTACTACTATATGGATTTAGAAATATAAAGTTATATATATATTGCTATTTTGCAGTTATCTCAATTGATAATTTATTGGTGAACTACTATTCTTTTGTTCTTGATATGCAGCTATTTTTAGTAGAGTTTATATTTATTCTTCTTAATCATGTTTAGGTGTATTCCATTACAAAATCTGTTAATATTTTAAACTGGTTTGTTTTACCTTAAATTTATTGAAATATTCTTGAAAAGTTTATAAAGTATAGTTTTTTTACAATTCTGTCCTCTTTTATTTTCATCTCTGCATTCAGATTTTATCTCAAGTATTAATTGCTTTCAATTGAATCATTACAAGGGCCCAATATCTTCTATGATCCTTATTTATATATTAAGTTGTTGGTTGTACTATTTAGCACAGACAAGAGAAAACTCTAAAATTGTTCTAGTTTAGATGAAATCTTTTAGTGTTTGTTTGATCTTATAATTTTAGAAACATAAAAATATTCCAGTAAGATCTTATCTGTAAATGTATAAATGGAAGAAAAGTTTGAATGCATCACACTGAACCAACAATTGTGCTTTAATCGTGAAGGTCTTATAAATCTACTTCTCAAATTAATGGACTCTTCAAGTTTCCTTTTAACTTCACTTAGTTTGACAATATTAGAAAATTCTTCCAGTTCCTGCGAACATTTTTTTTTTTTGCTTATCATAAGTGAAAAATATGAAAGAAAAAATAAATATTCACACAATCATACATATTGCTATCAGAAAAACTTGGTTGGTATTTAAAAACTGTAGACATTAGAGGGAAAAAATCTTAATTTATTTTTTGTTCCCAAATTCAGAAATAAAAGCATACAGGGTCAATATTTCAGTTGATATATTCTGTTGAACAGCTCATATATATATATATCTAATGAAAAATCAAATCTATATACAATAATTTAAATATTTGAATGTGTGTGCGTATATATAATCAATAACTAATATTAATATTAATACCTCATATTTATATACAATAAATAAAAATGAATATTGTTTATATTTTATTTACATTCAATAAATATAGAAAAAACTGTTTTACGTAGGAAAACATTTTTCATAAAGTTTGAAAATTTCCAGGTTTGATACACTTATTTTTAAAATAAAAAGCATAAAATTGCTTTATAATAATAGTTTATTACAATGTAAACACTTTGTTTTTTAACAAATAAAACTTTTAAATAAGTAATTATTAATTAATAATAATCGTTTAGTTTCTAAAAGTATGAAATGAAATTCAAATAAAATATTTATTGAATAATCATTAATTATTTATTGCTATTTATTAAATTTGCTTCTAAAGCGAATATTTCATAATAGTTTTGTTAAAAACTGAATGCTCCAATCAAGTAATAATACTTGACTATCAGCTAAGTCTTATATAGTTTGGTGTAGTGGTGAAATGGCTGACTCTGGAACTTCATGTGCTTTCCTCAGCAATAAACCATTAGTAGTAGTAATAATAGCAATAGTATTATTACTACTAATGCTACTATTACTATTGCTATTGTTACTACTACTATGACACTACTACAATTACT
This sequence comes from Epiperipatus broadwayi, assembly GCA_028023455.1. NCBI lineage: Eukaryota > Metazoa > Onychophora > Udeonychophora > Euonychophora > Peripatidae > Epiperipatus > Epiperipatus broadwayi. The sequence goes on along the minus strand of JAQFVV010006258.1, from coordinate 2,961,424 downwards.
ACTATTATCATCATCATCATCATTATTATTATTACAGATCACTGTGAAATTCTTTTGAAATTGCTTTTCTCTTATAATAAATCAGATACTCATTCATATGTTGATAAACTGTCACATGCTAAATTAGCTAATTTTTGTCTAATCAGAGTTGGGATCATATTTTTGAACTCTCTAATGTAGATTTAGCTTTTGCACAATTTTAGAATATTTGTTCTTTTTTAATTGCTAAGGAGATGATCATGTCAAATTGGTTAGTAGGAATAGAAAGCAGTTGTAATGGATAACTGATCAATTGAAATAATTAATTTGAGAAAGAATGTTAAGCATTGTGGTAGTGATATAAAAAAGAAAACAAACGAACTCCTTTTTAAAAACTTGCTTTTTATATGACTATAATCATGAAAAATCAACATTTCAACTATTTTATATAGTCTTTTTCAAGGCACACTAAAATAATATATATAATAAATATCACATATTCCAAAAATAAAAAAATAAAAAAATTAAATTAATTAAAAATTACAAAATATATTCATAACCAAAAATTTACCTTATCTCACTCCCCTTTCCTATTACAATCACAACTTAAACACAAACAATTTCTTCTTTTCTCCCAAAAATCTATATATATCCTTTAAAGCATTTAATTAAAAAACTATTATTTTCTTTTCTCTTTTTCTATTAACATCCTATTTAATTCTGGTTTTATTTCATTAATGTATACACCTTCTTTTATCATCCTTTCATTATATTGTATTAAGTCATATAATGAAAGGATGATAAAAGAAGGTGTATACATTAATGAAATAAAACCAGAATTAAATAGGATGTTAATAGAAAAGGAGAAAAGAAAATAATAGTTTTTTAATTAAATGTTTTAAAGGATATATATAGATTTTTGGGAGAAAAGAAGAAATTGTTTGTGTTTAAGTTGTGATTGTAATAGGAAAGGGGAGTGAGATAAGGTAAATTTTTGGTTATGAATATATTTTGTAATTTTTAATTAATTTAATTTTTTTATTTTTTTATTTTTGGAATATGTGATATTTATTATATATATTATTTTAGTGTGCCTTGAAAAAGACTATATAAAATAATCGAAATGTTGGATTTTCATGATTATAATCAAATAAAAAGCAAGTTTTTAAAAAGGAGTTTGTTTGTTTTATTTCTATATTGGATATTTATGAACTATTTTGAAAAGAAGAACTGTGTGCTTGATATATTAAATTATATAAAAAAGATTAATAAGGAGATTAAATCTGATATTAAAAGAGCAAAATTGCATTATTTTAGGAATTCCTTTGTGATAAAAATACTTCTTAGAAGTGGAAAACAATTAATTCCTTGATTAAAAAATCCTCTAATCGAATTGATTTTGTTAAAAATAATGGTCACTTATTAAATTAAAGGTAATGAAAAATATGTTGCTGATCTTTTTAATAATTTATTTTTACATAAGCCACAGGAGAAAGCTTGTATTCATGATTTGGCTTTTGATTCTGTTGCTGATTCTTTTTTCTGTTCTGAAGATTCTGATATTCACTTGATTGATTGTTTAAAAATGTTAGATCATCTGGTTTTGATAATATAATTTAAAAATTTTAAAAATAATAAACTTATATTTATACCAGTTTTGGTTTATTTGTTTCATCTTTCATTGAATGCTGTTCTAATTCCTGAATAATTAAAGGTTGGCATTATTACATCAATCTATAAAAGGATGATCCATTACTTATCAACAATTGTAGACCTCTATTTCTATCATTTCAATTATTTTTAAGTGGTCTGAGATGGTAATGAAGGATAAAATTATGTCTTTCTTAAGTGGCATAGAGTGATTTGTATGCATCAGTATAGATTGTTGCTAAAAAAGTACTTTAGATGCTCTTAATAATCTTGTGTATAATTTGACATCTTTGGGATAATGGTCTTAAGACTGCAGCCATATATTTAGATCTTTCTAAAGTATTTGATTTTGTTCATCACAAAATCCTTCAGTGATTATATTCATATGGCTTTAGAGGCCATTTTATTTCTTGGTTACAAGGTTATTTAAAAAACAAAAAACAAGCAACTAAAATTCATGGCATTATTAATGATTTTAAATTAATAATTCAAAGACTTCCACAGGGTTCTGTACTTAGTCCTATTATATTTTTGATTTATATTAATGATATTTTTGCATTACTTTTGAATTCAGTGATTTAATGTTTTTCTGATTATATTGCCCTGTCTTTTGGTGCTGTTTCATACAGTCTTCTTGAGCAAATAATTAATAAGGATTTGGATTTAATTAGTAATTAGCTTATGTTAAATTGTTTGACAGTCAATTGTAATAAAATAAGAGCTTTTCTTTTTTCTTATAACTTTGTTTCTCTTTTTTTAATATTTCTATTTGTAGCCAATAAAGAGTTCATTTTAATAGCATTTATACTTATGATAATATTGTTTTTGTTGATAATTATTATTTGGAAAGTTTTATTGATTCTAGCGTATCTCAGTCAAATCATATTATTTATGTGTGTTTGAGGTTATGTAAGAATAATTATTTATTTTATTATTTAGTTCAATTTTTATGTAGTTCTGTTTTATTAACTATTTATGAATCTTATTATCAAAGTATATTGTCATATAATATTTCTGTTTGGGGTGTTTGCACTGTTTATACTTTGGCGTCATTATGTGTTTTACAAAATACTATGCATAATATTTAAACAGCATTAAACTGTTGCACATGCACTTTAGATTTTAAATATAAAATGAATGAATACTAACACTTCAACAACCACATGATAAAGTCTTTGGAAAAGATAGCATGGCCAACCACATAATAAAGTCTTTTGAAAAGATAGAATGGCCATTCTATCTTTTCCAAAGACTTTATCATGTGGTTGTTGAAGTGTTAGTATTCATTCTATCTTTTCCAAAGACTTTTTCATGTGGTTGTTGAAGTGTTAGTATTCATTCATTTTATATTTAAAATCTAAAGCGCATGTGCAACAGTTTAATGCTGTTTAAATATTATAGTTTATAAAAAAACATTGCGCTATATAAAATAATTGACTTAAAATACTATGCATATTATTTTTGGAAAGTCTAAATCAAATTCAGTTCAGAATATCTATGGTAATGGCTAGGTTTTATCTATTGTTAATCTTTATAACTATAGGGTAATTAAACAGGCAAAACTCACTATACATATTGCCACACACAGCAAGCTAGAGTAATCAATGGATGCCAGAAGGCTTGTGCATAAAATCCCCATCTAGTGCCTACTCATCCAATATCCCCAGACTAAGATCCTAAGATCTAGGTGCAGTGCTCTCAGATCCAAGGCTCCTCAGTGACAAAGGCCACAAGCCAGAAACTAGTCTGGGGATATTGGATGAGTAGGCCCTAGATGGGGATTTTATGCACAAGCCTTCTGGCATCCATATGATTACTCTAGCTTGCTGTGTGTGGCAATATGTATAGTGAGTTTTGCCTGTTTACAACAGGTATACATAAGCATAAGAAGTGGTGGTCATGTGACGTTTATAGGGTAATTATTAATATATTTTGTCATCATTCTCTTTTATGTGCAAGAATTTTTAAAATAAATATTCGATTACCTAAAATCTTTCAATTGTTATTGTCTGCTTTTAATTTGGAAGGTAATCATCGACAGTTCAATTACAATGGTATTAGGTTGTTTAATTTTTTTGTCTCTGCTTATTTATTAGATATTGATCATACATCACTTGCTATGTTTAAAAAGTTTTTGCAATTTTGGTTATATTCTATGTAGTTATTTTGATTAACATTTTGTAATTTATTATATTGTGTCTTTGTAATTAAATATAAATTATTACTATTATCATTATTATTTTGTATATATATATATGATTCCTTGCGCAAATATTTCCTTGTTTGGAGTTGTATTAATTTTTTTATATTATTGTAATAAATAAATTATTACCATCATCAATAATAATTTTTGATTGATTACTGTTATCTTATCATAATATATACTATTATCTTAATTTAAGAACTTATAATTGAAAAATATTGCCATTTATAACATATATATTGCAATAAAAACAATGTGAGCGAAGATATTTCAAATTTTGTATCTATTCTTTGAAAGAAATGTTATTGTTAAAAATAAATTTTAAAAATGTTATTGTTAAAAATAAATTTAAAAAATTTAATAAGTAAAAAATATTTGTTAGAAATTTATTACTACTGTTGTGTTATAGTTATGCTTCATTGTGTTTTTTTTTTTTTTTTGAGCCCCATTGTTTTGATTATGTAATTACATAATAAATTGTGAAATAGCATTCTTTATCTTTCCTTAATTAATCAATATTTTTGCCTTTCTAATATTATATAATTGGTAAATCATATTATTCATTATTTCATAGTTTTTACTTTTTGCTTATATCATTCTCACTTTCAATTTTAATTTGCTTTGTCAAGCATTGGTGGTCGAGAGGTCAGCGACAGTTGTCCCGGGTTAGCGGGTTCGCTTCCCAGCTAATGCTATGACACATGAGGAAAAAAAAAATTAATTTGCTTTTTGTAAATAGATTTTTTTTTTATAATAAGCTATTTAATTTAATCAAAATTTACATTATATATTAATTCAGAATGGATGTCTCTCCGAGTTTAATCTAGTTTTTCCAAACTATAATTTCATTTCTCAACATTATTCCAACAAAATGTCTTACTTCATCCTATTACCTCAAATATATATTTTTATAAAACCTTTTTGGAATATTATTTATAGCTTCTCATTACTTTTTATTAACTCTTCTGACATATCCAATCCAGTTTTGTTTCAGCCATTTAGTTTTTTTAACAATGCGTTATCTTTTTTGGTTTCTCACCTAGGCATTTCATTCTCAGTTTCATTTTGCTAATCTCAACCTTGATTTGTTTATTTTTTGTTGTATAATATTCAATTTATGTAAGCATACAAGTTTCAAACTCAACGATTAGAACTGATAAAACATACCTAAAACTTTGTCTTTTCGAACACTATAGACATATATGATTAATCTAATCTATTTTATTTTAATGTACTGATCACTTTTGTGAATTTTTATTTTAAATCTTTTTAAAGCTCATTAAACATTATTGCTTTAGTTGTTTTTTTATATTATCATTAGTTTTTATTTTTAACTTTTTCTCATGTATCATTTCTCTCAGTTATAAAGCATTATTAATGAAGATCACTACATTGTCTATAGACTATAAATATGGTTTATGTAATTAACATTGTCTGTAGTTTTTTATTTGATTCTACAAAATATTTTCATAAAACTAATATAAAAAGTTTTGAACTTATAAAACTACTCTTCGATATATTTTTGCAAATATTACCCTTTTTAGCAAGACTATGTCAATCTGACTATTACTGCTTCATTGTGAAAAATAATCTGTATAATTAATAGTATGTTGTGTCTCTCTTATTTTACAGCTTCAATCATGACAAAATATTTACAGATTCATACAATTTTTAATAATCTATACATTCAATACAAATATCTTATATTTATTCTTATCTATGACTTATCTTAATACTTGCTCATGATTTACTATATATAGCATGACAACCACTTTTAAATTCAGTTTATTTTTTATTTAACTTGAATCCAATATTTTCTGTAAATAATTTTAATCTTTATAGATATATAATTTTTAATATTTTTGTCATCTTTTTAGCAAATCAATATCATGATCACATTATTTAGTTACATAGTATATTCTTAATATTTATATATTTTGTGGAAAATTCTGCCAATAATTTCTCTATTTATTTTTTTTGTTTCATTTAAAATATCTATGATTATTTTGGCATTCTCTGAAGCTTTTTTATTTTTTACAAATTTATGTGAACACCTCATCTTTTCATTTAAAATGGTAGCATTCCAAATGTATTTGTTTCTTCTTTTCAAATTGTCATTTCATGATTTCCATTCTCTTATTAGTATATAAAAACTTGTGAAATTTTGCTTATGCTTTATAACATCAAACCTGTTTTTAGCAATAATGCTAATTTGTTATTAAAAAACTTTATCAATCCCAAAATGACATTTTATATATATATAAAGTTTATATTCTATTTTATAGCTTTCTTTGCCCTTTTAATTATAACTAGTTTGTTTTTGTCACATTCATTCTGTTTTAATTATTTTCATATTTCTTTTTTTCCTGAATATATTTTATCCTAAAATAAAACTTAATTTGCATTGCTGTTTTCTAAATATTTGTTTTAATCTTTGTTATTAAACTTGTTCCAAAAAGACTCATTAACAAGTTAAGCATTTATTGAACGTCAAAAATAACTGTTGTTATTATTATTTTTCTTAGCATGTTTTATTTCTCTAGTTTTCATTAAAGCATGTCTTGATTTTCACCAATTTAGAAACAATTCCTGTACTGAATTTTTAAAATACATGTGAAATGTTTTTTTCTTTTAGATGTTTTCCTGTTCATTTTCTTTTTTTTAAAATCATGAACAATTATTTTTATCAAAAATTTCACAAGTCTAATGCCATCTTTTATTTCTGTATCCATATCTAATTTATCTATTCCATTTTCAACTTCAGAACTTTTTTAATTTTCAGTAATAAAATATCTTATAAGAACTTGTTTAGTTCCGTTGAAAACATTTTGTGCATCTATATAAACATCCATCACTTTTTAAATCAAAATGAAAATGTATCGGAGCATAAGATTAATTTTTTTGTATTTGGTATTTTTCATTAAATTGAAAATCTAATCTTCCTTCTTTACTTCATATAATATCTACCCCAACAATGTTGTTATTTCTTATTTTATTCATAATGAAAGCATTCCACTTATATCTTCAATATTTGCTCTTTTGTAGTAAAGTGTTGAATTATTTTAGTATTTTTTTTTTCTAATTGTAAACCAAAGGATATTTAGTATGTGGTAATTCTTTTTTTCAATTTATGCAATCATAGTGAAAAGCTATTATGAATGAAAATAAATTCTTAAATAATGATATTCAAAGTGCAAACCCACGGATTCTTAGGAGTGCCCACATTTATCAATACCTTTAGTAGATAACTTGATAATCTCTAAAAATGATTTTGTTGTAATATTTATATTTAATAGATTCCTTCAGCTATTAATTTATAATCACATTTTGAATTACAAGTATCAAATTAACTCAACCCACATCTTTGACACCACCCACTTTAGATAAATATAGTAATGACTATTATTAATCATTTACTAAACTAGAGATTGTCTCTAGCACAGATATAAACTTTGAAGTTATTCACATTTCTTTTTCCCATATGTCATATCTTTATAAATATATTAATTAACTTCAATATTACCATGTATTCTTTTAAATTTGTATAAATTAAAATATAATAAAAAACAAATGACCCCTAAGACGCATTTTTATTCTAAACCAACCCTCATCAGTTGGTTCAGGTCACTATCTCCCATATATATTTTATGAACAATATTTATCTATATTAAATAATCACATTTTGAATTACAAGTATCAAATTAACTGAATCCACATCTTTTCTACCAGCCACCTTAGATAAATCCAATAATGACTATTATTAATCTTTAATAATTTTCTGTAAAATATACTTTGCTTACTTTTAATTCTATTTAATTGCAATATTTTCAACAATAATCTCATCACTGACTTTGTATTTTATCATTTATTTACATCAACTCACTTTAATAAAATAGTAATTATTTGCTACTGAAACCACTTAGTTTTTGATGACCTTTATATGTATATATATATATTGATCATCTCACTGACAGACATTTACAGAGAAATAGAACTGATATCTGGCAGATAAGGATATAGATAGCTAGATAAAAAGATAAATAGATAACTAGATAAGTTGTTTAATAGATAGATAGATAGATAGATAGATAGATAGATAGATAGATAGATAGATAGATAGATAGATAGATAGATAGATAGATAGATAGATAGATAGATAGATAGATAGATAGATAGATAGATAGATAGATAGATAGATAGATAGATAGATAGATAGATAGATAGATAGATAGATAGATAGATGGATGGATGGATGGATGGATGGATGGACGGACGGACGGACGGACGGACAGACAGACACAGGTAGGTAGGTAGGTAGGTAGGTAGGTAGGTAGGTAGGTAGATAGGTAGGTAGGTAGATAGGGAGGGGGAGGGGCAGGTGATTGTATAGATAGCTAAGTTAGTAAATATTTTGATAGATAAATAGTTATCTAGATAGAAAAGAGATCAATAGATAATGATAATATTTATTCACACCAAAGATTTATATTTATACCCCCCCCCCATTTTCTAAATGTGGGCAAAAAAGGCAAAAAATTAGAATTACAAATATTTTACTAGATTTTTAATTTAAATATAACCGCTTATCTTCTTTTTTCTATATAATTTACATTTATTTATTTATTTATTTTAGCACATATGTAATTCTGTCTCCAAAATTTGTAAGACCTGGTCTCAACTATGAGGTAACAGCTTTCGTAGAAAATATTTCAGAACCTTTAGATGTTAATCTGGCTATTCAAAAAAACGGTTGTAATGTTGCTTTCACTAATGTGAAGCTTGAGGCTGGTAAGTAAAATATAAATCTATTTAGAAGTTAATTAAAATATAAAAAATATATTTTAGTACTCATATTTTTATATGTGATTATTGGTTCAAAATATTTATCTACTGATATTTTGTTTAATGTTTTAAATATATAAATTTATATATATAATTTTAGGGCTGCCTCAAGAAGTTCATCTTCAAGTAAGTATTTTATGATTATTTTTTATATATATAATAAAATTAATTACAATAATAATGCAAAAAAATTTATATTTTATAGATTCCGCCAGATGTCACTAATGGAAATTACGAATTTTTAGCATTTGGTTCCTCCTCATCAGGGAAATTTTCTTTTATAAATAAAACTCATCTTCAATTTGAAGCGAAAAGTAAATCAGTCTTTATTCAGACTGATAAACGCATTTACAAAGCAGGTCAATTAGGTAAGATTCGTTTTAATAAATAAGTAATCATTTTAGCATTAATTTAACATTTTAAATAATTATTGTATGAATTAAAATATAGTAATTGAAATTATAGTTAATCTTAATAAATTAAACTAATTGAAAAGAGATATATGATCTATTTATATTTGTGGATGTTTTTGTCATTTCAGTTCGTTACCGAGTTTTTATTCTGAGTCCAGAAATGAAACCTCTTCAAAGTACTTTTAATGGCCATATTAGTGTAAGTAGTAAAATAGATATTTAAAATTAATAATAATTCTAATGGTTAATTAATTGCATTAAATTACATATTCATAATTGTAGTATTTATAAATAAATAATAATAAAAAGATTTAATCTATATTTTGTTTTAATTTTTAAACATCAAAAATTAACAACCCCCCCCCCCCCAATACAACCAACTGAGAAAAGTTTCATTAGTAATTTCCATACATATATATGTATAGTCACATTAGGTTGATTTATGAGGTTATTCACCATTATCATGTGAGCAGCTTTTTTGAATTTTCTTCTTTGTACATTTTCCTCTCTATCCAATATTTTGTATTTTCTCAACATGATCTGCTACCTTAGATACATCTGCTTTCTCTTTTCTAATCATCAGTTTGTGCTTTTGCTATTACTTTTTAATGGGGAACTGGTCTCACCAATATACATTCTTCCTCATTCACATGGTATTTCATAAGTGCAGGTTTAGGCTTTGTATATGTTAGAATCCCACATAGTGTGGTATGGTTCTGGAAAACTGTTCTGATTGCATAATTTCCTTAATTTGTCTGCTATTTTTGGTATATATGGATACAATACAGTACCAATAATTGTTTTTATGGTTCTTTTTGCTGTCTATTTAAGATCTCTTAATAACAACTGATGAATAGCCATTTTTCATAAGAGTTTGTTCTATATAGATCTTTTCTTTTTCCAAATGTCTGATTTCTAACCAAACTTCTTTTGTTCTGTTTCATAGTGATAGTCCAACTACATGTTTTGTGTTTTCTAGTATGATTGGATGTGTATGCTAAGTATTTTTCTATATGTGTGGGTTTGATTTTGCCATGAAGAAGTCTCATCACAAACACATCTAAGAATGCCAATTTCTGTTTTTTTTCTGATTCTATTGTGAATTTAATTGGATGGAATATATTGTTGATGCATTTCCAGAAAATTTGTAGTAGTGCTCTACCACGTGGCCATACAACAAATATACCATCAACATAGTGAAGCCAAACTTTAGCTGAATATAAACTAATCTTTATCACTGTGGTTTCAAGTTCTTCCATGTAAATATTGCTAATTAGAGGTGACACTAGTCAGAAAGCATCACAGATACTTCAATGATTCAGAAAAAAGTAAACTAACATCACATTTCAGCAAAATTCCTCATCTTTATGGTATATGTAAAATTCATAAGGATTATATTCTTTAGTTCTAGAAATTCACTTTGCCTAAATGTGTCAAGATTTCATCTCAAAGTTGTTAGTTCCTTGGAATATAAGACCCAGTTCTTTGTCAGGGATTCTAGACACTTTGTAGAATTAATTAAGAACATGAAAATTGAAAGAATTGTCATTGTAGTAAGTTTTGATGTGGAAAGTTTATTCACAAATGTATGTCTATTGTAAGAAAAAGATTAAATGATAATAACTTACAAGCCAGAACAATTCTTCCTATTGATAATATAATGGAACTATTAACATTCTACATAACAATAATCTTCTTTCAATGCAACACAGTGAACCAATACATACAAGTATTTACAAAAAAAAAAAAGTAATGTAAATAAAACAGAAAACAATAAATAAGTAAATAGCTGATATGCTAAATAGAACCAAAGATAATGAACTATTTAAAGACTACAAGTATTCCCAACAGTAATATAATATATGCTTATAAATATATTTATCTATTTATGTTCCTAGTACATATCTTTAAATTTATTTTAAATTGTCTTTGATTTAAATGGAAATATCCACCTCTTTGAAAATTTATTATCATATTCTTGTTGCAATCTATATATATATATAAATTTTGATTTCTAGAATTAAAAGTTAGAATCCTGAAGTAAATATTAGTTGTCATATCTTACCATGTAATAATTTAAATAAAAACATCATAATCTTTTATTGTACATGTTATTTGTATTATGTATGTATCATCATTGATATATCTATAATATTTATCTTGTAATATTTTGAAGTTTATAGTTGAATAATTGTATTTATTCTGTAGAATAAATCCATAGTATAAAACTGATATTATCAGAGTATTAAAAAATATTTTAATTATAATTATTTTATTTTTATCTGTGAACCACATATATATTAACATATAGAACATCCTGGTTCATTATTTTGCTTATTTGATATCTTTTACCTTTTTTGGCAACAACATTTTCTCTCTAAAAACCTTCAACTACTTGTTTAATCAGTAAATTATTTTCACATATGTTTTCCTAATGAAAATGTTTAAAATTGTATATCTTTAGAGTACTTCTAAGTTAATTTTCATAATTTAGTTTGATTCTGCTTCTTTTATTAAAAAAAAAAAAAAAAAAACATAGTCGAATTTACCATAAAATACTTTTTAGGTATTATTCATTTTTCATAACCAATTCAACAATAGTAGAATCTATATCAGATCTATCAAGCTTAAAACATAATAATTGTTTATCATATATTTTTATAATAATATATATTTATATACTAGGTGAATAAAAAGAATAAACTACATACTGTATATTTTGCATGCATGTGTTTGCTATATGATTGTTCTTGTTTTATTCTATTAGGATCCCCATAACAATCATCTCAAAAATTTTAATAATATTACAGTAAATAATGGTAGGTATTTTTTTTTATTTATACATTTAAATAATGACTAGTTTAAAATAATGTACATTTTTTTTTATTTGCTTACACATAGTTACGTTCTCAGACAAAGTAATAAATTTACGTAAATATTTAGTATATTGTAATAAAACTAATAGCTTATATTTTATTTTGAATAATACTATTACTTTATATGCATATGCATAAATGCTTTTAATGTAAAATTACTTTGATGATCATCATATTTAATAAAATGCTGTAGCAGTATATGATATTTATTTTTATTTGTTAAAATGTAATCCTTGATAATATATTTGTATATTCGCTTATGATCGTTTAAATAAGAAATTTCATGTAAATGGCTGAAAACTATTTGATCTGCTAAAATTCTTTTGAAAAGGACTAGTTTATCTTATATTTTCTCAATATATTTTGAAGCAAATTTGTAGTGAATCTATCAAAGAATTTGGTGCTGATATAGTACATGCTCGGTGGCCATTTTGAATTCTAAAATGCCCAAAAACACTGCTGGCACATGCAAGCAATAAATGACATTGACTAGAAACACTCATTTTCAAAAAATTAAATAGCCTAAGGTACTACAATTTAAAAAGAGGGAGAGAAAGTAACAGGGAAATTGAATAGATGAAGGCACTACACTTAAAAAAAGTGCAGGAAAAGAAAGTAATGTGGGGAAATCAAATAGCCTGAGGCTAAATATGACAGGATTTATGTGACAATAATTTTCTCACGTTTTAAATTGTAAAAATGTGTGAGATCTTTAAATCACTTTTTCTTCCTTTTTTATTTTTAAAAAATCGTTAATATAAAAAGCAATGATGTTTTAAAATAAAAAAGTGAAAGTGAAAGAAATTTTCTTGCAATTAGAGCAAACTGGGAAGCTGTCTAAATATTTTTGATCTAAACTTGAAAGAAAGTGGGTATAAAAAATCAAAATGTCAACGATTTTTTATAGGACTACTATCACATATTTACATCAAAAAGATCTTCCTCTAATACATAAATTAACTTTACTTCATTCTTCAAAATGTACAAAAAAAAGTAAACAGATCAATGTCATTTTCAGGAGAATTCATTTCTAGCCATATAGTTTTAGCCCTCTACACTAGAAGTTATCAATTAAAAATCATATACAGGCATGTATTATAGAATACTGATTAATTGGATGACAGATAGACAAGTGGATGAAATGTATGGATGATTGAATAGATAGATAAATAGATAATCAGATAAATAAAAGGCAGGGCATTCTTAAATATAGATATAGCTAAATGGATAGACTAATAGGTGAGTGAGTAGAAGCAGACAGACAACTGGATAGTCAGATAGGAGTAAGATGTATAGAAAAAATGTTGAATGAATGTTCAGAAAACAGAAAAATAAATAAATAATTGTATGGGGTGGATATTAAAAAATAATAATTATTATTTTTATTTTCAACTCGGGATGGATATAAAGGTGTTTATACTGGAGAATTTCAACTCACAGATCAACCTCTTCTTGGAGATTGGAAAATTAACGTTGAGATAGAAGTAAGACATTTTCCTATTTAATTAATTTAAAAAACTGTTTGCATATACAAATGCATGATTTTTTAAAAATGAACCATTTTATTTTTTATAATTTTTAAACAAATTTTAATTAATCTGCTCATTTTGTAGGATCAATTCTGTTTTTTCTACTCTAGTGCTGCTATCTCCTTTAATCTTTTGCAAGTTGGGTTTATTAAAGTCTCTTTTATGTTATCTTATCTCAGTTCCAGAATATTTTCTTGTTTATTGTGCTTAGTTGGTGAAAAGCTTGAATATAAATCAAATGCATCATTTTTTTTAATGAAAGCTATAAGCCAGAACTTACTCTGGGGATATGGAAGAGATAACATCGCTGTGAATTTAGTAAACACTGCCACCAATTAATTATTAAAATTGAAAAAACAGAGTTACTCCTAAGCTGCTATCATGTGATTTCTTTTCTTTTAGTCTTTATTATTTTACTTAAATCATTCTTGCCTTTTTTTTTTTAAAGTCTATAGTTTTAATAAACAGAAAAACTAATAATACCTAACAAATCTTCTGTATTATATTATATATAGTACGAATAATATAATCTTAAGATAGTATTGTATATCGCTGTATATTCCTTTATATTTCAGTAATTATCACATTTTGTAAAAAAAAAAAAAAAATGATATTATTGTTCAGTTGTTACTAACTTTTATCTGGATGATGTCTAATTGATATTTTTGTAACACTATTTTTAACCACCTTCGAACACATTTTTTTGCAAACAAAACATTTTATTTCAAAAAGTTTAATATATGTTTATATAAATGTTTTCTAATAATGTCATTATTTATTCAGCATTTAATATCAGACTGCTTGATAATAATCATTCAGATTATCATATTTTGATCCGAATTAGATAAAAATCAATTACAACTTACTTTTGTATGAGAATTAAATTTTTATTTTTTATTTTTAAAGATCTTTTAAAGTCAGTCATTAGCGCATTATTTAATATACCTTTTATCATCTCTTAATTTAAAAAAGAAAAAAAAATGTTTTTATTCAATATATTGTGTGAATTATAAAAATTATTGCTTTTAATACAAAAAATTACTAATTTTTAGAATTAAATAATACTGAGATTTACTTGAGCATATTAATAATCTCTTCATTAGAACATAATAATTGTTCAGGTTACTAATTTATTAGAAACTGTTAAACATCTTTAATTTTTAGAACATAGTGAAAAGTATTTTGTAAAATTAATTGATGTTTTAAATAAAAAAACTGGGAATAAAATTGATATTCTTTTTTTTTTCTATCTATAAAAAATTAAATTGTTATTTCATTTCGAAATATAAAAGTATATTTTTGTAAATATATTTACTTACATCTGCAATAAAATCTGAATATTTGTTTAATTATTGACACCCAAAAAATATGTATTTATATGTAAATAAATTAATCATTATACCAAATTGTAATTTAATGTAATTTAATAAATTAAAGTTATATCAAATCTACAACAAATTATATAATATTTATCATTACTGTATTGTTAAAAAAGTCTATTTGCAGCACATATTTTTCCAAACTCAATCTATCTATCTTGTTCAGCTGCTATGAGAAGATATCAATCTCGCATAAACTATAGAAACTTCATTTCTGTTAAAAAATTCATCTACTTGATGTTAAAGTTTGAATTTTTAATTTAGCAATAATATTTTTAAAAGGACTTTTTAGCAATATTCATACAAATTACAAAGCAGAGCTAAATAAACTCATTTTTTAAAAAAAAACCTTGCATAATTAAGTCAATATTTAAATATGTAATAAAACAATAATGAAACTGTAAATGATATAATAAATTGAAATTGTATCAAATCTTCAAAATGTCATCTACAAATCATAAAATATTTTACCCTTTCTTGTATTAATCTCGTAGAACATAGTTCCTAATTCATTGCTAATTCATTTTGAAATCTTTTTATGATTGGATATATTTTTAATATATTAGTCAGATTTCCATTTTGATAGCACAAAAATGTTTCAAACTTCAAATGTTGTATTTTTTATTAAAATAAAAGGAATTCTCACTTAATTTAAAATAGTAAATGTTTTGAATGCAAATTCGTGTTAATAAGAAATCCAACCATTACATATTTAAGATCAAACAAAATTTCAAAAGCAAAATGTTATCTATATTTTTTTTATTTTTTGCAATGTTCTATTGCTGTTGTTCTTTTTATAATGGTGAAGAGAAAACATATTATCAAATAAGAATTTCTTCATGACAACCCAGCAATAATAACTTGTTTGATTTAAGTTAAAATGATTGTGTTTATTTTTATAACTTCATTAGTTAAAGCTTATAATTTATTCATTTTTTGCTATTTTTCTGAAACATACATTTATATAATAATTTTTTTCCCCAAAAGTAAGATAAAGTTAACTATGATAATGCTATTGTCACAACAGTTTCAGCTATCTAATAAAATATACTTTCACATCTTAAAAATGCAAAAAAAAAAAAAAATCATATGCTTAAAATAATAAATATAAATATCTGTGTAAAAGAATTTTATTCTTAATAGCAAATTCAAATTTTTTTAAAAAATAAATATATACTATTTAAATAATTATTTACATTTAAACATATTTTTTGTTTGTTAATTTGTATTCTTTTTTAATTGTAGAATCAACATACTTCTAAAGCATTCCAAGTTATGGAATATGGTAAGCAAAGATAATACAAATGGCAATATATATAATTCAATACATCAACTTTTTATTAAATCTTGTTTTTATATGATTATTATTTTGAAAAGAAAACTGTGTTGGTGATATTTTTAAAGAAATGGCAATATATATATATATATGTGTGTGAATCTATTTGTACATTTGTAATCTGAGGTAGTAAATTCAACAGCCAATAAAATTACTCAAAATTATATCAAATCTGTATAAAAATTAATTATCATTTTGTATTCATGTACATTGATATTTAGATGATTTCTTATATATATATAATATTTAAATATATGTATATTGTTCATCCTAAACTTAATGTAATTATAAGGAACTTGAATACAGACTTCTAAACTCCCCAAAGCTATCCAATCCATCTTAAACAACTGATACACTTGTGGTCATGTGTATCAGTTATATAAGATGAGTTGGATAACTGTGAGGAGTTTGAAAGTCTGTGTTCAAGTCCCTTATATATATATTAATAAAACAAGTAATAAATTTCATAACTTACTTTTAAGCTTGCATTTAATGATCACTAGATGGAGCTTATCAATAGCTCTAATCAAGCTTTATTTTATAAGTGCTGAAAGAGAACGAATTCAAAATCTTTATTGGAAAGTCCTTATCTCCAGAGCAATAAGCTCAAAAACGATTGGTCTGGAGATAGGGACTTTCCAATAGAGATTTTGAATTCTTTCTCTCTCAGCACTTATAAAATAACACTTGATTAGAGCTATTGGTAAGCTCCATCTAGTGATCATATATATATATAAAACCCTTATAGAATAATGCTTGATTAATCTGTAATATTTAGAATTTAGAGTTCAAATCCAGGAAAAATTATTATATTTTTAGGTAAATCAGGATTTCCAACCAAGACAAATTTTTTTAAGCATCTGACTATTTATTCCAATTATTGATTAGTAAATGAGTTTGTAGTTATTCTTAAGTAAAAGATAAAACAAGGAATAAAAAACTTTTTAAAACCCAATCAAATAATAAGTGACTATTCGGAAAATCAATATCTTTGTTTCACTGTTGCTTTTGGAAGAATTCTGGAGAGAACTTAATTATTGATCCACTTTAGGATAAAGACTTCTTCAGGTTTAATCCAGTTTTTTTAAATTCATAACCACTCATCTCTACATCACATCAACAAACTTCTTTGCTTCATTCATCTATCTCCATGTCTCCTTTATAATTTTTTAGGAATTCAGGTAAAGACTTCAATTATTCATCTTATAACAATATGTCCAATGCACTTCCATTTCATTTTCTTAATTCCCTCAATAATGTAATATCTGCTTTACAATATCTGTCTATCTATATATTCTTAAGTGATCTGAAGTCTCAATTGCTCTTCTGTTAAGTGTTTAAATCTCAACAATCATAAGTAAAAAGTGATAAAATATATTCATATTTTCTTTTAATATTAAGTTAGTTCTATTAAAAGCACTCCATACAAGTTTAATTCTGTCGTTAATTTCATTCATTATGTTTCCACTTCTAATAATAATCTATCGAAAGTATTTGTAATTGTTAACTTTGCTTAATTCATGATAATCAATCTTTATTTTCTTCTGAGAAAATTTATTAAACATTATTTTAGTCTTTTATTTATCTTTAAGCCTACATTCTTATTTTCATCTGATAACTTTTGCAATGTTTTTTTGAAAATCTTAAATATTATTTTCAAAACATTCCCCTTATTTGTAAAATCTAGATGACTTAATCTTCATATATTTTTATTCTTTAGCTTACATTTTAATCCACAAAATCCTTTTTTTAAAACTCTCCAAAAAGTGATGGTGATATGGAATCATGTTTTATAAACTCCATCAATGTTAATCTTTTTAGTATTGCCATGGAAACTAATTATTGGCATTTTGATAATATTTTTCAAAGTGTGACAATATCAAGGGTTTATATCTTGATCATCTAAATCATTAATTACTGTGGGAATGCTTATAAAAACAAATACCTTTTCATAACCTACAAATCCAAAGAGTAATAACAATTTATATTCATTGGTTCTTTCTATAATTTCTTTTTAAATATTTGTGTGAGTCACTGTATTAAAATCACTTTTATATTGGATTTGTTCTTTGGTTGATTTGAGACAAAAGTTCATTCTAGATAATCTTGATAATTACATAAAGGGCTACCCAAAAATTTCTGAAATTATTTTTTGAAGGGCAAGCGCTTTATATACATGCTTTTGCCATTAATTGCCTCTTGTGGAGAGCCCCCTAAACCAATCTTCTGATCATTGTCATCAAGTAAAGTTATGGTGAAAAACATTAAATGTTTTTGGTAAATATGTTTCATTTATTTGTTAAATTTTATAATGGCTTTCTGTTAAGGAAATTGGCAGGGAAAATAGTTGTAATACTTGAAATAACTTGCAAGTAAGCTGCTCTGGGAAAAACCCAAGTTTATGATTGGTTTAATGGAAGTAAAAAATTTACCACATGACTAAAAACATGGCAAATGAAGTCCAATGTCAAGACAATGCTGATTTTTTTTATGCAAATAGCATTATTTACTCAGAATTTATTCATAATGATCCAGTGTTTTATCTGTAAGTTCCAAAATGTTTATGTCATTTATAAAATAAAATGTCCTGATTTGTGGCAAAATGGGAGAGTGTATACTTCATGATGATAACACACTAGTATATAAAGCCTTGAGTTTGAAACAATTTTCAATTAAAAACAATGTGACCTAGTTTATTCTTCAGCCATATTCGTCTGATCTCATTCTGTGTGATTTCTGAGTATTCCCCCCAAATGAAAAAATGCCTAAAAGGGGGGGGGGGTTGTGGACTTGGAAGTGGTGAATTAAAAAGTGTTATAGGCATTAAAAAGCATTATTTTGGAAGAATTTTAGGACTGCTTTGAAAAATGCATATCACATTTAGACTAATGTGTTGCATCAGATGGACAGTATTTTGAAGGAGATTCAATTTTGTTACTAAGTTCCAGTTATTTTTGGATATTCTCTCATAGGTATATAATTTCTATTATCTTTATCATCTTTCTTAAATATCATTAAAATTACTACATTCTTCCAATCATCTGATATTTCTTTATATCATTTACATATTTGGTATATATAGTTTTGCCAATATTTTTTCCTATTTTTTTAACCTGCAACTTTTAAGTTTATCATTTTCATGATCTTTTTTCTTATTCATAGCCTTAGTTGCATTTTTCATCTCTTCATTTAGATAACTTGACAATTCAGAAGATGTAGTAACTACAATAGATAGTTTGTTTTCTTGCTTTTTTAAATCAGTATAATTATTTGTAGAATCCTTTCCATTCATTAGGTAATGTCATCTTTTTAAAATTATGATTCCATCTTTTATTCATATTGCTTAAATAACTTTTTTTTTTTTCAATTTAAAGATAGTTTTATATTTTTGAAACTTTTGTTCTTTTTTATAGTTTTCCTTGCTCTTTTAAAGTTATAATTTCTCATATTATTATTAACTCTATTTTATAGAATTTTGCAGAACTCCAGATATTCAATTCTTCTTTAAAATGAAAAAAAGAAGTTAATATCTCAATTGCAAATAAATCATATTCATTTATTTAAAAATAAAATAAAAATAAATGATTTCAAATTATTTTATTAGAATGGGTCCCATCTTTTTCTTGTGTTCTGGCTTGTTCTTGAATTGAGAGTTCCCTGTGCAGTCATTATTACATCTGATTGGCTGTCACATAAGCATTTTAAGGTGCTTCTGTCAAAGGTTTTAGCCTTGTACATTATTATTAGAATGTTTATAATAAATTGATAATTTTTGACTTCATTTTCCAAATAAACAATTTTAAAAAGTTCTAAAACTTTATCGACTCTTTACCAGCTACTCTCTGATAATTTAAAATTATATTTTGTTTTCATTCCACATTTCTTTCATTACATGTAAGATATGACTGATATTTTGGCTCTAAAACTATACTCATCAGTAATACAAATGGTTAAAATTTCTTCATAAGTTGTGTTGTATGTAAAAAAAAAAACCTTCAAAAGTTATCTATTAATTCCTAAGTTATAAGAGCACAGATAGACAAATTCTCGATTTATTATATATATATTTAAAATGAATAGCAATAATTCACAATTATTAGTGCCTTATTTACATTTTTTGCCTTCTAAAATAAATATTGAATATTGTATATATAATATGAAGATATCTATTGATTTATAATAAAAGTTTTTCTCAAATCAATTTATTTCTATTTTTAAAATTACTTGGCAACTTAAAAAGTTTTCAACTTAAAATAATTTATTACAACAAAGTTGTTTTCAATTTAAAATACTTTAAAGTAATTTAATACTGCTAATTGTTTTATTTTTTTTATTATTTTCAAAATTGCATTTTTAAAATTTTTATTAATGTATTGTGTAACCATAAATTAATTTTAATAAGCAGTTTTGATTGTATTTATTTGATGTTTTTTAATAAGGCATTGAAAAATATCTATTTCAGAAAAAAAAAAAAGATAAAAAATGTATTCCTTCAGACAAAATTTAATCAAAAATAATCAAATTCCTGTTTTTTATTTACTTTTGCATTTTAAAATGATTACATATAACCTTCATGCTTAAACAGATCAGTAGAATACCAGATTCCATTAATTGCTTATTGTAGTATGGCCTTGACAACAGATCGCTGATATTCTATTGATTTGTTCAAGATATGAGGGCTGTGTAATGTGATTAGTATATGAGTAATCAGTTAACTGTTGACACTTCTATAAGCATTATGTATTTGTAATGTAGTGGTTATTTTCTTTCTGCTCACACCATAATTTGAGATTTGAGATCTGCCAGATGAGTCTTGGGAATTGTTTTTGATCATAAGTAGGCTTAGGATTTTTTATAACTTAGCCAATTTCTTAGCTAGTCATCTAGTATTAATTAGTAAGTGGTATTTAGCTCTCATTAGCTGGAAGTTAAAGACGATAGATTAATCTTAAATTGGTCACATGAATATTGATATCTTGATTATAAAAATAAAATTGTAATATAAGGTCTTCGTCACTTGTGACGAAGGAGGATATGTTGTTTATGGGGCAGTAAATCCATTGTTTATCTTTATTCTCGAATATACAAGCATACTATATTTTCATAAAATATTAAATAAATTTTCGGAATTGATATAAAATACGTAATTTTATTCTTAAAAAAAATATATATATATTGTTTAACTTAAACTAATATATAACTTGTCACTATTATTAATTTCTAGAGTATAAGCAATAATTAGCAGCTATTCAGTGACTTGATTTTAGCAACCCCCGCCCCCCACCGCGGTCTAAATGATATTTTGCTTTCTTTATCATTTTGTTGCTGTTGCTCAACATGATCTTCTTTCAGAAAATTAATATATGCGTTTGTAGATAAATCTTTGGTCTGGTTATTTAATCTTTAACTTGGCTGAATTCATTAAATAAAAGTACTAAATACGTATTGTGATTTGTATTTTGAACCAAGCTACGTTGTTGATCATGTGATTTGTAAACTATCCGATTTCAATTGTTTTAAAAATTTATAACCGTAACAAATAATCTTTTTTTTTCTTTTTGCTAAATTTAATTAAAAACATATAAACTACAACTTTTATTCAGAAAATTATAATTAAAATTAACAAATAATAAAAAATTGCTTCATAAATATACCAATCAATTTTTAACTAGACGGGTCTTATAATGTAAATAATATATTCGAACTTCTTATGGATTCCCAAGTAAAAAATTATTCGATTATTTTGCTCTGCGTGGTTTGGTTCAGTAATAAGTGGCAAACTGTGGAGCTCTGGTCTATGTATTGCGCAGCCCTGCTTTTTCTTCTTCGGGGACTCGAATTATTTGAATATATATATATGTTACAAAGAACAGTCATATGTCAAATGACAAGTTTGTATTACAAATGTTATATAATGAGCTTGCAAATAGTTCTTAACAAGCTTTTCAAAATATCCCCAACCTCAGCCTGGTTTCTGCTACTAGCTTCCTCAGTGAGGTGCTAGGATATTCAAGCATTAGATTTAAAATATTAGACCAAGCCCGACACTTTATCTAATGGATAATGTATGTTTTATCTGAATTTGGTTCCGGTCCATATGGCTATTTAAGTTCCATATGGCTATTTAAGTTAGATAGCTGGATTGGAAGACATATGAATGTCTGAAAATTTCAGATTTTCTACTTAATAGTTATATATGAGATAAAATGCTGGGCGTGGCCTGGTACTTTAAATCTAATGCTTGAATATCATAGCACCTCATTGACATTGAGGAAGCCAGTAGCAGAAATCGATCTGAGGTTGGGGATATTCTGAAAAGCTTGTTAATAGCTATTTGCAAGCTCATTATATAACATATATATATATGTCTACATTCACATACAAATTTTTCTTTAAAAAAAAAATTCGTCTTAACAT
Organism: Epiperipatus broadwayi; assembly: GCA_028023455.1. Taxonomy (NCBI): domain Eukaryota; kingdom Metazoa; phylum Onychophora; class Udeonychophora; order Euonychophora; family Peripatidae; genus Epiperipatus; species Epiperipatus broadwayi. The sequence continues at coordinate 2,938,800 of JAQFVV010006258.1, read as the reverse complement.
TTTGTGTGTGTGCACGTAGTAAAATAAAGAAAAGCTTATATATATATATTTTGCAAAAGAAGTAATTAATAATATACATTATTTATAAAATAAAATAATAGGCATCCATGTGAGTTATTCGTGATATTAACAAAGAAACATCAACAGTATTATTATATAGTGTATATCATAAAGTATGATTTAATATAGTGGTAGAATATATTCTGGCGCATAAAGTCCTTGGATTGAATAAAGATATTTGTTTATTTATTTATTTTTATAATCGTAAATTAAAATAAAGTTGAGATATAGGAGTACAATACTTTTGTTAATCTTTTTGCAATCTATTGAAAGATATTTTGTTAAAAACCTTTTATATAAAAAATAATTTATGTATATATTTTCTTTTAGTGTTACCAAAATTTGAAGTAATCGTTGAACTTCCGTCTTTCGTTTTAATGTCGGAGAAAGAATTAACTGCTACAATTAAAGCTAAGTAAGTTAGTAAATTCTTTATACGTTTTTATTTTTAATAAATCGATATTTTTTTCCTAACTCTAAGGATATATTATTTTTAGATACACATTTGGAAAACCAATTTCTGGAAAAGTCAAGATTTTTTTTGAAGGAGATTATTCATCTTTTCTTATAATAACCTACGCAAAAGTAAGTTTAAAACTAAAAAGAGTTTATATATGTATAAGTAACAAGATGTCATAAGAGTTCATTCATTAAAAATAAAATAAAAGTATTGAACAATACCACAAATTAAAGTTATCATAATTAAATAAAAATGTATAATTTTTATTGAAATTATTTTGTGAAATAAGATGTGATATGTTGGACTATTGCCATCATTTATGAGTGACTATAGAATGTATAACAAATTTTAAACTTTATTTAAACTTTCCAAATACAAACAACTTGTTAGTAATAACACACAAATAGACAATACAGGTTAGTAATTACACGTTTGGAGTAGTAGTATTCTCCATTCTTCTTCAGGTGTTGCTGGCCTACATGCACAGTGACAATATTCGCTTAGAAGTTGAACTCGGACCTTTAGATTCTTGAATATTGAATTTAAGGCAAACGTTCTACCAACTGAGCTATTCTGTTTGCCTTAAATTCAATATTCAAGAATCTAATGGTGCGAGTTCAACTTCTAAGAGAATATTGTCACTGTGCATATAGGCCAGCAACACCTGAAGAAGAGTGGAGAATAATACTACTCGAAATGTTGTGTAATTACAAATCTGTATTATCTATTTGTGTGTTATTACTAACAAGTTGTTTGTATTTGGAAATTTTAAATAAAGTTTAAAATTTTTTATACATTCTACATTCACTCATAAATGATGGAAATAGTCCAACATATCACATCTTATAATATACCATCATTACAAACATTCAGACAAATATTTTGTGATATTATTTGATATTCTTTCCATAAATTTCATTTTGTTACATGCAAATTAACTAAAATTTTTGTAAATTATCTCGATTTGAAAGGTTTTTCTTTTTGTTGTATTACATGTGTAAAATTATTTTAATTATAGGGAATTTGAACTCAGGTTTTCAATTCTCTTATAATTATATCTAGCTTAAAAGTATATATAATATACTTATATTTAAATTTTATTTTAAGTAAGTTTATATATATATAAAATTTGCTACATTTCTCTTTCTATTTGTGATCGATAAAAATTGAATTTATAATAAAATATTAATCTAAATTATCTATACAATAAATAAATAAATAATGATATTTGCCTGACGGTTAATGATCATGGCATTTTAGTTGTATTTATACTTTGGACTATTTCCATCATCTAATATTAAATGTTGAATGTCTTAAAAAATTTAGTTTATTTACATTTTCCAATTATATTCAACTGTCAGAAGCATCACACAAGTTAGTATATACACAATGTTTTAAGTGGTATTATTCTTTTATATTCTTTAAGTGTTGCTCTTGACTAGTGACAGTACTAGCATAGGAATCCATCTAGACCTTTAGATTCTTGAATATTAAGTTTTAAGGTAACACTATAACCAACAGCCATTTAATATTGTGTTAAGGAAATAATTCAACATTTAAATGCAATTACATAATTAGTACATGAATGTATTTCCTTATAAAATTATTTCAATTATGAATTTTTCAATATAATTCCTTCTATATTTGCCTATATAACATTTTGATTATAATTTTACATTTTAAGGTTTTTATTTATCATTAGTCCTTTTAAGTACAGAATATGACATCATCATTTGTTGTGTTACCATTTCTTCAGCATTAATTCATATTCTTGCAATTACTTTTAACAATTATTTGCCAAGTTTTCATTCATTTATTAACAAAAAATAAATTTAAAATAATAATAATGAAATAATTTTAAAGAAATCTCAAGATGTCAGTATTAAAACAGGCAAAACTCTGCATACAGTATGGAGAGTTTTGCCTGTTTTAATAACAGTTATAAGCAAGCATAAGAAATGGTGATCATGTGATATCAATATTAAGCAGAAATATTTTTACAAATGAGCCAACTCAATACTATTACATCACTAATTTACAATTTCTTGTTTCTTTTCTGTATAAGAGTGCTTATGTGAGATTTTTAGCTTTTTCATTTTTTTTGTTTGATTTTGAAAATGAAAACACATATTTTCCATAATTTGCTTAGGTATTTATAATTTTTTTCACAAAATATTTGTGTAATATTTATTAATTTAGAAAATAATAATTAGAGACTGATTTTATTTGAAAATATTTAATTTTAGAAGAAAAGTTAAAAGAAATCAATAAAAATATGGACAAAACTTGTTATTGGCTGAAAAAAATCCTTTTATATTGATTGTCACAGGGTTGTTTTGTTTTTTTTTTGACATTTTTTCAAAAATATAAGTAGAATTTAAAATTTTAAATAGAATAGTAATATGAACAGTAATTTTTTTGGGTTTTATAAACTGAATTAAAAAACATCTAATTTTTTTTAATTTAATATTTTTATCAGTGAATGCAAAATAAGGAAGGAAAGTTGTTGTTCTTATTATGTTTTATTATATATTTCAGTTTAGTATTTTTTCTATACTGTATTTGTAAAATTGAGGTAATAATTTTATGAATAATTTTTATTTATAACCATGTATTTTTAATAAATAATTCAAAATTTCTAAAAATATAATAAAGAATACAGATAAATTTGATCAAAAAGTTGAAAATTCAATCCAACCAATCACAAGGGCTTTTAAAAAATGCAAATAATTAAAGAGTTAAAATTAAGATTTCTAATTATTTAAATCACTCAAGTTTTTTAAATAAAAAAAAATCTTATAGGCCTAGAAAGTTCAATTTAAAAGGGTCTTTAAAAGAAAAAAATATTGTACTTTAGTTGTTTTTTTCTGAGCCTTATTCTGATTAGTCTTTATACTTTATAAAGTTAACATTAAAAAAAAAATTAAATATTTTTTTTACCAACAATCACGTTATTTATGTTTTCTTTTTTAAAACAAGAGAAAATATTACTTTTTGTGCGATTACAATGTTTTTCTATTTTCTTTAATGCTAAAATTAATTCTCAAAATAAAATCATTATATGTATAATTTCTGGAGATTTATAATCAGATTTATTTTACCATGATGCTATACTTATGTAAAAATAGGTTTTGTGTATAAGTGTAAGCAGATTATTTTTCTTCACTGAATTAATTTTCCAAATATTGTATAAATTATATATACATGTTCATCTTCTATCTATAGTTTATGCCTATATATATATTATAATGATCCAAAAGAAAATGGAGATCGAATCTAACCGCAATCTGCACTACAAGGGCGCCATCTAGGCATTTGAACCTAGAAAAATTTATAAAGTAGGCAGATACGCACTATTAAGATTCCACTTTATTTAAATATTTAGACCGTTAGCCCATTGTCACTAGCTCATGGAGACGCAGAGATAAGAAATAACATATTTAGTTTGTATATATAAAAAAATAAAAGCCACTGCCAGTAAATAACAAACAAACATTTATTTACGCACATATAAATTTTGAATCATTTTAAATTTTGAGGAATAAATTTAACATTTTAGATTTTTGTATTAACTTTTAATTTTACATTTGAATAGATTGCAATGAGTTTAATATTTTATTTAGAGGGTCGAGTATGAATTGACTACATAGATCTGCATTTGAAAAGAAAATATTCTATCCCTTATTTAACCTTAGGCCAAAAGTTCACAGTCAAACCGGCGTCAATCCATCTGATACATTTATATATTCAATGTAGCATGAAAATACAACAGCACATATATACTGTACTGTCAGGAATGGACATCTGAACAGTATAGTTAGAGAAGACATAGACTCTTGTCCAATACAGGAATGTTACATCTGTATGGCAAGAAGAACAATAAAATAAAAACTCCATAGGAAGGGACTGCAGTCCTTTTTGCTGACTTACAATCCCATCCACAGGCAAAAGGGTTTGTGTGGTGTATACAGCAATTCTGCACGTAGCGAAACTCATACTACATCTACTAATTACACAAATATATCCAATCCATTGACCTAATTCAACTACGAAACGAATAACCTAAGATTACCCTCCCTTAATATAACTTTACAAAATTATATAGCCATTCATGCCCGACTTAAATTTAACATTTAGATATGTTCGCACAGATGAATTTTATAAAATTTGTTTTATAATGTTGAGTATAGATAGATCGGCTGCATAGATTCCACGGTTAAAAACATTCCAAAATAAACATAACCGATCAAAATACAAAGTCATCGATAATGTCAATTGCAGAGAGAATACAAGAAACCCAATAGCATTCATCATAAGATGCCGCAGTGACATCGATGACCTATATATTCTAATTGAATATGAAAACCACAACATAATTAACCGCTAACGAATCCATGCAACGTCCATACCCAACTTAAATTTCATCATTTAAAATTTAAACAATAAATATTAATACAAATAAAAATAATAAAATGGAAATAATTTTTTTTAGCAAACAAATATGTAAAAATTAAACATTTATAATTAATTTGAAAGATACGTCAGAGAAAAGTTCTTTTTTTAAAAATTTAGATTAACTGATCAAATCTTTAAAGTTCTTAATTACTTCAGATTTTAAAATCGTTCCGTTCAATTTCTTACAGTAGAAGAGTCCAGGTTCCTGTTGGCAATTCCCACGAAGACTTTCATGGAAGATCGGTCTGATATTCTGGAGGTAGCCTGTTTCCATTCTGGTATCACATTCTTTTCATTTTTAAAATAAGTGAGAGAGAATGACAAGTGCGTCTTATCATTCGTCTCACCAAATCAAGCTGGAAACTGACTGGAACTCAATATTTTTCTTTTTATAGTAAATCTCCAGATTGAATGAACAAAGACATCACTAATCCAAATTTTCATTAAGGTCTGAGAGGCTTGGTGCTTCCATTGGTCAAGCTAAATTCTCTTTATTCTCTTATCTAATTTTCATCTGACTTTTTAATTACACAAGAGCCTCAAGACTAGCTTGCTTTTCAATTAATAAACAATCATTTCCATTTACAGATTACAGGAATTAATTAATACCTGTTTTTATTTTTACTTACTTTATTTCTTTATTAAAATATTTTTATATTTAAATCTTGTATTGTTTTATAAAAGAAGTACGTTCAAATACCTTTTTTTATTTATAAAAAAAAAATATTTTTAAAATTTTGCATCTGTGCGAATATATATACGTTTAACAAATATTTTAATTTTAGTGTTTAGTTTTTTTAATACATTTATTTTTATTTGCGAACTTAAAAGTTTTTATTTCAAATTAATGTAACGGCATATTTATATATCGTTACAATATATATATGTATGTATGTATAACAGTTTAATATATACTGCTAGAATTTCTCAAGATTAATGTTTTTCCTATAATAATTTTAATGTAAATGTATTGTGTGTACTATTGAAATCAAGTTTTTTTATCAACTTGTATATGCAAGGAGGTTGGCCCCAAATACAGATTGTTTGCATGGCATATTTTGATTGACAGACAAGGAAATGCTAGTGATACTCAACTCTGACATACCTTTTATAATCTCTGAATTTCAGATACAACAAGCAATGTCTGATAGACACATATTTGGCTATAAGTCATTACATGAACACCACAAACATCTCTAGAAGCTCCCATTTTGATCAATATGGAAACTGACAGCAACTATACTTCAATTTGAAGCTGTCTATATTTTCACTTAGAGTGACCTTACTATTTATAGCCTTAGTAAAGTATTCACAAAAATTGATAAATCTTTTTTTTTTATTAATTAATAATAATAAAAAAATATAGTTGTATTAACAATAATTGTTGTTTTTTAACTTCAGATATTAAACCAATCGGTTCATAAATATAGGTTCTTAATTTTAAAATATTTCTTAAACTTTTTTAAATATAAAATGAATTATTAATTGTATAATCATATTTCCATCTCCATTAAAATAAACATCTTTGTTTTATGCAAAAATAGTGTTTTTTCATTAGATTAAAAATTTACATTAATATCAAAATATTTGCTTCAAATTTATTTTAAAATATCAAAAAACATTATTACTTAATTAATTAATATTTAAGTTATTTTAGACTTCATTTTAACATTTATATATGTTTATGTTCTTTTTTTTTTTTTAAGTTTTAAAGATATATACACACACTATTAAGATTACACTTTTATTGTATTCTGTACCTCTATTACAATATATATATATACACACACAGAGGGATATAAATAAATTATCTTTAAATCTCATGACTAGTTCACAATATGTTTATATATACATCCATTATTTTTTTCAGTTGAAAAATGGTGAGGCAAAAGCCCACATGAATATGAGAGACTTATTGTCCTCAAAAAGATACTTTGGGGACAAAGTTGATTTTACAGTAACAGCAATTGTAACAGAAGACTTAACAGGAGCTGTGCAGAATGGATCTTCCACGGTTACACTTTACAGAGAAACAGTACAACTTGATGTCACAAAATCATCTCAGTTTTATAAACCTGGCCTTAAATATCTTCTTTATGTAAGTAAATGTATTTTATCATAATATTATAATAATTTTATAATGTGATTAATTATACTATAATATTTCTATTTATTTTTTAATGCAGGTTAAAGTATCTATGCCAAATAAAAAACCTATTCCTCAGAATTTAAAAAATCGCTTAAGTGTTAAGTTTTTTTCACAATGGGGTGAGAATGAAAATAAAGAAAATATTACGTTTTACGAAGTTCCAGAAAATGGATTGGTAACTGTAGAATGTTTTCCTCCAGATAATGTTGAATATTTATATGCTCAGGTAAACCTATATTATTATTTCTGATAACATTTTATTATAGAAAATATTTTGTTTTAAATGTTATTAAGTAATAATTTGCCATTTTTTTAATGTTAATAAGTTTTTTTTTACTTGCTCTTATTGTTTTTTACTTTTTTAATAATTTTTTTTAGATAAAATATGGAAAAGTAGAAGTTACTGAAACTATTCAAAAGTTTATGTCTCCTAGTAATAGTTATTTACAACTGCTTGTGAAGACTGATTTACCAAAAGTAAATTAATGTTTTAATTTATATTTATTGCATAATTTTATCTATAATCTATACATTTATATATTGTTTTTTTTTTAATTAATCACACTTTTAAAATATACTCTTACAGGAAAAAATAGTTTCCAACTGACTCCCCCCCCTCTCTTAGAAAATCAGTGAAAAATTAAGCATTCTTACCTGATTTTCTTATAAAAGTTTATAACTGTTTATATGGGGGGAAAATCTTAAACATATTTAAAATCTAAAACTTTAAAATCTTATCTGATCTGGATGCAAACACAAAATTATGAGAATGGTAAAATGGATATCCTATTAAATGTATTATAAAACATTTCATATGAAAGATGAGTCAAAAGTATGGCCTCATAAGAAATTTAATAATTTACAACAAAGAGACACTAAATACAAAAATTGAAGATTTTTATGATCAGTATAATTATTGCCATTTTGATTATTTCTAACCTGTTTTCAATGATAGTATTATGATTTTTAATGTGTTATGTCATAGCAGTTAAGTTAGCCATAATAGAGAGAATAAAGTTGTTTAAGTATCTGTACACAAAGAATAATGATACCTGTATTTTTATATTGGACTATTTCCATCATCTAATATAAGTATTGAATGTCTTTAGACAAATTTGACTTTTATTTAAATATTCCAAATACATTCAACTGTTAATAATAGCACATCAAACAGGTTAGTATATGTACAATGTTTCGAGAGTTATTATTCTCCCCTCTTCTTCAGGTGTTGCTGGTCTGACCAATGCAGTACTAGCATGGGATTCGAACCTGAACCCTTACATTCTTGAGTATTGAATTTTAAGGTAACACTCTAACCAACTGAATCATAAGATAATGCTCTAACCAACTGAGCCATTTGACAAAATGGCTTAGTTAGAGCATTACCTTAAAATTCAATACTCAAGAATCTAAGGGTCCAGTTCAAATGCAAGGCTAGTACTGTCACTGGTCAGGTTAGCAACATCTGAAAAAGAGGGGAGAATAATACTTCTCGAATGTTATGCATATACTAATCTGCTTAATGTGCTATTACTAACAGTTGAATGTATACGGAATATTTAAATAAAAGTCAAATTTTTCTAAAGCCATTCAATACTCATATTAGATGGTAGAAATAGTTCAATATAAAAATACAACTAGAAAACCATCATCACAAACCTTCAGAAAAACAATAATGATACTTAATTATGTTGTAGAAAGTCTTAATATTAAATACTCATCAAGTCTTGATTTTTATTCATATTACAAAAATGAGAAGAATCTGTGATTGATGATATAGTGAATGAAACAAGTTCAATAAGAAAATTATTTTAATAAACAAATATATCTATAATCACATGATGTGCAACATTTTTTCTGTCATGTGTCATTTTTCATCCATATAAAATTCCCTTACTTCAGAAGCCACAATCAATGGTAGCTTTTTTGATGCCCTGGGGTAGGCAACAAAATCACAGTTCTTTATATAAGATTAGAAAATGTATAAAATTAATGCCTTATCAAATTTTTTATTGATAAATAATTACATATTAATTGTTTACATGCTAATAACATTTTTATATTATACGTAATTATAAGGAAAAAATATTGTTGAAAAAGTCTCAATTATTTAATTGAAATTATTTTTTTTTTTACAATTTCATTTTCTATTGATAAAATTGTGAGCCAAAATATTCAATCTTGGTTCACTGATGACTGTAAATAATGATTAGCCATTTTAAGTTTGCTAAATGAGCCTATACTCAGGATTAGCATGATCATATATAAGACATCAATGGTTCATTTATAATGTAACATATGTAAAGAAATTAAATATAAATATCATACAATTATCTATTTTTATCAAAGAATAATATTTATATTATTTTTTAAAAAACAATTAAGCACTTATTTTGGCACCCTTACAGCATGGAACTCTGGACATGAGCTTCTTTCATCCTGCCTTTTACTGACTTTGCCAAAAACATGAAGGTGATTGAGATCATAGTATAGTGTGTTGTCAATATTTAAGTTGGAATGTGTATTATGCTGAGTATCAAAAAAAAAAATTCATCTAAATAGTTCAATAAATAGACATAATGTTCAATATTCAGCTACCAAAATTCTATAGTGAAGTGGGGAAAAAACCTGTGCAGAACTGCTCATGAATATAACATAAACTGAAATGTTGAAAGCTATATTTAGTAGTTGATATTTTTCTAGAACTATAAATAATATATTATATTTTGATGTATTAGATATGTTTATATCTCAGATAGATTATACTTCATTAGGAATTATGAATGATATGTAATTTGAGCATAATGGGCTTCTGCTCATTTTACAGTATTTATAAATCTTATGTGAAAAAATTTGATGGGAATGAATTGGATGATTTGGTTCAATTGAATGGTCATACAGATTAGTTGACCCAATTCTCTTAGATTATTTTTAGAGACCAAAAACAATGCAATACTAAAAGATAATATAACATCAAAATTTATCAAGCAATAAGAATTAATCCTAATATGATCAGCGAAAGTGTTTAGAAAAAAAAAGAAAATCAGTTTGAAATATTTGTAATTATAAAGAATGAAATAAGTATTTTATTTTTAATTATGTGTACAGAATATTATTTTTTTTATAAATCTTCTATGGAACCAAATTTCTGGTCATTTTGTATATATATAACGTATATGTGTTTATGCATGTTAGTTATAGGTGATTTTTCCTAATAAAACTAAATCTTAATCAGAGAAATAATTGGTTAATATTAGAAAAAGAAGATCGATAATATATGAAAGATAATGTTAAAACTTATCGCTCAAGATGGCGTTTTTTATTTTTCATTACACTGCAATTCTGATCAATTATAAAATAGTTAACTGTGCTGCCCTTTATTTAGTTAAATAAAAAAAATGTGAGAAGTTTTAGATAAAAAGTGATTAAATTTTGGTCTTGCTTGTATATATATATTTGTTTATTATCTTAATAGTGAGGTGTATTTATATCTTTTACACGTTAAAAAGATTACCATATGCATTGTGTTTATATACCTTTGGCAAATTTATGAGTGTTGTTTACTTTAAGAAAAAGCAACACATTTAATAAAGAGGTACATAATATAATTCTCACTTAAAACAGGCAAGACTCTCCATACAATAGTGCCACTAAGTTATGAGCAGGCATAAAAAATGGTAATCATGTGATCTTTCTCACTTTCTAATTGGCATCAGCCTTTCATTTATATTATCCTGCAAGTTTCTAAATTATTGTTAATGATGTTGCTGGTGAATAATATGTAAAGGAAGATTTTCCAAAATTAAAAACTTTGTCCTCAGACTCTGTATTTGTTGCTTATTTTTTTCAGAGATAGATAACTGCTTAACTTTTAAGAAGAAATTTTAGTTTTACATTAGTTAAATAAAAGGCCCTACATAAGATCCGTATCTATTTATTACATTATTTTAATTGTATTAAATTATGCATATAAAGTACTGTTATAGATTTTTGTTTAGCTTTATATTATTTTAAATCTCATATACTTTTTGCCTTTTTTTAATCAAGCAGCCTTGAGATTAATCAAGGTAAATTAATTCAAGTCAGTTTGGAAATCTCTATTGTACTGTATTATCTATCTTTATTTTTTTTATATATATATTTATATGTGTGTATAATGGATATTTCTTGCTTAGGTTGGCCAAAAACTTGACTTTGAAGTAAATTCAACAGTGCCTTTGAATTCTTTAAATTATGCAGTAAGTTGACATTTTGATTTGGTATGCAAAATACTATTTTTAAATTGCTATTACAATTCTGGATTTCTAATATTAATTAAACATCAAATACTGTCATCAATAATAGATAGAACAAAGATATTCATTATTATAATATATATTTATAATTTCAGGTTATATCACATGGAACTATTGTATCTTCAAATAAACTTGCTTTAAATAATGAATACACTGCCCAATTTTCTATTGATGCTACTGCAGCCATGTCACCTACTGCTCGCATGTTGGTGTATCATGCAAGAAGTGATGGAGAAATGGTAACTGATGCGATTGATGTAAAAATAGATGGTGCTATTCAAAACAATGTAAGTTGTATTTAACTACCATTAACTTTTATAGTTTATAGCAATATATAGTTGCAAGCAACTTTTATTAGAAAGATATTCCATTACTAATAAAATAGTTTGATTTTAGTTCAATGTTTTTCTGATGTGTTATTGTTATTTAGTTATATTTTGGACATATATTAGTATATTTTTATAGTAATTTTTTCAGGTAACTGACTTCTTTTTTTTTTTCAAACTAATAATATTGGCATTTTGTTATGTCTTCGTTTTGTTAAAAAAAAATTGCAAGATTTTATAATATTTTTATTTTCTTTTTCTGGTTTATTTATTTTTATATCTATTAACTAGCTGCACCAAAATTCCATTTCTGACGTTTAAGGTTTATTTTTTCTGTAAAAATAGCTTTATTTACTATTTACTATCTTATTTAAAATTCTTTTCCACCAATTAGTTTTACTTAGTTTCTTTAATATTATCTTAAGGCATGGTTCTTTTATTGCATATTTATAAATAATACTTTTTTTTTAATTCTATTGACATTTTTTTCTCAGCCTTTTTTTATTTTATTAATTACTCTTTTAATCTTTTAAATTTCTTTTCATATTCAATTAATTTAATATTGAATAAACTTTTATTGCCTCTAAATACACGTTTTATTAACCTCATTTTTTTTTTTGTTTTATTCTGTTTGTTTATTATTATTATGTTTTTTAATCAAGTTAAAGTTATCCTCATTGTTTTGTTTTGTTTTGTTTTTTGGCACTTTAGTATTTTTTTTTATTATTTTAAAATTGTAGCAATAATTATTTTTTGTAAAAATGAAAAAGCTTTTAAAGAGTTAAAAATATCAATAAAGGATGCCAACAATTAATACTGATTAGAAATAATATTTACAAATTGTTGTGATTAAAATTGTTAATATTATTTTTAAACAAACAAATATTTTATCCTTTAATTTCATTCTAAAATTAAATTTTAACACTCTATGTCAGTGGTTCCCAACCCTGTGCCCATAGACACAAATACACACATGGACTGATTTATGTGTGCCCACTACTACGTGACAATCTCAGAAAAGATTTTATTTAAATCAGTCAGCAGAAACCAAGAAAACCAACAAACAACACAAACAATGAAAAAAGGAGAACATCAATTATGCTATTGATGCAGATATATTTTTATAACAGCAATGCAATACAAATCAATAATTGGTAATTAATAATATAATATAAAAAACAAAATTAACATGTGATGTGATGCACTGTGACTTCTCCTTAAACGGAGTTAGGAATCTCTCAGCAACTATGCTCAGAGAAACCTGTTAGCCACTTTACCTTCCCTTTTCATTCCCCAACCATCCCATTTCCACAACATAATCTTTGTCAACTCTATGGCCTTTATATTTAAATTTCCCTTATCTTTTCCCAAACCTAGCATAAAAACCAATAACCCACTTTCTGTATAATCACTTTGTTCATATTTATTCTTCAATAACTTCATTATTTGTACCCTTTCTGCTTTCAAGCATTTACATTCAATTAACAAATGTCTAATATTTTCTATGCCTTCCTTACACAATTTGCAGACTAAATAACCCACATTTTTCCATTTACATGTATATTCTCTTGTTGCTAATGATCCCCTTCAAGCCTTAAACAATAAACTACTTTCCTTGCTTTTATCATAAATTAGCTCACACCCAATGTTCCGATTACTATTATATATGTAACAATATGTGTAACAGACACAGCATTACCTCCAATGTCAACAAGGGTTTACATAGCAGCTATGAATTGTGACCATTGTTATAACATATTTTGTTAAATTTGTAATTTAACAAAATTAAAAGTATCTTTTCAGAAACATAATTTTCTTTTTTTTCTTTTTTATTTTAAAGAACTTTTGGATTTGGGAGGAACATCCTTAGATCTTCTGAATCTAGCATACTGGGTAGAAATTTAATAAACACTGCCATCTGCAGCTACTGATTACTAAAGCTTACACTATTGTTCAAAATAATTTATTGTTAAACAGAATGATGTAACTAACAGAGGTCATGTGATGTCAATATTAAATTTCATCTATAAATTTTTAATTATAAGTTTTTTAATTGTTCATGATACAAATTTAAAGACTAAATAAAGGGTATTGTAATTGAAAGTTTTTTAATTTGGCTGTAAAAAAACTCTTTCTTTCTTTTTCTTCTTTGAATTGAAACTAGGTATAGATAATTGGATATTATAAGTCATTGCTAAACTTACAATTCTGTAAATTTTTGTACAATTACTTTAATCCTAATATAACATCCAATTCTTAGAGATGGCTTGTGATACTGTTATTTAAGGGATAGTTAGAATAACCTATGCAATTAACTCAAATAGATTTTTTTTAATATCTTACTATTTCTGAAATCACTTTGTTTGGCCATATTTCTCTGGTTAAATTTAAATCTTTAATATTATATAAGGGACAGCATAACATATGTTACTCTTATTATCATTGCCATCTGCATTTACTATGTATGTCTTTCATTGTCTCATCCTCTTATTTGGATTATTTGTATCCTCTTTCAAAAAATCCTTTAAATAAGTAACAACTTGTCTTATTCTTTATTAATGACTTAATTATTCTGTTTCATTTTTCAATAACTAATTTATATTGTTTAAATTAATGAAGGCCGAATTAATCTACTTTATTGCATACTTAAATGTATTAATTAAAAGTAAAACACTTTAAAAAATAAAATGCATATAATTAGAGTAAAATAAAAACCTAATAATTTTCTTTTAACACACAATTATAAAACATTTGTTATTTTATAGCTATTTAAAAGCGAAAAATAAGTAAGATTTAAATAAAAAATAAGATCAATGTCATGTGATTTAGTTGTCTCAATATTTATTTAATATTTAAAGATTTACTGTGCATTGCTCATTAAACGTAAACTTATATAATTATAAATTACCATCTAATAAAAAAATGTTGCAATTCTTGCCTTTCTCTCTTTCTCTCTCTCTCTCTCTATATATATATACTTCAGATATAATCATTCTCATCATATGAGTTAGAGCAGCATTTCCCAAACTTATTCTATCATGGGATACTTTATAAATCCTAAAATTTTGATGGAACACTGGAAAGAAAGATAAATTTGGATTTTTCAGTTTTAATAACAAATAGTGTAAATAACTGTACAGTTAAAAAACATTTATTCCAAAATTTTAGCTATCGAAAACAGAACTTTTAAAAATAATATACAAATAAGCAATAATAATAAATAATCTAATAATATTTTTAATGATTTGGCTGTTTTTGAATTTTCGAATTACAAATTTTTTTAATGTCATGGAACACTTAGTAACCTTTTGTAGAACAACAGTGTTTTGCAGAACATAGTTTGGGAAATGCTGAGGTTGAGGATTGAACATTCAATTTCTTTATAGTCCATTTTTATATTTGTGTCATAAATGTGTCTTGTTTATTTGTAAAGGGTAAATGAAACAGCATACATAGTTATAAGTTATTTAAATTGTTAATGTGATATTAAGCACATACCACATAATTACATTATCATTTTAAATATCATATATATTTGCATACAATTGAGAATTCATTCACACATTACAGCAAGTTACACCTATGACATATAATATAAAAAGTTGTATGTATGAAAATCATATATTTCAAATCTCTAACTTATTTGATCTCATAGTCATATATAGTAAGAGAGATGTAATCTGAATTTTTTGTGTTGTATAAAGGTTTACATTTTATAAGTTTACAAATTAACTCTATCACATGATTTTAGCTTCAAGAAGCATAATTCATAAATATGATGTTACAAATATCTCTAGAAGCAATATTTAATTATTACATATACACATATAGTTTTATATAATAGTAAAATATACATTAATTCTTATACATTCTTTTTGTCTAAAGGTTTCTATTAATATGGAATCAGCTACAAAATCAGATAAAGACTTTTCTGAGCCTGGTCAAGTGATTAAAGTTTTTGGACAAGCAGCTCCTGAATCCTTTGTAGGAATTGCAGCTGTAGATCAAAGTGTTCTTTTATTGGGTACTGGAAATGATATAAGTATAAATGATGTAAGTATTATTGGTTAATTTTTTTGTCTTCAACTATTTATCTTATTTATTTTTTTAATATTTGAATAATTTGATATTTTTAGATACTGTGGGAAATGGATAGCTATAACAAAAAAGGTTATTATTCTTATGAACCTGTTGACAAACCAATGATTTTTGGACGAGCTGGTAACAGACCTATAGATGGAAAAGATGCGTCTGAAATATTTGAAGTAAAGTTTAATTTATTTAATTTCTGGAAAAATTGATCTTAGCTCTAATTATAATAAATTTAATTAATGTCTTTGAAAAATCTTACAAACTAACCGAATTTCTAAATTTTTATTAAATATTATTAAGTATTTTGATAACAAAATACTAAATGTATTTGTAATAAATATATTTTAAAATTATAGCGATCTGGAATGGTTGTACTTACCAATTCCTATGTACATTCAAACCGTCCGGAATACTCTGTTCACCATTATGGAGGTATGGGTGGTATTCGAAATAAAGGTAAGTTGTTATATTATTAAATCATTGAAAAGTAAAGATTTAAATGTTTTAAAATTAAGAATTATTTTTGTAATTACAAAATTATTTGTTTTTAATTTTTTAATATATAAATAAAAAAGCATTATTTTAGTTGTAATAATTAATAACTTTATATAAGTATAGGTGATAATGAAAACGAGACTATTATAAGGTTCATAAAAAAAAAGTTAAATACCATTGATTAATGACAATTAATATATTGTTGCCTAATTTTATTCATTGGGAAATATCTATTGATGATTTATTATTTTTTCAAATTGAAGATTTGATAAGGTTGAATTGTTTAACACCTCAAAAAAATTCAGTACAATATGCAGAAATTAAAATAAAAAAGTATTGTAATCAATCAAGGCTGTTTAAATTCATTTTTGGTCAGCTAGTCATTTCTAAACGTCCAACAAATAAATAACTTTTTTTTTCATTCTATTTTAATCTACTTATAGAAATAATATTTATTTTGATGACCAATTAAAACAGAACGACAACAGGTATAAAAGATAAATAGACTAAAGCTTATTCGGAATTCTAAAATAAAAGAATTGTAAATATCCATCTTGATGTTTATTCTTTCTATAAAACCAAAACAATATTTTTCTGCTGCAAGAATTGCTAAGCAAACCTCTTTCTTAAATCTTTTTTTTATAAAAAGTTGCATTGGATTTAAATATATTAGATTAAAAGCTTTAGGCATGCTGTATCTAAATAAACAGTAGAAGTTTTTTTTATTCCGTAGACATGATTGATTAATGATATATAGTCATCAATTATAAATTAAATGTCAAAGCATCTCATATTGACTTGATTAAAATTTTTATGATACAGAGGACTTACAATGTCCTTGTTAAAATTTTCAAAGACAATGCAAACATAGAAAGTCCTATATCCTTAGAAAAAATAATCCCCACTGATCTCCCACCCCCTTGTAAAAGAAACAACAATTAACTATTGTCTTCAATAGCATCAAAAGCTCTAGCTCCATGTTTGATGAAAAAATATTGACTCAACTATATATCTTGATATGCATTAAATAGCAAAATCATAATGAATTCATTATACATTGAATGACTATCAGCTTTGGCAGTTATTGTATATTATTGGAAGGCATTTTGTAACATATTTTGTAGGTTATTTTTAAGAACAACAAATTAATTTACCAAATACGTGAAATTATTTGTTGGGGCATAAATTAATACATGTTTCACACAAATAACAAAGAATCTCATGTTCATGATTTTACATTTGATTGTCTGGCAATATTAAGTTTAAACCCAGGAATACGATAATAATTTTGATGGAGATAAAGAAATAAAAAAATCTTAAACAAAAGTGGATAAGCTTTTGGGAAACAGATACTATGAAGAAGATTGAGGCCTTTTTGAATTCATAGCTACAACTGAGATTAAACTCCAAAATAGGTATTCTTTTTTTTTTTCACTGAAATATGTATTGATTACCAAAGTATAAAATAAGCATTTGGGCAATGAAATATGGAGCAATAACATATCTGATTGAACCAATGTTTGAAGTGAATTTATTAAAATGGTTACAAATGATCACTCTTTAATAAATATGCCAGAGAGCTTGGAGTTATTGAAAAAGTGAAAGGAAAAAGTATCTAACTAAAAAAAATGCCATAGAAAGACCCAAATGTATTTTTTTAGAATTCATATTTGCATTATTGATTATTAAAGTAACTAAAATGATATAAATGAGTGGGTGGTACTAAGGATTTTGACCCTCATCATCTAATACGTGCAGAAACAACTTTTTAAATCTGTCTATCAACTTAATATAGAATTTTTAAGTTATTCTAATTGTCACTTAGAGATATTCCAAGAAATAAATAAAAATAAACTTGCAAATAATAAGAATTCTTTCTCCTAATATACTGCTATCAAAAGAAAGACAGTGTTTTCTCGAAAATATTATTATATTTATGTTAGCATGAATATTGAAAAAAAATATCATCAGTTAAAGATTGTGGCTGAAGCTGAATTATGGTATCTAAAAAAAAATTAGTAAGTTAAAGAATGTAGGCTGCATCCTATAGTTTCTTAAAACAAAATTAACAGATATAAAAAAACATCAAATAATGAGAATGATTTCACAATTTTCTAGGTAATTTTTATTGATTTACTTACAATAGTTAGCAAGTCTGAGAATTATCTCAAGATACAAACAAATGAAAATATGTAATAGAATATTATGGTTTTAATCACAAATATATTTGTTTGTACGAATCATTGTTGGCAATGCATAAATTAAGATAACTCTTAGGCTTGCTAACTATTGTAAGTAAATTAATTGAAACATTTTTAGATATAATATTGTGGATTGATTTAAAAATTCATTCTTTCTAACCAAAATGTTTTAGTCACTCTTCTATTTATGGATGGAGTACAAGAATAAACAGTCACTTTATTCTTGATGAATTTTGACTTATTCTTGGTTGGAGAGTATTTTAAATATTTATTGTTTATTTATATGTTAAGCACCAGATGTATTCTATTATATCATCTCCTTTTACTTCAACAAAACAAAATTCCAACAAAATGACTATTATAAGTTAATAAATATACATTTTTAGCCTCAATGATTGTCAATTAGTAATAATTGATCGTTTTTTTTAGCAATGTCAAAGCTAAAAATTATCTCTGTCTACATTGGTATAATCTTCTCATTTCTATTCTTTACTATAATAATAATCCATGAAAATATTTAATTCAACAATTGAAATTGAAATTGCTGCAAAAATAATAGCTCATGATGAAAATTGTTTTCTGTTTGAATAAAAAAAAGTATGCATATTAAATCTTGCATAAAAATTATTACTGTTATTCTCAAATCCATTCCTCTGCAGTGATTTTTCACCCTTATATCCTCTTTTATCAAATATTCAAACATATTACTTTGCTATATATAAAAAATTATTAAATAGATCCCTCTTACCACTAACACAAGATATAAATATGCCATTTAGGACTTGTCTCAATTCAAAATCTTTTTTTCTAAATACTCAACCAAAAAACTCTTCAAACATTATAATACAATAAATGGATTTTTTGTTAAGATCCAAATATTTTTCCAGATTCAATAACACATTTAATTGAATTTGATTTTTTTTAACATTATCAAAGTTTTATTAATATATTCATGAACATTATTATTGCTGTGAATCAAAAGAATTATTTAAAAACTAATAATGAATATATTTTTGATTTTATTTTGATCATTTTCAAGATATAAACTTGAAACATGTCTTCAGTCATTGTTAAAAAAGAATTTCCATCCTGCAGCTGAATTTTTTTTTTAATGGATCTCTATTAGATGGAAAGAATATGATAATTTCAAAGGAAAATTACATATTTGGTGGTTATTATAATCTATATTATGATATCAAGTCTGTCAATTAAAAACAGACATAAAGATCTAGGAATGTAAATACAGCAGTTAATTTGTTTAAAAACAAATCTTCAAAAGGTTTAAAATAAAAGAATATTTTTATATCATTTTAACAACTAAAAAATATCTCCTTTGGTTTTTAAAAAAAATAGTTTGTGTTATTAAAAGAAAACTGAAACACCATATGTCATTTAAGCAATCAAGATCACTGATTTGATATAATAATTTATACATTTTAGAGAACCATTTACAATCAAGGGAGAAAATTGATTTTAAAGGTTGGGAACTGGAAAATAATATCAGATACAATTCTGAAAATATACTACAGTGTTCAAAATAAAATGTCACTTGGTACCAGGACTTTTATGGCTGATAACTTTGCGATTATTTCTTAGCACAGGGGTAAAATTCTTCATACAGCAGTACCATGCAATGCACACCAGAATAAACAATGTATGCAAGAAGGTTTGTGCATAAAATCCCTATATAGATACAATATTCTCAGGTCCAAGGCCTTTCAAGAAAGCCACAAAATAGAAACTAGTCTAGTAATATTGGATGAATAGGTACTAGATAAGGATTCTATACACAAATCTTCTTGCATCTATTAAGTATTCTGACTTGCACTGAATGGTTCTACTGTATGAAAACTTTTCTCTCTGTGTTAACAGCTTGTATAACCATAAATAAAGTTGATCATGTGATTATTCCTTATCATGTACAAATAAAAATGTGAACCAAACCTTGCATGGTTACTATTTTTAAAATGTAACAATTAGATAAATATTGACATAATAACTACTGATGATATTTTATTGACAATAAAACATCTCATGCATTAAAATGCATTGGTCATGATATGAGACTGATTAATTACTAGCTTCAATTTTTAGTTATATATTTAATACCTCTTTACAAAGGCTATTTATCCTGTTCATGGAAAGCTGCTAAAATTATAACAATTTCAAAATCTAAATCATATGACATTGAAAACTATAGAACTATTTATTTATTAGATATAGTTGGGAAAATCTTTGAAAAATGTTTATTAAAAAGATAATAATTTATCAAAATATCTACCAAAAGCACATGGATTCATACCAGATAGATCTGTTAGTATCAATTTGATGCATATTCAAGATACTATTGCAAATGCACTTGACCATAAGGATGTTATCTACTTTGACTTGAGCAAAATCTTCAACACGGTTGTTCATTCTATGTTAATGTCAAAACTGTATCTCATTAGTTTTTCTTATCAGCTTCTGAACTTATTTAAATCTTTTATTTCTAATGTTATCTAGTTTATATTTTACAGGATTATAAGATCTTATATACGTCACAGTATTACTGGAATATCTCAAGGAAGTATTCTTGGACTACTTATTTTTTCAATTTATTATATAAAATTGTATAAAATTCTTATTAATTTTACTGAGCATAAAATTTTATAGTCTGATTTCAAGAGATTTCAAGCTTGTTGTTTGAAAAATAATATGGAAATTAATATTGAAAAATATTTTATTATATTCTTTTCTAAAATGTCATCAATTAGCATTTTCAACTATATATTAATCTAAAAAGTATCCCAAGAAAAGAATGCCATAATGAATTATGGATTATTTTTAATAATAATGAAACTTCAATAAAAATAATTCCGCATATCATTGCAAAAAGCTACACAAATGTGGGTTTGAATCTCAAGAATTAAAAAATATTTGAGAAAGACATGTATATTTTTTTCATATACTGTATCTAATAATTTTAAATTATGTTTCTGTAGTTGGAACTCCATTAACTTAACTCATAGATTGGCAAAGGGAAAAAAGTTTAAAATATTTCTGAGACATCTTGATTATAAAGAAAGTCCTGATATTGATGTATTGTATAAAAGATGAATTCTGAATAATATGGTGTTTTTAAGAAAAATTGCAAAAGATAATATAGATGTGAGGCATTGTCAAACAAAAATATATTTCAAAATGAAAAGAAAAATGATCAATAGACTTGTTTAATATTCCAGATTTTAAATTTAAAAATTCAGCTCTAATAAGCCTGCTAAATTATATATGTATTTTTGAACTGAACAGTAAAAAGTTTCGGACTATTAATAAAAATTATGCAAAGCAATGATGAATAATTTCAAATTGTGTATTTTTGTTTGGATTTAATATCTGTAAAATGCACCAGTTAAATCCAATTATAATAAAGTTTTTGAAGTGTGTACTAAAAGTAAAATTATTACTTTTATTTTTAAATATAATTTTTTCTTTGAAAACCAATTTGGATTTTTACTGTATAAATCTATCATCTTAGCCAAATCTTATTTCATTTTTGCGAATTTACTGATGCCATGGTATAAAACAATGGATAATTAGAAAAAAAATAAAGCTGTGTCTCATTAAAAAATATGTGTGTGTGTGTTTTAAATATAAGCATCTATTTTAAAATTTTTAATTGCATTAGTATTTGCTTATATAAGCAATAATTAACTCTATAATGATCATATATTTGAGCATTTAAATGAAAGTGACCAACAGCCAGAAACTAATTTATGAATATAGATATAATATCATCATCTATTATATATATTGATTACCAAATATGCAATTGATGGGTTTGAAATAGAATAACAGAGTGAAATCTTGCTTGTAAAAATAGATAGTGAACATGAATGGAAAATGTCATGATATTTATCTGAAGAAAATTTAAAAGAAGAGAGAACAATGTACAAAATAGTCTCAAATAAAATAAATATTAAATTTAAACAATTTCATTTATCTTTATAGTCCAAACAACAACATATGCTTCTGCTCCTGCCTTGGCCGAAGCTAATGAAATGGTTGCTTTAGATGATGAGGGTCCACTTGCATATTCTGTGACACCTTCAGTAGAAAATCCCATGAAACCAAGAAAATATTTTCCAGAAACTTGGCTTTGGTTTGATATGAATGCTGGGTAAGTATTGGTGTGATTAATATGCATGTATATGTAAATTTGGTTGAGGCAAAGATATCTTCAACTCTACACAGATAATATTAAAATCTTACAGTCATTTCAATTTATATATTATTTCATACTATATATTTCTAATAATATATATATTACTTTATTTGTGTATCAAATGAAGTATTTTAAATCAAATATTTATTAATTAATCTTGAAAAATAATGATTGTCAATTTTTTGAAATGTATATTTTAAAGCAATTAATATAAAATAAATGAAAAGATTTAGATAATTTTAGTATGGACTCATAATTATCACAGTGAGAAAAGGTTATTAAAGTAGATAAATAATGATTAAGAATTATCAATATGATATTCACCTATATATTAATAAAAAGAAAAAAAACAGAAAAATTGGATCAATAAAAATGATAATAATAGAAAGACTGTTGAATATATTTGAGTGAAAGAATGGTAGTTAAAAGAATTACTGAAAAAATAGATTGCAGAAATCATTTATTTTGAATTAAAATTTGTATATGAACCACTGGAGTGTAGTCCATAGAAGCAAGCGTTAGTATTGCTTGCCCATGATAATTACACCTTCTTTATATAATGTTTTCATTTTATCATATTTTTATGAGGATTTTTTTTAAATTTTAAATAAAGAAGTGGAAAAAAATCAATTATTTATGTATATTAGTTCTCCGTTGAATAAAGTGTATATATTGCTTTAATACTGCAATGTTCTGATAATATCATACCATCATTTCTTTGTCATACATATAAATGGTATTGAAAGTGATTTTTGTATTGAATCCATGAAATAGTATGATGACATACCAACAAACATTTTGATAGCATGGTTACAATAGTAGTTCAAATATATTTATAATAGGCTATATTTTGATCATACAGATTGTATAAAATATTGTTTATCTCATATTTATCATGTTAATAAAAACAAATTCAAAAATACAATCATTTTTTTAAATAAATATATCTAAAAAAAAAGTAACAATATAAAAAATGCTTAGAATATATCAAAATATTTTTTTGTTATTATTAGGTTTTATCTTTTAGAATGTAATTTTTTTGTTTAACGATATATAAAATAACAAAAAACAAATTGAAAAAAACCCAAAATAAAAACGCAGTTGAAATTAAAAATGATAAAACAAATTCACAATAACAACAAGTAACTTTAAAATGTAAACAACAAACTTTTAAATCAGCAATCTCCAAAAACACACATATAATATATAGATTTGTTTGACATGTTTTAAAACACATTTTGTGCATGTTCAAAAACAAGTTTTTTGACGAGAAAAAAAAAACCCGGGTTTATTTAACACTCGCAAGATTACGTCTTTATTGCGTATGTGAAAAGTCGTCCTATCTTCCCTAAGTTGCAGGAATAATACCAAGTACCATGAAAAAATGTTTTATTTATTTATTGTTATGATACAATTATTATATCATGATTATGTTAAAAGATTTCTTTTAATTTATATATATATTTTTTCTACATAAAACAAATACCATCACTAATTTTCTCAAGTTACTCATATGCTTTCATGAACTATTCTTTTCAACTTTCTCCAATGCTGTTTTCTGTAAACTTGAGCAATTAATGAATACCAGATGGTTATTGCCACAATCCTCACATTTCCAGATCAGCTTCTGGTTTTTATCATTATAATTAAGGACTTAGTAAAAAAGATAAAACTAATGCACTTATAAATCTATCAACTACTTTTTGCTTTTTTTATATTATTCAATATAAACAGCTCTAAAACTTTGAACCCAAGTCAACTTACCTACATATTTTATAGATCCCTTGATTTTTGACTAAGAAGATACAAATAACAATATAACATATTTTTTTCAGTGTTATATACTCACATACTATGTTTCAATTAATTAACTTCTTTTTCTTACAGTATTTAATTTCGAAATTACTTTATTGTTCGTATTTAGAAATTTTTTTAAAGATTATATTTATATTTGGGATGCCAGCGATCCTTAAACATGATATGAATAGATTCGTCCTTAGAGTTCATTATAATCATTTAATAATTGTTTCCAAATTTACAAAAATATTTTTAATATAAATATTAATAATAGATCATAAAATTGCATGGAAGTTAAGTCCAATAACTGCAATTTAGATAAAGAAAAATAATTACGGAAGTCTGTTATAAAGATTTAAAATTAATAAAAACTTCATTCACTAAATGAGTGTAGTAAAACAATATGTACAGTAAATATTTTAGTATTACTAAAATAAAACAAAAAATAATAAGAATAAAAATGTTTATTTTTTTAAATTTATACTTATCACCATCAACCATTATCAATCCATTGCAGGATGAAGGTCTCTCCAAGTTCAATCCATCTCCGATCTTTAGCTTCTCTTCTCCACATCATCCCTGCACACTTTTTTATTCCATCCATCCATCTATTGAAGCTTTATTATGATGTCATTATAATTATAAATATATGTTTAATTATTTTTATCATCTAATTAAATTATTAAATATTTTTTTAAAAACTCAAACTTCATTCATATTTTTTCAAATACATTCATCTGGTAGTGACAATTTACGGATAGTATAAAATCCAACATTTTAAGTGGTATTATCTCTTTTTTTCTTCAGGTATCACTGGCTTGACCAATAATTATGATAGCATGAATTACAAGAATCAATAAGCTGTAATCGTTAGCTTTGTATATCCTGAATCTAATGTAATGTTGTAACAAACAGACTATTTTTTCAAAAGCAACAGTCAGTAAAATTTTCATATACTCATCTATGAGTTTATCTCTCCATTATTTTGAGGGCAAGGTTAATAAATAGTTTCAAAACATTATGAATTATCACATTTGGTTGTTTTATGGTGTTATTTGCCATTGAAATGTGAGCACATTTTACTCTCTGCCCAATATTCTTGTGATTTCTTTCTTAATTGAATATAATTTTATGGTAATCCATTATTACATCTCTAATCATTGTTTGTGTTCTTATAATCATATTTTGGATAGGGCAGCTACTTTTTATCACTATATATCCTCCTACATTCAAATAGTATTTCATAGATGCAGTTTTGTTTTTCAAAATTTCAAATTTAAATTTTGTGAGATTAGGATTTCTAACACTCTACTATGGTTTGGTATTATAGATATCTTTTTTTCCAATTTGCATGACATCTCTGGTATTCATGAACATGTTATGATATTTATCATTGTTTTTATGTTACTTTTTCTTCTCTATTCAAGATTATTTCAATGATATATGATTAACAACATTCTTCTTGAGAATTTATTCTATGTTGGACTTTTCTTTTTTTAAATCACTGATTCCTGAACAAACTTCTTTTGCTCTGTTACATATATATATATGTCATATTATTATTACTATTTGTGGGATATTCCGTGTAGTGAAAAAGCTAAATGTTGATGTTTCAGTACAATATCAAGTATCTTCCTCAGAGCGTCCTCTTTTTCAAATCATAAGAATGCATGTGAGATTTAAAATAGTTTTTACTGTTTTCTTTCTTCTCATATTTAAATTCTATTGGTTGAAAAGTTTTAAAATTTATTTTCTCTTCCAATAACTTCTTCCAAATGTTGTTAATCTTCTTTTGGAAAAAGCTATTGGAAGAGAAAATAAATTTTAAAACTTCTCAACCAATAGCATTTAAATATGAGGAGAAAGAAAATGATAAAAACAATTTTAAATCTCACACACATTCTTATGATTTGAGAAAGAGGACGCTCTGAGGAAGGTATTTGACATTGTGCTGAAATGTCAGCATTTAGCTTTTTCACTACACAGAATATCCCGCAAATAGTAATAATAATAATATGACATCTTTTATCCGTGAAAATATTAGAATTAACATATATATATATATATATACTTCTGTGGATTGAAAGACTGTTTATAATAGTTTATTACTATTATATTTATTATTTTCATTATGATATATATATATGCCCAATGTTTTCTATGTACCCAAGAGAAATTCTATAAACAGTTTTCATTTTACTAGGAAACAGTCTGTCATAAGAACATGTAAAAATAAAAAATTCAATTTTAATTTTAGTTCTAATTCTATTATGATATGGTGCTGGTGTGTTTTTAGAATGGTGTGATAATATTCCTGTGGTCATTCAACAAATATATTACTAAAATAGCAAATCCCAGACTTTTCATGGAATAGAGTAGTATTTATGGCTGCAGTTTTAAGCTCCTCTATGTAACTATTGCCAATCAGGTGAAACCATAGTTATACCTTAAATTTTTTGTATTGAAAGTATGTTATTATTATGTAATTTATAAATACATATTATAAAGTATCTCATGAAACTATGGATAATGTATCTATCTGTCATGTCTATGACCTAAAGTTTGAATTTAAATCAGATAAAATTTATACATTTTTTAAAGTTTCAAACAGGTTTAGCACTTTTTTATATAGTTGTTCTGTAGCCATCTAATTATCTATTCAATTATTGATTTATAAATGGGTATCTAAATATTCATAGCTAGAGGATAAAATAAAAATATAAATTGGTAAAGCTTTACTACCCAGTAATTGCAAAATATGGTGAATAATAGCTTCCCATTTACTGATACTTTTTTAAGAAACTGTCAATGGAATCTTTGCTCTGTTTAAAGAAGTTTATTTATTATCAAATACTAACATAAGATAGGTATTTAATATCAGTCATACAAATCATGTTTGAAAATGTCCATGATGCATGGAAAAACCAATTAGTGAAAATTGTCATTTGCAGAAATCTATTGTTGTACCTTTATTGATTAAATTAATAATTATTAAAATTTTGTAATATAATATTATCATTAATATTTCATTATTAAATCAATTCAATTATATTAATAAGATATTTATTTATGTGTAAATTATTATGATATTCTAACACTTGCTTTTTTATATATTTTACTAATCTTATAATTTTTTTATTTATAAATGATTAATTATTTAATACAATATCTCTCAAATTCTGTTCTAAAATTTCCATTCTTCATTAGATATATTTAGTTAATATACAAGTATTATAAATTGAATGTATTTTCAGTTCTGATGGATCTTTTTCAAATGAAACAATTGTACCTGATTCAATAACAACTTGGGTTGCAACAGCTATTTCTTTGGATTCTAAACTAGGATTTGGAGTCAGCACTTCTCCTGCTAAGGTAAAATTAGTCATTTTAACATACCAGTGTTTTATTAATGGTCTAAAATCAGTTAATTATATAGCCTAATCACAAATCAAAAATTTATAATGCTTATCTGAAAGTTTGTGATAATGACCCTTAACTTGTATATTGAACTATTTCCATTTTCTAGTTTGATTATTAAATCTTTTTAGAAAAATTCAAATTTTGATCGATTAATTCATTTCATTAGAGTGGCATCTTAAATTCAGTATTTACAAATCTAAAAGTCACCAGTTTAATTCCCCTGCTAGTAGTGATACTGATTAGACCAGCAATACCTGAAGAAGAGAGAAAAAAATATTCAAAATATTATGTTACATACTAATTATATTGTATTTGAAAAGTTTAAAAAAGTGTAATTTTTTCTAAAAACCCTTAACAAAAAAACTAGATGTTGGAAATAATCAAACATATAATTACAAAAATATATAAGTTTATTAAAATTATTCATATATATTACATTTTCAAGTAAAATAATATATTTATGTGTGTAATTTTATTTGTTTTAGCTTCGAGTATTCCGACCATTCTTTGTTTCTGCTAATCTACCCTTTTCTGTTATTCGAGGAGAAACCTTCACCTTACAAATTCTTGTCTTCAATTATTTAGGAGCAGATCTAGATGTAAGCACATATTTTTGAATGTATGTGAATATTTAGGTATTGAGAAGCATGTATGTTTTTGAAATTTAAATTTTAAAGACTCTTAATATAAATTCTTCTCTTGTAATTTCATTTCAATAATTAATCAAAGTATTTAATATTCTATTTTTAAAATATAAAAAAAGTATTCAATGTTATATGAATGTTAAGTTCTCAACTAAAAAACAAGCTGCGCAAACTAAGCAATAAAGAATTATGGTTAAGCAATAACACTTGATCATATTTTGATAGGTTGCTTGGTTAAGCAATAACACTTGATCATATTTTGATAGGTTGCCTTCATGTTCCACCCATGTTCCAACATTCAATTTTAGAGCAACATCAAAAATATGCATTTTTCAAATGAATTTTTAAATGTTATAAGCTTAAAAGCCTTCTTATTTAGAAACTTGCATTTGTGAAAATTTGAATCTGACAGGAAAGATAATATCTTTCACTACACCAATGATTTATTAAAAGCAGGTTTCAAATACAAGACAATTACTAACAAAATTAAACAATTTCACAAGAAAATTACAGACAATATTAGAGACCTTACATCCTTAAAATTGCTAACCAAGTAATAAAATCTTTATCTACCAGATTTAGAATCAGCTTTCATACATCTCCCTGCACTAACCAGCTTATTAATAATTCTAAAGACAAAGTTGACCTCATGCCCTCGGCCTGAATGCCATACTATTTACTACAGTGAAACCAAAGCCACTATTAACAATAGAACCACTCAACACAAATAAAAGAGCACAGAAACATAATGACAATTCACCAATACTTTTGGAGCACTCAAAAAGAACCAGACACATATTTGAACTCTCTAACCCTAAGATAGTATGCATTGAGAAGAATGACTGTAAACAAAAAATCAAAGAAGTGTATTTTATTAATAGCAACAATAACTCCATTAACAGACGTGACACTTGCTTTGATATTTCCAAATGTCGGGCTAATCCTATAATTTAAATATAATTTGCATATTGCCATTTACATTCTACTCTGCACTATTTGTTTTTTTATGGCTACAAATATGAGGCTAAACGCCGTGGCTCAGCTGTCAAGTATTTTATCGATTCATATAAGTATTTATTATAGCTTCTCTTTCCAGTGCCTCAACATGCTTGTAATTTTGTTATAATTATCTTGAGAGAAGTAAAAATCTAGTATTTTAAAAATATTCTTTTCTAAATTATAGCACTATAATCAAAATTAATCATTAAAACCAGTCAGTGGCAATATTTTATGAGTGATCAGAGTCAATAAAGATTTAATTGATAAATTTTAAGGTTTGATATGTGAATACAAAATGAAATCAATATGAGAAAGGGTTTATGCATAATTGTACAAAAATGAAAGAATTTTTTTTGTTTTTTTTCTGAATATAAATGTCAAATAATCAAAATTTTCTAATATTTTATTCTTCTGTATTAAATAAAAAATCAACATAGAAATTAGTTCAAATAACATCAGAATATATATCTAAAAGCATTTGTATTTATTCTATCCAACTAGTCCAGTTTGATAGTTAATAACCATATATTTAGTTACTAAAAGGGCAAATGACATTCACCACAAAAATTTAAGATTCATTTTGTTTTCTTTAGTTGAGAATAGATCTAAAATCCCTAATTTCTGAGTCCATAGCCATCAATCACATTAAATCAACATGTACCCAATGAGCTATGGTCAAAGCTAAAAATGAAAACATCTGAAAATTTAGATGTATTTTTAATTTCACATAAATAAGAAAATTGTTAAATAGAAGCATGATTTTAATTCTAATCAACAACTGTTGTTTCTAAATATTGATTAATTGAATGTAAATCTTATGATTAATCATTATTTGATGATTATATAATATTTTATATGTTACAAAAACAAATTTTAATATTATTTTTACAATTTGACTTCATTAAGAAATCATTTTTTTGCGAAATTAGAGAAATTATCATAATTTGATAAACTTAACACATAATTTGACATAGATTATTACTAATTCAGAAAAACTTTTATTATAAAATTATAAAGTATTGTTTTGATTTATTGTTTAATTACTGCTATATAAAAATTTTGTGTAGATATAAACATAAATACATTCTGTATTTTAAACTAGTATATTAAAACTAGTAAAATAAATTTATACGGTTTACAAATAAATATTACATTATGTACAAACTATACATAATAAAGTTAGTGTTTATTCATATTTTCAACAGAATTTGGCTTTATAATAAGGAAAAAAGATTTATTGTTGAAATTTAAAAAAAATTACAATTTCAAAAGAGCCATGAAACTATTGTTTTCAGATTAGTGACAGTATATCTGAATATATATGTATATAAATAGGGTCCAGGGATATAAAGTACACGTGTATTTAAATATATATATATCAAGTAAATAAAAATGACTTAAAACAATATATAATCAGAAAAAAATATAATGAAAAAACTATTTTAAAGCAAACTTTTACTAAAATCAAATATATTTTAAGTACTTGAAAATGGAGAACATTTATAAACAATCAATTGGAGCCAAATCTATATTTTACAGAAAAGTAAAGTTTAAAAATAAACTAGAAAAGTTTTGTCAATAAACATTCTTCTCCACAAATAATCTTCAAAACTTGTGAAAAAGATATTATTATTTTTTGCCATAGTTAAAATAATTTTCTAATTAATAATAAATGTAACAGAAGCCTGGTGCAGTTTAGCATAATAGTAGAGGATTCGATTTTGGAATGTAGTATCCTAGGTTTGATTTAGATGCTGACACTTCTGACAACACTCAAAAAATCTTTTTTTGAAGTCTTGAGCAATAAAACCATTTTTAATGTAATTAAAAAGAATTTTTAAAAAAATGACTTATTATTAATATAAGAGAAAAAAAGATAGTATAAATTACATATTTAAAAGAATACCGTTCTTATTTTAAAAATATTTTTTTATTTATATATCATCATCAACAACAACCTTTATCAATCCATTTCAGGATGAAGGTCTCTCCAAGTTCACTTCATCTTTTCCAATCTCTAGCATCTCTTCTCCACATCACCCCTTGCACACTTTTTTATTTCATCCATCCATCTCACATGTGGTTTCTTTCTGGGTCTTTTACACTTTCTTGGAATCCAGTTTAAGATTTCAATTGTCCACCTGTTATCATCTCTTATAGCAATATGCCCAGCCCAACTCCACTTCAGGCTTTTAATTTTTTCAATGAGGTCACTAACACCTGTTTGTTCTCTTACCCATATATTGGGTTTTCGATCTCTTCTTCTTACTCCAAAAATGTATCTCTCCATACTTCTTTGAGTGGTCTGAAGTCTCTGTATTGCTCTTCTATTAAGTGTCCATGTCTCAGATCCATAAGTAAGAACTGGTAAAACACACTTATTAAAAACCTTTTTTTTTTCAAACAATTTTGTTTTAGTATCAAGTTATTTCTACCAAAAGCACTCCAACCAAGTTTAATTCTATGATAAATTTCATCCATTATGTTTCCATCTGTATTAATAATATGATCAAGGTATTTGTAACTGTTAACTTCTTCTAACTCATTGTAATCAATCTTTATTTTTATATTTTTAGAAAATCCATTACATATTATTCTAGTCTTTTTAACATTTATCTTTAATCCTACTTTCATCTGATAACTCTTGCAACATTTCCTGCAACTCTAAAGCATTATTTGCAAAAACATGCATAAAAATAGTCTCATTATGTTGAAGTTGAAATTTTTTATAAGTCTATGAGATTATTTAATCCTGCTTAGAATTTTTTTAGTTATTCGGCCCATAATTAATATGTCTAGCTATTTATTGATTTATCACAAAATAGATATTTATCTGTCCTTAATTAGAATGTAAAACAAATAACATCAGCAAACGTAATTAATAATTGATTTAAAGACTTAAATTAATGAATGATGTCTTTTGGGATCTAAGAAATATTAAAAAAGTATTAACCTGATTTTGGACAACTTAACATTTTTTTTTTTAAATCTTTAGATGATAATTATATATTATTAGTTTTAAATAAACTATTATTTTTTATCTATTTATCATTATTGGGTATTAAAACTTCTAGTTATGAATTTATAGAAAAATTAGTCAACAAGACATTCTATTATTTTGAATTGGTTTATAAAACAATCAAGAATTTAAAACATGCTATACATTTGACTTCAGTTTATTTTAAAATAAATAATAATTTGATATTATATATCATGTTATCAGTTTTGCACTTTATAGCTGCTCTTATATTATTGTTTATTTACTACTATTTGTATATTCGTTTATTTAATTTTGTAAAAAATAAATCATGAGGTTTTTTTAGTAATAACAATTATGCAATAAAAAAAAGAAAATATATTATAATTTGAAGTAATTATTTAACTTAGATTTTATTTTATTTATTAATTTCTAGAAAATATAAAAAATAGATGAAGACAGAAATTATAGTAATTTTTACATAATATTTAATTTTTAAAAAATTAAAGATCGCATATATACATATGTGTGTGTAAATAACTTATAACAAATTCCGGATTAGAAAACTAATATAAATTTAAAACCTAAAATTTCATAGTCAGTTGGTTTTACTACCAAATTAGATTTTCGAATGCAAAAGATAAAACACATCACAAAATATTTAACGTAATTTTCTTTGCGCTTGAGAAGTCTACCTTAGAAGTGAAACCAATTACTTGCAAAATTTTAATTTTTAAATTTTGGTTAGTTTTTAATTTTGAATTTGGTATAATTTATCTATTTTTATTGATTATTTTAACTTTTAGCTAATTAATCATTATGCTTTTGTTTTGCAGGTAGCTGTTTCTTTAGAAAAAAGTGCATTTTATACCATTGCTAATGTATCTGGTGATAATGGATATTCTAAAACTTTGAAGGTAACATAAATATATATATTTACTTTTATAAAAATATCAAACTTAAAACAAAATTATTATTTTTTTTTTTGTAAAAAAATAACAATTTGAACTCAACGCTTTTCAAGTGTTTTATTCATCAGTCACAGAAAAACAATTTTCAGCAACATTTGGGTCTGATAGCTTGGTAATGTGAAACAAATTAAAATGTTTTGTAGATATAAATGTCAAGATTCTAATGTGTGTTTAATAACTTATAATATAGTTTATTTTATCTTAGTGATAGAATTCTTTCAACTAAATGAGTTGTACTTCTCCAAACTTAATACATAGTCATTAAAAAAAGCTAGACATAATATAAAGTTAATAAAAGATGATTAAAGTACTTTTTAATATTTTCAAAATACAAAGCAGGATTATATGATCAATCTGTGCTGTTTTTCATAATTCTTAATGTATCAATATTGAATCTGCTATTGTAAAAATCATAGTTTTGTGCAATTATCATGTGAATCCATGAAGAATAATGGGATCTTTCAAACAAATATTTTATCATGGACTTGAAAATGTTTTGTGAAAGTACTAGACTGTATTTAATAATCATATTATAAAAAGCTGTTATAATGATCAGTGTCATTGAAAGAATTTTATTGAATATAGAATTTAATGAAGAGTCACAACTATCCAAGAGGTTGATATCTTCCAGAAAACAACATTTTGTTTTAATAAAAGTTGAGTGATAGCATTAATATGTCAAATAAATGTGATAAAAGTAACAACATGCAATATGTGATTAATATTTATGTTTCAGAAATTGGTCTGCATAAGTTACTTCTGATCATTAATTTTTATTCTTGTTTGACTTTCTCTTCCATTATCTCTCATTCTTTACTTTATTTTCTTCTCTCTTTCTTTCTGAAATTAGAATAGCCATGTTGATTCTTAATGGCCGCTCTTAAACCAACACCTTATTTTCTGATTTAATATATATATATATCACAATAACTGGTCTGAAATACAAATCTTATGCTTATTACATTTATATCAAGAAGTAGATCAATTTAACATGTATATATTTATATTAAACAAAATATATTAAAATAACTACAAAATTAAAATGCCTATATAAAATATAAAAATAATTCCTTTGCTATAGTCATCTTATGGCTTCTTTTGCTATCTTACATATACATATGAAAAAGATAAATGATCTCCAAAATACATATTTTGTGCTGAACGAGGACTTATTAGTTGATATGTGGTTGTGTATATATATATATTAGTAATATATGTAATATAAAGAGTGTACCAATAGCTCAAACAAGTTCTTAATTGATAAGTGTGGTAAGAGAAAACATTTAAAATCCCTATCTGGAACATTCCCATTCCCAGATCAATTGATTTCAAGCTTTTTAGCTCATCTCAGGGAGAAGCTAGAATATTCAGACATTAGATCTAAAATATCAATTCAAAGCCCAGCACTTATTTAATACGTAACATTTAAGTATAAACTCTGAAATCTTTGGACATGAAAATGTCTTTAACTCCAGCTACCTAATTTAAATAGCTATATGGGAGTGAACCAAATTCAGATCTACCATGTTACATATTAAATAAGTCCTGGGCTTTGAGTTGATATTTTAGATCTAGTGTCTGAATATTCTAGTTCCTCATTGAGGTAAGCCAAAAGCTCAAAACCAATTGGTCTGGAGATGGGAATGTTCTAGATAGGGATTTTAAATGTTTTCTCTTACGGAACTTATCAATTAAGAGCTTGTTTGAGCTATTGGTATGCTCTCTATATTACATATTTGTAAATACAAGCTCATAAAAGCAATGTCATGTGATATATGACTTGCTTTATTTTTATTTATATTTTTAGATATAAATTTATTTTGTATAATACTTATATTACTAAAAGATTGTGTTTAGTTTTAATTAAAATAAATGCAGGGTTGATTTATAAAGCTGAATGTATATATTTCTATTTTTGCATTTATACTTTGCTGTTTACCATAACCATTATGTGAGGAAGCATTTTTTATGATTTTTATCCAAGACTTTATGTTTTGTAAAATAACTATTTTCTTTTCATCCTCAACAATACAGTCAAGTAAAATTGATGCTATTATATAAAAATATGCATTGACTGTTTATTTAAATATTTTCTTAAGTATGAATTCAATTTAGGACAAATGATGAAACATATTTTTGATTTACTTTGATATATTCTGTAATAATAAATAATTTTAATTTGTTTGTTTTAATTATGAGATATTTTCCCTCACAATATTAGCTGTATTGTCATCAAATATTTCTAATTCCTCTAATTCATTAAGTGGGAAATCTGCAACAAGATAATATTTGTTCTCGGTTTAAAATAGGAATGACTTGTTTATTAATTTATGGTATTTGATATATTCTTAGCAATGCAATTTAGGGTAATATGTTTTATTATTTTACTATACCAAAGTGATTTGCAATTTATAATATGATGCTTAAAGCAGATTTTAATACAAACATTCAAGCTCTCTTCAGACATTTACTCTCTTATATAATCAATATATATGACCACATACATATGAAACAGATAAATGATCTCCATTGTACATATTTTGTGCTGAACCAGTACTCATCAGTTGATATGTGGTCATGTGTGTCGGTTAGGTAAGATGAAGTAGATACCTAAAGGGAGCTTGAAAGTGTGGATTCAAATCCCTTTTAATTGCATCTAGCTTGAATATATTGTCTTCAGATGCTATGATAATCATCTGATTCCATAAAAGGATTAATTAGAGTTAGGGATTTTTTCCATTTTTATAATCTCTGACATAATCTATAGATTATGCCTGGGAAATAGTGGGAATTATTCTGAAATGTAATGGATTTGTTTTATTTTGATTTTCTTACTACTTCTTTTGACTATTTCTCATTGTATTCTTGAAGAATATTCTATAGAAGTTAAACAGCTGATGATAATAATTGGTGATATTATAGTGAAGTGCCGGGAAATATAATGATGTAATTAAATTTCAGTTTTGATAATACAGACTGACTGCAATTCAATTCTTTTACTAGATCGATAATTAAAGTGCATGGAAACTGTAAAAGCAAGTTTCTTGGATTATATATATTTTTTATTTCTTGATTTTAAAATGGGGGATTTTCTCTACAACATAAAGTTTTTGTTGTTGTTTGGACTCCTGTCTGTATTTATTTTAAAGTTTATTTTGATATAACTGTTTTCAAATCTAATGTTAAATATTAAAATACTTTTTCATTTTATTTTTTAATAAGCATTTTAAATCTTTTATTTAATGATTTAATAATTTTTTTAGTAGAAAGAATATTTTTTATGAACAAATTATTGTTTTGATTATGCATTTGCAGTTAATTTGATTAGCTTTTAAGACTTTAAATTCAAATTATTTGACTTATTTTTAATTAAATATTATTGTGTCTACAAGCCCATCTTTAATTACTATAATTAGATACTGATGCAAATTGAACCTATTACATAGAATGTTATTAAATAGATCTTTTTTTTTTTTACTATTGGCATAAAATTCAGGAATATTTTTATTACCCATAAATGATCATTTACAAAAAAAAAGTTCTTTTTTGTTCAAGTGTATGTCCAACATTTTTGTTGGTGTGTGTAAAAACATTTAAATGAACTCCAGAGAAATTTATAAGTAATGAAGCAGTTAGATGCTAGGCATTGTTAAGAATTATGGTGGGGATTTTTTTATGTAAAATTAGTAATAAAACTAATAATTTTACTCAATTAACGACTTCATCTTTTCTGAAAAAATAAATATTAAAAAAAAAAATTTTAAATTAATTTGATTATCAAAAAATTAAATTTCAAGTAATTGTTAATTAAGGGATCATATCATTTAGGAGGTGAAGTATTTTTTAACTTTAAACTCATTGTTTTAAAAAATGCAGATAATCCAGAACAAGAGAAAATAATTTTAAAATACCTGCTCAAAAGCATATTAAAAATAATTATTGGAATTAATTTTAGGGTCATATCTGACCTTGCTTTTAGAAATGGACTATTCCAGATTCCTTGCCTGATTGTGTAGCACCCAGTCGATATCCAATGGGGATAAATCCTTCATTTATGCACAAAATCTAAGTGTTGCCAGTAAGATAGGGTATCTTCCATTAAATAGTCAGCCTTTTTGGAGGCAAGGCAGATAGCAATTACTTCTGTCAACCTGAACAACTGAGCATGCTCTCTGATAAACCCTTTGCCATCAGCAAAGATATTTCTCTAGTCATTATCATGATATGCATGCTGTGATGCAAGTCCACATAGGGACTGGAAACTGCTATGTCTGCAACTGACTCAAGACAATCTGTCTAAGTATAGCTGGAAGAGTCTCTTATTTGAGCTCATGAATCAGGCTATATATATAGCTGGAAGTGAGTTCCATTCCTCGGCACAACTGCCTCAGCATTAACTTATATAACCCATATTTATATGCTTTATTAACTAACATGTGCATATATTTTTGTAACTAATAAATTATACATATTAATTGTTGAGTAGTTTATCATCATTTGTCTGTTGGTTTGGAACCAAATCTGTAAGCCAAACCAAACACAACATTTAGACAGCTAAATAACCCTTACAAAATAGGACATATCAATACTATGTTAATTGCTAAAATAAACAATATGGTGCTAGAAAATTTTAAATATTTAAACTTTTATGTTTTGCATTTTCATGTATTCTATTCATTTTATACTATTCAGTAAATAGACATTATATTTTATTATATATATGATTTTTGTACTTTTAGGTTGCTTCTGACAAACCAACGACTGTTGAAGTTGCTATCACACCTATTATGGTAGGTGAAATTGACATTATAGTTTCAGCGAAAAGTTCTAAAGCTGGTGATACAGAGAAAAAGAAGTTGTTAGTTAAGGTAATGCATTTAAAAATATGTAAATGTTATTTTAATCATTTTTAAGGGAATATGACTTTGCAAGATAAATAAACCTATTTTATTAATAAAGCTTAAAGTAGGAATTACTAATTTTTTAATTTTATTTTTTTATATTAAAAAAATAATCTTAATATCTTTGAATTCATTGATATTCATTTCAAATTCTAAAGTATCGTATTGTTTTGTGAAATTAGAGAGTGCTGAAAGTTCCTGGATTGAAGTTTCAAGTGTGTTGATCATCATTTAACAAACTTTCTTTCAATTTGTACTGTTTAATCAGCAGCCATTATGCAAATGTCACATGATCTCAAAACGTCGTCATTAGACTATTTTTTTAATTTTATTACTGTATTATTTTAAAAACAACTAAGCTTAAATATATAATTCAATTTTGATGTAAAGATTGATTATTATAATGTTAATTAAACCAAAAGATCGTGTCTGATTTAGAAATTTAAAACACATTACTCCATAATAAATATAAGACAGAAAGTATAAATAGCAGTCAAATTTTAACTGAGTACTTCATATAAAAGTTTAACTTTTAAATAAATATGATGAGTAAAAAACAAGTTTTTTTTTTTTAGTTTGTTTTTAACTGCAAATTTTTTTTAGTACTGAGTGGTAAAGATTATATACAAAAAAATAGTATACTAACTGTTTTGCTTAATTCTCATCTGAATTCAATGATCAAAATTTTTATAAAAATATTGATTTTTAAATAAATAAATTACTTGGTTGCAATATTTATTATAAAACTTAGCAGCACAGATTTAACATTTATAAAATAAAACTAAAAAAGTGAAGTTAATTAACCTACCAAACAAGAACCACCTTATAAATTTATTTAAAAAAAATTTTTTTAATTTAAAAAAGAAATCAAATATTATAATACTGATAGTAATAAATCGCTGTTTTAATAATAAATTTTGACTCAGAAAGACTAGAATAAGTTTAATTACAGATCAGTAAAAACAGTAACAAATAACTATGTATATTGTCTATTGCTCAATTGCAGCAACGTTTTCTAAAAACTTTTTGTTGACATAATACTTACGTTTCATCTGATCAGAGTAATATATATGCTATATATAATTTATACATAAAAATGTTGTAAAAACAAAATTACGTTAAAGTAGAATGTAAAAATCATATTCATGGGCTTGTGACATAATGCAACTTTTTCCATGATGTTTGGTGATAGGTGAAATTAACATGGAAATGTTATTGAGGTAATCAAAAATATCTAAGCAAACTTAGAACTTTTTGAGATGCCTGATCCATAATTGAACCAACTTGCTATACAATTATTTATTGGTTAATGAATATTTATTTGTTATTTCACAAAAAGCATATAAAGAAAGAAAAGTCTTTAATTAATTATTTTCCGGAAGGTTTGTAATGATGGTATTTTGGTTGTATTTATTTCCATTATTTAATATAAGTATTAAATGTCTTTAGAAATATTTAACTTTATTTAATATTAAACCACTAAACATCACATGATCACTATCTCATACTAGCACATAATTGTTATTAAACAATTCAAAACAAAGCCTAACTCTCCATATAGTAGTGCCATCTTGTACTAACAAGATAAGTATATTTCATATACTTATCCATGGATCCTCCTGATTTCTCCTTTTTTTTTTTTCAAAAGCAAAGTTGATTAGTGTTTTCCATACATTATGTATAATCACAGTAGGTTGACTTATGGGGTTGTTCGCCATATTGGATAGAAAAGAAAAGATACAAAGAAGAAAATTTAAAGAAGCTGATCACATGACAATGGTGAACAACCCCATAAATCACTCTAGTGTGATTATACATAATGTATGGAGATCTTTCTCTTAAGAAAAAGAGAAGAAATCAAGAAGAATGTCATAGATAAGTATATAAAATTTCTACTGTCTGTTGTCTTTGGCAGGATTGGCTCAGTTGATTAGAGTGTTATCTCAATATTCAGTATTCAAGAATCTCAGGGTCTAGGTTTGATTCTCATTCTAGTACTGTCACTGGTCAGGCCAGCAACACCTGAAGAAGAAGGAAAAATAATACCTCTGTGTGCTAATACTAACAGTTGAATGTACTTGGAATATTTAAATTGAGTTAATTTTTTCTAAAACATTCAATACTTGTATTAGATGATGGAAACAATCCAATATATAAATACAATATTTAATTATTTATCTTTTAGTAGTAGAAGTCATTTATACAATATTTTATTACAATACTAAGTACCTGTTCTATAATTTAAAAAAATAATACAGTTAATTTTTAAGGGTTGCAGGGAATTTTGTTTAAAATGTTTGTTTTTCCCCCCATTATTTTTTGAGAATAAATCTAAAGAAAAAAAATTTTCTGCAACAAATCGTTTAAAGCTGCTTTGCTTTTCATCTTTTGCCGATTAACAGTAACTATAAATCTGGTTCCATATTTATTTTAAAAAGTACTTATTTTTAATGCATATAAATAGCAAGAAAATAGTTTAGAATTTATTTTAAAATTGACTGTAAAATAAAATAAATTGTCAATTCTTTATTAATTTAATAAATATATTTGCTTTAAATTTTTTGTTCGTAGTTGTTAATTTATTTTCTTGAATAATGAAGATTTTTTTATCTGATGCTTTAAGTACTAAGTATCTATATTATAATTTTAAAAAATTAAGCAATTACTTTATATAATTTATACTTTTTGTTTATATCTTATTTCAAATTATGTTTAGTCCAAATATTTTATGCATAATACATTTTATTTTAGCCTGAAGGGGTAACTCTCTACTTTAATAATCCTATTTTTATGGACTTAACTCATAGTGATAGTTTTAGTGAAAAGGTAACCATTCAAATTCCAACTGAAAATTTAGTTGAAGGATCACAAAGAGCTGAAGTCAGTGCCATCGGTAAGTCCGCAATACTATTATTATTAAACAGTAGTAAAAATAAAAACAAGAATTTTAAAAATAATTTTAGTTAATTTTTTTAAAATTATATATATATATATAAGAACAAAAATTCAAATAATATTATTTTATTTGTAAAATTGACAGATAAAAAATATTTACAAAATTAACTTTTAAACATATTATAATTTATAGTAAAAGAATAATGTTATATTTTACTCTTAAACGTTCATATTATATAGATTATGTATACTGCATATGTACAATATGTATAACCTATTCTGAAATATTTTATTTTTATTTGAATATATTTGCATTACATGTATATCGTATTTCCCCATTAAACATCACATGATTACCATTCTTTCTGCTTACAAAAGCTGTTTACACAGAGGCAAAACTCTTCTCACTGATGAAAGCCACAAGCTAGAAACTAGTCTGGGGATATTGGATGAGTAGGCACTAAATAGAAATTTTATGCTCAAACCTTTCTGCATCCATTGATTACACTGGCTTGAACTGAATGTATGGAGAGTTTTGCCTCTGTATATATCGTATATCACAAGTATAAAAAAAATGGCATGGTGCAATGATTGAGACATTGTCTTTTGAAATTGATGAAATATGGAACAATATCGTATGCATTAAACTTTAATCTTTAAAATTCATTAAATTAAAATAAGAAGATACTATATAGTTTGTTTTTGAAAGCAATCAATATTTTAAGGAAATATAAACATACACAGACATTCATGTTGTCATAATCACTAACTTTGAAAGAAATATATCTGGCTATTAAATTAGCTTATAATATCCAGAATCATTGATTAGTTATGCAATTATTTTAATACATTTTACCTTCATTTTTATTTTATATCAGACATTATTATCTAATTATTTTCTTTAACAATATTTTTTTTATATAACTTTCGTTCTTATTCTGATGCATTTTTTTAAAAGTCAGCTTATTTCTTTAACAAAAGTGAAGATTTAATTGTAGATCATTCTTCTCATTATATATTCCAAACAAGAACTGAAGTTCAAAATGTACTTGTCAATAAATTCTTATTACTAATTAAAAACCGTTTGATAATTTTATCAAGGCTTATTTAAAAACAATGCAATGATTTGTTGCTTGAGAGTTTATAAAATGTTAAGCATCGGTAGTGATAGAGTTGGAACCATAATTCATGGACATCAAACTGTAAAGTTGCTACTCTATTACTGAAATTAATTATGCAGAACAGCAAAGCTTATTTATTATTATTTGAAATGTAGCAAACAAAATCTCAGATCCTTTCAGCTAACTTTATCATATCTATGTTAGAAGCAATAATCTGATCAATTTATTCTAATTTTATCCATTTTTTACTCAAGCTTATGATAGCTGTTTTATGGTAAAATAGGTAAAATGAATTATTGTTCTTACATCATTTTCTAAGCAGCAAACAAGATTAAATAACTATTGATGCTGATCAAATAATTCTTCAGTTATTATATCCCAATTGGAGTAGAAAAGTTATTTTGGGTGTAAGACATTTATGTATTAAAAATCATGTAGCATTTATCCTGCTACTTAAAGCATTATAAAACTTTTTTTATTAAAAATAGAAGCATTTTCTTTGCCAGTGATATATCAGCACAGACATTTGCATCAACTAAACAAGAGTGCTATTATCTGTTAGCATTTTGCTGTGTAACTTTTGCTCTCCAGACTGCATGAAATCTAAATTTATTCCTTAGGTAAAACCACAACTAATACGGTTAATATTTAGCATTTAATGTATCTATATATGAGGTTTACATTATCAATTAATTGATATACAATTTAACAATCTCTATATATAGATTTGTAGGCATACAGAAATAATAATGAAGATCTATATGACCTGTTATGCCCTTTGACTTCATTTGGCATGTTCGGAGGCAAGTCTCTCCACACTGGAAGCTTAAGGACATACTGTGATCTCCAGCACTGACATTAAATGTCATCTATATACCAGAAGCTTCAAAAGCAGCCATTCATTTCTTTTTCTCACTTGGCTTCTATCAATTGATTGTCCAATTACTCTTCTGATTGGCTCTTCTTTCAGATCCTGCCGATATGGTAATTATTTCATTTATTTGAGATACATCCTGGATCAGAGAATTTTACTTCTATTAAGTTCTATTAAAAAGTTATTTTTGGATTTCTAGAGTTGTTATCAATGAATCGATCATGAACTCATAGTCATTTAATTGTTAACAATATTTGTTTTATTATTGAAAGAATTTCATTATTTATCTCTAGAGATTTAAACTAATTGTTCTTTGCATCTACTTAGAAATTAATGTTTTCTGATCACAGTACCATTTTAATTTATTGATGTTTACTATTCATATGAAGCTAAATTTTTAAATTACTGTGCA
Organism: Epiperipatus broadwayi; assembly: GCA_028023455.1. Classification (NCBI taxonomy): domain Eukaryota; kingdom Metazoa; phylum Onychophora; class Udeonychophora; order Euonychophora; family Peripatidae; genus Epiperipatus; species Epiperipatus broadwayi. The sequence goes on along the minus strand of JAQFVV010006258.1, from coordinate 2,895,052 downwards.
TGTATTCTGCATACATGGATGTTTTAAGGATATACATTGTCCTATTACAATTAAGTATTTTATGTGTATGTATTTAAACATACACACACTTACATAACATATTTCATTATTTATAAACACTGATACAATATTAAAGAATTTTCATACAATTAGATCTAATGTTTATATAAATAGAAAACAATGTCAATTATATAACTTCTTTACAAGGTTATATGCAAGTTATATAATTATTATATTGTTAATATAAACTTTTGAAATATAATGTAACTCAGTGTAATTTATAGTTTTCATGGAAGTGTCAAACTACATTTAATATTATAAAGATTATCTTAATCTTAACTATACCCAAAAGAAGTCAATATTGATTGCTTTTATTCAAAATATATAGATGAAGATATAATGCAATGGAAAGATTCAATTAGGAAATGTCTTAAAGTCTTTCAAAAAGTTCATTTTATTGCAGAAAAGGTTAAAAGACAGTATGCAAAATGTGAATTGGGTTGTATAATCATGCAAGCCTCATCTTCAACTTTAAATTCTGTTTTTCCATTTTTTTAAACTTAAAATGGCCGACTCATTTATGAGAGATAGCTAATGATGATGCTGATTTTTATATTATTCTACTATGCCTAAGATCCAGGATTTAAATATGGGACAGAAATAATCATTTTATAATATTTTAAAAATTATCTGAGTTTATAAAATTAATTAATAATTATTTTTAACTGGAATTTATAATTAACAGCGGTATCAGAAAGAATGTCATAATCATCAACTTTGGAAAAAATAAAAATAATAATTAAAAAAATTATATAATTGCTATTTAGGCTTTTTTATATATTGCACTAAAACGGCATTGAAATATAATAGCTGTGACCTGGTTTCAAATTTAAATTGAGTTAACTTGTTGGCTAATGAATCGTAATCAACATAACTAACTATTCAATGTTGGTCTATAAACAGTTATCTAGATATTCTTGGTTAAAAAATAAAATCCATTCAAACTCTCACTATTTAACAATGAGCAAACCTGCTAAGTACTACCTTCACTCAGAAGCTGTAGAAAAATTATCTTTGGCCTGCAGTGGGATATTTCAAGCCTGCTTAACTTTTTCCTATATTCAAATAAATCAAAATTTAACTCTCAGTGAAAATTAATTATATATCAAAAAGAACTATTTATTTAGAGCTAAATTAGAATTAATTAACTATTTATAGAATGCTTTTTTCTTTGACATATTAACTTATGTTTTCTTATTTTAGTGGATATTTTAGGACCAACTATCAATCATTTAGAATCTTTAGTAAGGATGCCTTACGGATGCGGGGAGCAAAACATGATTAACTTTGTACCTGATGTTATAGCAGCCAAATATCTAACAGCCATAAATAAATTTAGCGGAGCCTTAAAAGAGAAAATAATTAATTACATTCATAATGGTAAGAAATTAATTTTTTCTGAATAAATTTACTTAAAAATATAATATACATAAAATCATTATTTTACATTATATATATAAATCTTTATTTCTGTTGTAAATTCCTGAAAAAAATATATATTTATAATTCTTTGGATGAAAATCATTTAAAAGTTTTAATTAAATCTTGATTTATAGCATTGTCACTATTTATAATTTTTTTTCCGCTTTTTTTTATTTCCTTAATATATTGCTATATATATATATTAGTAAACAGAGAATGGCAAGTTTACTCATGAGTTCATAAGAGATTCAAGTAACAAAATGACAGTTACTGGATCAGTTCATGAACTTTGAACTCCATATATTTCCATTATACTATTGAATTAAACCAAAGAGAGCATTATTATTTTGTCAAAATATTCATACTGACTAGTAATGCCATTTGGAGAGGGGGAGATTTAACATATATGCAAACAGAAGAGACAATGCTTTATATATATGTAAAGTTAAAGTTTGTATCACTATACAAATCTTTAATGAATTTATTATTATAGAATTTTTTTGTGTTTGTATTTGTGTACATCAATAGTCAGCTTTTTAAAAATATGTATACATTTATTTGCATCTAATCATTTAATAAATAATAAGTTTTTACCAAAATAATTTTTCCTCTTTTTCACCATACATAAAATTCTTGTGATGGTACAACTTAATTTTTAAATGCTTTCATTTTAGAATATCTATTTGTTGGTTGGTATTTTTGTTTGTAAATTTTTGTAATCACTTTTATTATTTAAGTTAAAATACAATTTTAAAATCAAGATTTAATAGATTTAAGTTAAATAAAATAGGTTCAAATTTGTTAAGTGAATTAGCTTCTTAGATATGAAACAGAAAGTGGGAAAATATTGAATACTTTGATATAAAATTTAAAAATTGTTCTTAGAACTTTAATATGTTTTAAACAATATTTGCAAAAGGGTAGTATAGAGATTTTTTTAGCTTTTGATTTAAAGTTATAACATTTTAAAATCAATGTTTAATAGATTTAAATTTAATATAATTTTTTGAAATTTTGTATATATTTTTATAATCTCTGCTAAAGTGATAGGACACAATAATATTTTAGATAAATGACACAGTTTCTTAGATATGAGTGATTGAGTGGAATGTTTTGAATATGTTGATATCAAATTTAAAAATTGTTTTTAGAAATTTAGCATTTTAAATAATGTTTGGTTTCATTCAAATTAAAATAAGAAAGTTAGTTTGCAACATAGTTTTGTTAAGCTTTTTTTAAAAAATTAAATAAAAGGAAAAATCGTCAAACAATTTTCAATAAAAAAGTAAATACTTTATTACACACACATATATATAATTATGCATGCATACCAAATATGATATATACATAAAAAGTATGCATTTTAAATTATTGCAGAAATATCTAGTGATATATGTAAATTATAAGTGTCAAATTGATTTACAATAAAATTATATATATTAAATGAAATTCATAAACAATATAGTTTTGATAAACATTTTGTTTAAAAAATAAAAATTTCCAATCAAAACCAAAAACATCAAAAACTTTTTATTTAACAGAATATTTCAAAATTTTAGTCATTTATTGGTTTATTACACACATATATTATTATGTATCTAACTTGTAGCAGAAATTGTTAGAAATATATATAAACTATAAGTGTCAAGTCAATTTAACTCTTTGAACACCAAAACATAGACTTAGATTATATCTAAAAGTTATCATCCTAAATACTCTTCTTTTTTTTTTTTAGAAATCTGTTTCTTTCCACATAAATTTTATCCTATAAATTCAGCCCTATTCCATGATTTTCAAGCTCTTTTTCTAATTATTTCTACAAATACATTACAAAGATTTATAAAATTACAAATAATAGTCATGTGAGTTATATTTTTTATATATTGAAAACCAATTTTGAAAGAATAAAGTGAGTTATTTATTTAATTAATAAATTAGATAGAATATTGACAAAATTTAATGAAGGTCAAAATATTGTAATAGGCTTAGCTTTATGTTGATACTAAAAAAATTAATATAAATAAAAATATTTGACAGGCTAATCTCATCACGAGGTAAAACGTTTCATAGAATTTTTGAAGTATTTAATAATTAAAAAAAGTAATGAAAGTAAAAAAAGGTAGATGAAGATTATTTAAATCATTGACATTTAATGGATAAACCAGTTGTTTTCTAAATAAATTCAAGAAATGTTACCAGAAGTATCATACAAATGCAAATAAATAGAACGAATAATAATATTTTTAATAAATATATTCTTTCAAAGTTGTGTCTGAGACATGGAAGAGCATTGCAGTAACTTCATATTATACAGTGAAATATAAAATTCATATTGGGATTAACAAAAAATGATCAAAAGCAAAATATGTGAGTGAAAAAAAAAGAGATATCAGTAATATCATTACAGTGTCTAACGGCTTGACAGGGAATGACTGAACTGAGTATATTGTTAGAGCAAATAATAAATAATTAACTGAAATCCTAAACTAGAGTCTATGTATAAAATGGACAAATGAGAAAAAAGTTTGCTGAAGTGATATGGGAAAAAGAAGCTACAAATAGAAAAATCTGGATTAAATATAGATTTTTTTGTCCCATAATCATTTGGTAATGTTTGAATATGGTAACAATATACACTGATATTATACATAACAATTTTTATGTGGCAAGTATTAATTCAATTTTTAAATTATCTACTATCACATTTTAAAAGAAAAATCCATGCACTCGCAGCATATATATTTCTCAATCAATTCATCACTTTCTGTAATGTTTTTGATAAAGCAATATATATATAAAATGTTTGTGAATTATTTATTTTAAAATTTAGATTTTATATATGTATATAAATAATTCATAGTGCTAAATATTTTATGTAATATTTTGAGATTAACTCATTGCCTTTAAAAATGTATTATCCTATGCTGGCTTTAGAGAACAATTTAGTTATATTTAAATAGCTGCAATGAGTGCAGTAATTTAATCTCAGAATAATATATATATAGTCAAAATTACCCCAAATTCACAACATAACCAGACTAACCAAGAAAATAAACTCTAAAACACTACCAATAATTTCATTGCTACAAGAAGACTTCTCAAGTGTAAAGAACTACAGAATAACAATATATTTAAACTAAACATTACCCACAATTCCATTTACTTCCCATATACCCTTAATATTAAAAGAACTTTTAAATAGGTTAATTGCTTCAGAATGATAAATTTTTAATAATACAGGCCATACTATTTATTTTGATGAAGCTAAAGTTGTCTTATTTGAGAGAAATGAAATAAAAAGTTAAAAAATCTTTATTATTAAAAATGTATGATTCTGAAGCAATTAATTTATTTAAAAATTCTTTTAATATTAAGGGTGTGTAGGGGATAAATTGAATTGTGGGTAATGTTTATTTTAAATATATTATTTTGTAGTTTTTTACACTTGAGAAGTCTGCTTGTAGCAGTGAAGCCATTGATAGTCTTTTAGAATTAATTTTCTTGGCTAGTCTGGTTGAGTTGTGAATTTGGAGTAATTTTGATTATTTATCAGCTAGTTTAGCTTTATGTTTTTAATGCATATATATATAAGATGAGTTAGAAGAAATTAATAACTACAAATACCTTACTCGGATTATTATTATGGATGGAAACATAATGGACAAAATTAATCATAGAATTAAGCATGTTTGGGGGTGCTTTTGGTAGAAATAACTTACTATTAAAAGGAAATATTTCTCTGTGTATGAAAAGAAAGGATTTTAATAAATGTACTCCACCACTTTTTACTTATAGATCTGAGACTTGAATACTTAATGAAAGAGCAATACAGAAACTTGAGATCACTCAAAGAAAGATGGAAAGATGCATGTTAGGAATAACAAGAAGAGATCGAAAATGAGATATGTAGGTAAGAGAATAAACAAATGTTACTGACATCATCGAAAGAATTAAAGGACAGAAGTGGTGTTGAGCTAGAAATATTTCTAGAAGAGATTATAATAGATGGATAGTTGAAATCTTAAACTGGATTCTGAATTCCAAGAGATTGTAAAAGACCTAGAAAGAGACCACATATGAAATAGATGGATGAAATAAGGACATGGGCTGGGGTGATGTGGAAAAGAGAGGCTAGAGATTTAAAAAAATGGATTGAAATTGGAGACATCTTCATTTTACAGTAGAATGATAATGGTTGAAGTGATGATGATGATTATATATTTGTAATCTTTAATATAATCCTGGTCATTTAATTTAAATCAAATATTTTAATATATAAAAATAATGATTACATTTTTATAAAATAAATATTGTAAAATCTAATTTAATGATATATATAATTTCAAATATATATTGTTAAAGTAACAACTATTTATTTGTATTTTTAGGATATCAGCGTCAATTTAGTTACCAAAGAGGTGATGGATCCTTCAGTGCATTTGGAAACAGAGATGATGAAGGAAGTACCTGGTAATGTTTACTAATAAAATCTTATTAACTCTTTTTTTAATTTTGTAGTACAAGCAATTAGTTTCATATTTTAAACCAATATTCCCTTTTCAAGCCTTTTCGCTACACTAATCCTTAAATACTCATAATTATATATTTCCGAAGCCAAAAAAGTACATGTCCAATTAAATTTTTGTTTCTCATTATTTTTTTATTAAATAACTTTTATTCTTGACTTTTTTTAACATTCTACATTGCTAACATTATCTTTCAGTATATACCTTTTATTCTCTTCAGATATTTTTTCCCTAATTGTCCACGTCTCTCTTTCATATAAAAGCAACAATTAAAAATTCAACACACTTTTTTAAATGTTTTTTCAATAAATCATAAAATTATCTATTCTTATCGAAATATTGTTTTAGTTCTATTTACATTTATTTCCATTCTAAACTCTTTTGTTAAGCTTTTCATTATTATATGCAAGTCTTACTACTTTACAAATAAATTTGATGCAACGAATTCCTTAATGCTAATTTCAGTATTATCAAAAACCACTAAATGTTTATTAAATAAGGTAAAAAATAAATAAATTTTTGTCTTAGATCTTTTTTTACATTTATTTATTCAATAAGAAATTATTAAACATATTTTTTTATATATCTATTTACTTTTCTTTTCAAAATATATAATGCAATAATTCAATTTTTTAGACCAATGAGATATTAACCCCTCTTTTTCTCTCCATATACTCCTCCAACTACATCTCTTTTATTTTATATCAATACCAAGTTCTTATGAGATGTAAAAACTTATCTGAACAATTAAAAATCCATTTTTTCAAGATCATTTAATCATAATTATCTGTAAGATTGTTAAATATTTAACATTTTGTTACTTGTGCTGTTTCTTCATTGGAATAAATGTATAATCTAATGACCACTCAGTTGAAAGCAATGGATAATATAACAAATATCAACCAATTTTCTCAATTTTTTTTCAAAACTTTTAATAATAATTTAAATGTGATTTCAACAATTTTTTTTATATTGTTCAATTTAAATTTTTACAACTTCCTCCTTTCGTATTTTATCCTATTTCCTCTTATCTATGAGTTTAACACACTATTAATTAGAAGTAGTAGACTTATTAAAAATCAACCATCAAATAAATAAATAATCAATCAAACAAGATTGAAATAAACAACTATTAATAAGTATATTTAAATATTTATCAAACCGGCTTTCATCTCCATTGAGACCTTCTCAAGATCTTGAGGTCTCAATGGAGATGAAAGCCAGTTTGATAAATATTTAAATATACTTATTAATAGTTGTTTATTTCAATCTTGTTTGATTGATTATTTATTTATGTGTTTGTGACAACATTATTGACAAATAAATTATATTGGATATTTGGCCACCATAGTGGTCAACCCTCAAGTTATCAACAATCTCAGCCTGTAGTCATGGCAGCCATCTTTGATTACAGGTTGAGATTATTGATACCTTAAGAATTGATTATTATCATCTACATTTATAAACCTATTAAAGCTTGAGTAATTGGCTTTATTGTCTTGCTAATTAAAAAATACTTGTTGTGGCTATGAACACATTTATATAGCTACTATAATCTTTTTGATAACTTAATCTTGAGATTTTAATCTCACATATTAAATGGTTTAAAAATAATAAAATATTATGGACTAAACTTTTTGTTTCAAAAATTTTTATTTTATAGCATCTAATGCTTTAAAAACTACCTAAAATTCCAGGTTAGATTTATTCCCTGAATAGTAAAGCCATACTAAAAAAATTACTAGTTTTTTTTAGTTTAAACTCAATTTTGCAGTAACAATATAAAATAAAAATGAAATTCTCAATTAATATTTTAAAACTTGCAAATATTTTAAACAGATGAGATTTTGTTTTTGAAAAGACTATTATTAACCTTATATGGCAGCAAAGACTTTAAAGTGGTCCATATTATATGCTGATATATATTTTAAATCAATTTGATGAACATTATGCAAATTTATCTTTTATGGTAATCCCTGTCTGCATTCTAAATTAGTAATGAAAAATGGCATAACTCTATATTAATAAGCCAAATCCTTCCAATTATTAAAATTATGGCAGTAGCCACATTGGGTTCCTGAATTAGATTATAAAGAGGAAGTGACAATAGACAAATTTTAATATCCATTCATTTGAACTTTAATTCTTGACTTAATAAATTTGTATTTAAAGTAATGTCTGCAGTTTATTATAGAAAAAAGAAAACAACATTCTTTGGGTGCATATATTATTTATTTGTATGATTTTGTAAATATTAAAATAAATAAATATATATTATTTTTCCAGTTTTTAAGTAACACGTGTTGTTTTTATTAGGTTAACTGCCTTTGTACTAAAATCCTTTTATCAAGCCAAGCCTTGGATTGATTTTGATAAAACTTCTTTTAAAAAAGCATTAAACTGGCTTATAACTCGAGTGACTTCTGAAAATTACTTTGAAGAGCGTGGGAAAATAATTGACCATCATATACAGGTAATCACGTGTAATATTTATTTAATATTATATTAAAACAAATTACTTGCAAACATAGTGTTTCCATATGTGCATAAAATTGTGTAAATTAAAATAAATTTTATGACTTATTTGTCTATTGTGTTTACAAAAAAAAAAAAATGTATTCTTTTATCAAGACAACATGCAAGTAAATTTTATAGATAAAAATTATTTTTATAATTCAAATAATTTAAATAACATTACATTCTAATAATGGATATATTTTATCAATGGATTTGTCTTGAAATATTAAAGAATGTAAAAAATAAAATCATAATAGCATTTTATAACAACAATAATATAAAAAAAAGCAAATCATGAATTATGGAAAATAGCTTAGTACATCATAAAATAAATTTTGAAAGTAGTAAATATTTGAATTTGCTTTATCATTGTTTCATTTTTTTATATATATATACTTATTTGCTTGTTTACTTGTAATTTACGGTCTATTCAAAATTTAAAATACAATTAAAAATAATACATGAAAAAATAACAAAAATTGCTAAATATAATAGAAACAAAAATAAAATCTAGTTTTATTTTTTTTAAATGATTATATCATTAAGCAGCATATAAATAGTATATTATGTGGAAAATTATATAACCTGGGGATATTTTCTCCTTATGAAATGAATCTTATGGATTATTATAAGTATTCTTAATATTTATTCCCTAAATTTTATAATATATTTCAAATTATTAATAAAAATAATGAAATAATTTATCAATATCACTCGTTGTATGTATAATACATAAATACAGAAATGTTTTCTGTTTACCAACAAAGTTTTAGAAAATTAATTCTTGACTAATTACAACAATAACTATGAATTTCATAGTGCGCTTTTATACAACTTAAATATTAAGTTCAAAAAAATTACATTTTATTAGTGTGTGTTTTGTCAACATGAATAAGACAAAGGATGACATTTAAATAAAATATTATAACTTTTATGCTTAATTATTTTTAGATATATTTTTTAGAAACTAGTTAATGGAGAATCTAAAAACATAAATTTCTAAAAAAAATATTATAAATTTTAAAAATATTTAATGTAAAATTTACTTCAATATTTTTCTTCATGTATTTTTTAATTTTGTTTCTTCATCTAATCATCAAATCTGTTTTTGTTTATAAACTTCTTGGAGAATTTAATTCTGGAAAAAATGCAGTTAATGATTAAAAGTTGTTATATTTAAAATGTAATGTCATTTTATTTATTATATCTTCTTTAATATTAAAGAGTAACTTGAAAAAAAAATCTGATTTGAAAGAAATAACTTGAATTTTTTCAATGGTGTGTATTACACGTGTAAATTTGTATATAGATAATATAGACAAGTATATGCATATATATTTGAAATATTTATTTATCCATCTGTCTATTAATCATAAATTATCTGCTTTAAAATATAGTCCACACTCATTTAAAATCACTTCCTTTAAACATATTTAGCAATAGCTTGACGTGAGAATATGTAATTTTAATTGAATTATTATTCAAAAAGCTCTAGTAAACAAATTAAACAAAATAAATGCAAAAATGACCAGAAATGTTTAGAATAGGACTTTTGTTGCCATTAAATTTTAATAATTAATAAAGCTCAAAAAAAAATCATTGATCAAAAATATATAACAATTTCACTAAGAGTGGTAATTGAATTTATCAGTTTACTTAAAAGCTATGATTATAAGCATGAAAACCCTATGAATACCAGATAGGAATGTCATTTAAATTTCCAGATTAAATCTTTTGGCTATAAAAAAACACCATATGGCACAAATACACTCTGAAGTTATTTGTTTTATATATTTGCAAATTAAATATTTAGGAATTACTTTCTTGATAAGTATCTTTCTTGCTTGCATTTAACATATTTATATCATTAATTTATATATATATATATATTACAAATCGATGTTTATATTTCTTCAAAATAATATACGTAAATTTATAAATAAATATTAGAAAATACAGTATTTAAAAGTTTATAAAAATACATCTTTAACCATTACTTAGAAGCACTTTCAATTATCTTTGTAGTTTTTGTCAACTAATATTTTAAAATGTCAGCTTTCCCATAATTCCATGATGTCAACTTTCCCATAATTCCATGATCTTAATGTTTGCTGCTTGCCTATTAATTAAATCTTTCTTGTATTTATATATTAACACCGCTTCTTTAATTTTTCTTTTATTATTATTTCTTTCAGTTTCCAATATTTTTACATTACTATAATTAAAATCAAAATCATATATACATGATTTATTATGGCCATAAAAGACAGAAGCTGATATATTATCATTATTTTTATAATTTTGTTTTGTATTTTGAACCCTTTTTAATAATAACAAGTGCTCCTTTGAGCACTTTTCTAATACTTATTTATAAATTTACATATATATATATGTTTGCATTTAACATATATAGTATTTATAGAATACCTCCAGTGCTTAATATAAAAATAACATTCAAGATTAAAAGCTACAATGCCATACTATTGGTATGTTTTAACTTGTGCTTGATGTAGAATATTTTAAATATTTATTGTACAGTGTTATGGGTTTTAATCTCAAATGTTATATATATATATTAAGTGCCAGAGATATTCTATTACATATTTTCATTTGTTTGAATCATTGTTGGCAAGGCTTAAATTGAGATAACTCTCAGGCTTGATAATTATTATAAGAAATCAATTGAAGCATATTTAGATACAATGTTTTGGATTGATTTAAATATTCATTCTTTCTAACCAAGGTGTTATAGTTAGCCTTCTATATATATATAAATAGAGTACAAGAATAATTGACCAATTTATTTGTGGTAAATTTTGACTTATACTTGGTTAGAGAGTTTTTTTAAATATTTATTTTACTGTTATGGGTTTTAATCTCCAATGGTATATGTATATAAAATAGAAAATTGTATAGCAATACAATACTAGCCAAGAAAACAAAATTTTTCCATGATTATGAATTCAATTATTAACAAATAGAACTTTTCAAGTTAAATTTAACAAGGTATGTATGACATATATATACAAAACAAAATAGCTTTCCCATCATTCCCTTCAAAAACTAACTTCCTGTATCATTAAAGGATGATTAATAGCCTCAGATTCAAGAAAATTTATCATCACGTTTTTTATTCTTCTTTTTAATTCATTTCTTTCATAAAAGATAACTTCTGCATTGTGAAATAATATATGATTTGTATTCAGTTCAGGAATATGCAAAGCTGACTTATGATATCTATTTTTAACTCTACTCTTTTGAGGTTTAACTTTTTCACTAAGATTTGATTTACTTTGATCTATATAGATTTTATGACAACTTTAAAGGAATCATAAATTACATCAAAATAGATTCATTGTCAGTTGACTTTTGAGCTATTTATTAATGAATCTAAATCCAGGCCTTTCTTCCAGGCCACTTTCACACCATCCAATAAATATCTATTCTTATAAATCAGTTTATAAATTGATGACTTAAATGATAAAGAAAACATCCTTTGATGTTGAAGGAAGTTAGTTTTAGAAGAAAATGATGGGAAGATTATTTTGTTTTGTATATATACATTGCATGCATCTTGTTGAATTTCACTTGAAAAGTCTACTTGTTAATAAATAAACCCATGGTCATGGAAAAATTTTAGTAAAAATTTTGTTGTTGTTTTTTGGCTAGTATGATAATGTTATATGATTTTCTATTTTGTTTATTATTAGAGTATAGTAGTAGGCAATAGTTAATTTCATATATATGTGTGTGTAATTCTATTGTTAGATCTATATAGCTATACAAGCAAGTTAGCTTGGCTTCAAAATTTTGTAATATTTGAAACTGTCAAGTCATTAGTTTGGATTATATAAAAATAAAATAAATAGTATTTTTAGAAATATATGTGCAATTCAATGATTCTCATTATTTAAGTTAATAGTACATATATTTACTATAGAGTTGGTTATAACATCTAGTGTCGATAGACTATTCGTAATTACATAGATAGTTAGGAAAATAGGATTTATTTACGTAAGTACATAGCATTATAAATAAAAGTAGATCAACATCATTGAACACAATCTTTTAATATAGGTATTTTCCATACTAAACATGGTGTTATAAAAAACTATATAGTGAATATTTTTTTTTTTTGTTTTCTATTATAAGATGATTATTTTTAAATTAGTTTGATAGAATTAAACAATTAATAAATTTCAGTTATTTAATTATTTTTGGACTTTGAGTCTTAATACATTTTTTGTATTTTGGACTTAGAAAGTTTTTTTTAGAAAAGTGCTTTTTCCTCGTCCACCTAGAAAATTGTTTATTCGGCTCTTTTCTATAAAAGTTTGAAGACCTCTATTCTAGGCCATGACAGATAACCTTCAACTCAAGTACCAAATATAGAATAATAACCAGTGTATTCTATAATGTTCTAAATTCATTTTGATAAGACATTTTTTAAATTCTTTATAAATACTACATATATTGATAATAAGATTACAAAATAAAATTATGTGAAGAAAAAAGATAAAGTAATTGATTAAATAAAAAGTATTGGATAACATTATAATAATTATCAAGTTAAGTAAAAGAATACTTACTGGAAATACAATAGAAATAAAAATAATTGTCTGAAAAATATGATTAAAATAATGTCATAATAGTATATAAATTTTGAATATTTATTTATCTTTTTTAGGGTGGTGTCACTGGAAAAGTAGCTTTGACTGCATATGTTGTTATAGCTATATCAGATGTCACATACGTAAGTATATTTCAAATACCTAATTATTTTCATACATACTATTTAAATATTTTGTAATTTAATTGTTACTATTTTTTTTTTGATAAATATTTATTAATTAATACAATATGCCTTAACGTATAAAGGTGAAATTACTAAATTCTAAATCTTAATATTGGCTAAGTGCTTTCAGAGCCTGTTTATTCCATAATCATAGTCTTAATATGTATTAAACTCATTGTATGCAAATTAGTTGATTTGCATAAATTTGCATACAATGAGTTTAATACATATTAAGACTATGAATATGGAGTAAACAGGCTCTGAAAGCGCTTAACCAATATTAAGATTTAGAATTTAGTAATTTTGCCTTTATACATTGAAGCATATTGTATTAATTATGAAGAACTGGTGAAATAAATTTATTATTACATATATTTAAATAATGTGTGCATATTAATTTTAATATAGTAAAATATTACATTATTATTATATACTATTTTTAATAGTTAATGAAAGATAAAGATAGTCAAGTTTTAAATTTTACCAAGTCTTATTTGGAAAATGAATTGGATTCTTTAACATCACCATTTGAAGTTGCAATTGTATCGTATGCATTAGCAAAATGTAACAGTAGTTTGGCTACCAAAGCTTTTGACAAACTAAACACTTTGTCAATTAAAGAAGGTAGGTACCCAAATTTATTAACAATATATATGCATGTATGATTTTATATGTTTTTAATTAATTATATATTCAAATAATACAAATTTATATCATAGTGTTTACCAAACTTGGTCCCAAGAGCATGAGATTAAATCTTGAAAAGAATTTTTTCAAAATTTTGCTTAGATTTCAAACAGTTTTAGAATTTTTTTCTAGGTTTTCATATAGCTAATAGTTAGTTATTCAATTATTGAGTGATAATTAGATATTTCACTATTCTTAGCCAGAAATTAAAACAAAAATGAAAAAACATTATATTGCATATCTTCATGCAATTGATGATAATCATAGTTATTAAAATTCACTCTTTTACTATTTTTCTTTAATATTTTCTCATCAATAAGCATTTAAGCTTAGATGGAATGCTTTTGATAGAAGTAACTTAGTGTTAAAACTGTAATATGTCTATGTATTTGGCAAGGTTTAATATTTACTAATTCTTACTTTTACATTTGAAACATTGATATTTAATAAAAGAGTGATATAGAGATTTCAAACTACTCAATTAAGTATGGAGAAATGTATGTTTGATATAACAAGAAGAGATTGAAAATAAAATATATGGATAAGTGAACAAAAAAGGTATCAATGATCTCATTGATAAAACTAAGAGACTAATATGGAGCTAGGTTGGACATATTAGACTAAGAAAGTACAATAGATAATTGAAAATTTTAATTATGCTCCAAGAGATTGTAAAAAATCTAAAAAGGGACTATTGTGAGATGGATAGATAAAATAAGAAATTGCTAATATGATATGGAAAAAAGGCTAGGGTTTGGGGAAACTGGACTAAACTTGGAAAGACCTTTTTCCTACAGTGTATCAGTAATGAGTTGAAAATAATCAAATTAATGATGATAATGATAATGAAGCACCTATTAACATCTTAGGAAATTTACAAATATATTATTTAAATTATATATCATTTGAGAATATTGAGAATACTGGGTTTTTTTTACATCTTGGTTGTAGGAAATCAAGTAATTATTGCAATGATTAATATATTCCATAATAAAGTTATATAATATATAAAAAATCCTTACTGATGTTCTATGCTATATGAAGTACTAAAAAATATAGAGTTTTTATTTATATATTAGTATTCATTTTATTTTTTAAACATTTTTCTTATTCCATCCAATAATAATGGATGGCTTCTATATCTAACAGATTACTTTATAATGTTGTAACCAGATTAAATATTTAGTTACATTTTATCTAGATAATAATAAACAATGAATGTCACTGGGGTAGACTTAATGAACTGAATGTATAACATTGCCTGCTTAGTAATATGTAAGATAGCTCTATTATGTGAAAATACTTGTGGTAATTTTGATACCATGTGGCCTCCAAGGTATATTTAACCTCATAGTAATAAGAATCATTAATTTTCAATAAGTCACAATATAACAATACGTCTATTATATAAAACAGAGAAATTTAAAAGTAATATGCCAAGCATTTGCAATCAAGAACTATGATATAAAAGTGATGAGAAACAGGTTTGTTTCCAGAGTGTTAAGATCATAGGATAAAGAATTTCTCACGAATAAAGAATATAGTGAAATTTATCCATTAGCCACATTTATCCCGAAAATGTTTGCTAATGTAAAAATGCACAAGGATAATGCACCATTGAGATTACTGATTGATTTTTACAAGAGCATATTACCAGAAGCTGTTAAAGATTATGGTTGAGTGGATTTTGGATTTCATTGGGTTTGGTGAATATACATTGAAGTCATCATTTGAATGTGTTAACATGCTTGATAAGGCCATTGAGGTTAATGGATACAAGTTGATATTTTTGGATGTAATGGAATTATCTAGTTCAATAGATTGATCTGCTTCAATCGCAATTTTACATGATAGGCTGATGGTCAATGACATGTTGCAGAAGATATATTTTATTGTAGATGTTTTGGGGTGGTTAGTGTGGACCATGCAAAATGATGACAATGCAACTATCAAGTATTTTGGTTTTAGGGCTTTTTTATTGCATAATCACTGCTTATGTTTAGAGAAGACATTTTGTAAAGATAATATAAAATGTCGGCTTTGGCTACACTATTGATTTGGATGAAGCTAGAGTTGACTTCTTTGAGAGAAATGAAATAAAAAAAAATTAAAAAATCTTTATTATTAAAAAATTATGATTTTGAATCAATTAAACTTATTTAAAAGTTCTTTTAATATTAAGGATGTATGGGGAATAAGTGGAATTGTGGGTCATATTTAGTTTAAATATGTTATTTTGTAGTTCTTTACACTTGAGAAAACATTGGTAATGTTCTTTAGAGTTTATTTTCTTAGCTGGTCTGGTTGAGTTGTAAATTTGAGGTAATTTTGATTATTTAATGACTAGTTTAGCTTTAAGCTTTTAATGTTTATACATACATATATATTTAATGTTATCATGGTTGTATGATGTAGCTAAATTATTATTTTTAGGAATAAACCATGTATTATTTTGCATTACAATCCGATATTTCAACGGACTAGCAACCACCATTATCAAGGTTAACTTTTGAGAGAAAAATTGTTAGATCTCAAACCATAATGTGACTCAGTGCGAGATGAGAAATGAGATTCAACTTGAAGTAGTTCAGAATTCACAATATGAGGCTTATCAAAATGTTTATTTCCCTCAGTTTTTTCACCTAAGCCTCATATTGTGAATGCTAAACTACTTCAAGTTGAATCTCATTTCTCATCTCACACTGAGTCACGTTATGGTTTAAGATCTAACAATTTTTCTTTCAAAAGTTAACCTTGATAATGGCGGTTGCTAGTCCATTAAAATATCGGATTGTAATGCAAAATAATACATTGTTTATTCCCAAAAATAATAATTTATATATATATAATATGGAGGTTTTGCATATTTATAACCATGCTTATAAAATCCATATATAACAAAATGAAGTTCTATTATTTAACAGTAGCTACTTAGAAATTATAGGATCAGAAAGTAGAAAACGTACATCATAATCACTTATAAAATGATGTAATTAATGGTTTAATTAATTATGATATAACTTCAAATATTGAAATACTAGATATATATGTATACTTATTTATATATAAAAATGTTCTTATTAATGATTTTATTTAGATAATGTTGTACACTGGAGTAACCCAAATACTAATAAGGCCGATAAATACTCACCATATAAAAGTACTGGTGAATCTATCCAAGCAACTGGTTATGCTTTATTATCAACCATGTTTTTTAAAGATATTAGCGCAGCTCTTCCCATTGTTAAATGGCTTATTTCTCAGATGACTAATGTAGGAGGTTTTCCATCTACTCAGGTAGATAAACTTATATAATTATAATCAATTTATAACTTTTTAATAAATTAATTTGGCTTATCAATTCTTACTTTATAAAAAATTATAATCATTCAGTGTTTTATTTAGGTATATTTTTAAAAATGTAGATAATTTTAATGATTGTTTAATTATTATATCCTTTAATCAGAGCCTTATTAATCACTTTTGTTGTTATTATTATTCTCATTTTAGGACACTGTCATTGGATTAGAAGCTCTGGCTGCTTTTGCAGAACAAACCTATTCTAAAGACACTAACATAGAAGTAACATTTTCTAGTGATGGATTCACTCAATCTATGCCCTTAAAATCTGATGATTCATTACTTTTACAAACAGCTGAGGTAAGCACAAGTTATTAAAAGCATATTGTATTTTTATTGAATTATAATAAAAAAATTATTGTAAGATAGTTGTAATTTTTATCAACAAATTTTTTTAAAAAGTTTAAAATAAGGAAATTTCAATTATACTGTCAACTGTATGGGCATTGATCAAAAGTGAAGGATTTAATGAAACCACTAATCAATCTATCTAAAAATAATAATAGTAAATTCAGATGTTAAATAAATAATAAATACATGTAATTGACTTTAACAAATTAATCTGCAAAAAAATACAATATTTGCTTCTTTTTTAAAAAAAACTTTTCTAATATTGTTTACTCTAAAGATCAGATTCTGTTTAATGCTTGGCCTATTTTTGTAAGCCACAAGAATTGTTTTTATTGTACTATATTTCCATTTTCAATGATTATTAATTAACTAAAGAACAAGTTTAATCCGCTTTTTTTGATCCATAGTTTCCATTCTTCAATTTACTCATCAAATTTTTCTATCTCATTTATTCATTTTGCATATAGTCTCTGTATACAGTTTAAGATCAATTACCTATCTGTTCTTATTTTTTAACAATTTTTTTGTCCAGTTTTATTTCAGTTTAATAATGGGGGGCTTTTGTATTGACATTAGTTTCAGTTATTTATTATTTTTTCATGGACTTTTCTTTTGTTCTCTAAATGTTTATTTAAACATAATCTCACTATATTTTACTGTGTGAACAGAAGTCGTTTTGCTGTTTTCTACTTCAGAGTCTCAGACCTATTAATAATCATCGATATTTCACATTTTTAAAAACCTTATTTAATGTTATATATACGTTTTGTTAATAAATCCATAATTTAGATTATATTCTAGGTGTGACTTATAAATGTGACTTCTTTCATAGAAGCTTAAGATCTTTTTTAAATAGCAAAACAGATAGATAGTCATCCAAATATTGATTAGTAAATGGATATCTCCTTATTCTTAACTAGAATTTAAAGTGAAAAAGAAAACTAAATTTTTCACCAACCAGAAATTACTTAACTGATGGATAATGCCTTCTACATAATAATTCCTTTTTAAAAAATATTAAAGAAGCTTTTGCTTTGCAATCGGACATTAAAGACCTTTTCTTTACTTGCATACATATTTTTATTGGTATTTAAAACAGAATAAATTAAAACTATTATGGTATTAAAATCATTTAAAATCTTGTGATCTATTTATTGTTTTTTTTTTAAAATAGTAAAATTTACTCTCATCTAAAAAAAGAATTTACTTATTTTAGAAACTAAAAAAGAATTTTAAAAATCTTTTATAGAAAAATTAATAGAGGCTTTGAGAATTAGCTTTTTTCCATAAATAAATTTTTTGGCAGTGTTTTTTAGTGATCATAACGATTCAAATAAAGATTTTATATATACGTAGATTTCCAATAATAGAAAAATGATATATAATATATATGCATCCTTAATGGAAATGATGATAGAGGCATTTCATTACTTATGCTATAGTCTATATAAGTCTGCCTTCAGAAACTATCACATTAAAAAAAATATTAATAATCAATTCAACTCAATTGAAATAAACAACAAATATTAAATAATTATTTTAGTCTAGCTGCTTTTTGCTCCATATTAGGACTTGACATTGAAAAAAAACCAGATAGAATAAAATAATTAGTTAATATTAGTTCTTTATTTCAATGGAGTTGAATTGATTATTAATAATAATTATGGAAATATTGTGGACAAATTAAGTATAATGTTTATTATATTTGACCATTGTTAAGAAGATAAAAAATAATATATTATAAGTAATAAAATAATTTAATATATCAAGTAATACTTCAAAGCAAGATAAAAATATTTGTTGTGGTACCTTGGAGAATATATAAATCTTAAATAGAAATATTATAAACGGATTGGTGAAGTCAAGTATAAAATATGTATGCATTTTCTAAAAACATTTTATTTGTTGCCAACTAAATTATATATATATATAGCAGTGTATTATATTTAACATTTAATTTGAAAAATGATGTTTTATGTTTTATAAGAAAAAGGCAATTTTATAAAAATGTGAAAAGTTATATAGGTATTTGTCTGAAGATGTGTGCTGGTGGCATTTTAGTGGTCTTTATATGTTAGACTATTTTCATCATCTAATATTTAAAAATTTTAAACTTTATTAAAATTTTCCAATTATATTTAACTGTTAATAATATCATACAGGCTAATATATACACAACATTTTGAGTGGTTTTATTTTTCTCTCTTCTTTGGGTGTTACAGGCTCACCATGGCATGGGAATTGAATTTGGACCTTTAGATTCTTGGATATTAAATTTTAAGATAATGCTCAGTTGATTAGAGTATTACCTTAAAATTCACTATCTAAGAATCTAAAAATCCAGATTTGATTACTATTTTAGTATTATCAGTGATCAGACCAATAACACCTGAAGAAGACACTTGAAATGTTGTGTGTAGACTAACCTATGTGTTGTACTAACAGTAGAATATTGATATCTATTTAAAGACCTTATTCATTTCCTAATAAAGTTTTTTTAATAATTTAGCTTAACATATTAATCTTTAAAAAATATATATTAGCCAAATAAACTTGAAAAGAGCTTTTATGTTTTTAAAATCAATTTTTTGAAGTGTAAATAAAGAATAAGTAAATAATATCCACACTAACATAACATTTTTTAGTGTGATAAACTAAGGTTTTCTCATTTTTTATCTTTACCAGCACATTATGTTACAGCTATCTAATAGTACAAAAATTTACACAATTCTCTTTCACTACGCATGCATATTTCATGAACAACATTTACTGATCAGATGAAAGCATTGAAAAATATAAAATAGGTAAAAAAAATTTATAGAAAGGCTTATGAAAGTGAGAAACCACTTCCAAGGCATTTCTATATAAAACTGAATTTTTCAAAGCAGATAAAACATTTGTAAAAAAAAAAAAAAAAAAAGTACTCCTACTTGAGTAGATTTAACATAGCTTTGAATTAATTTATATTTTAACACACCTTATCTCAAGAATAGCAATTGCTTTGTATAAAGGCAAAACAAATGTGAAACACTTTCCAACATTTTTTAAACTGAAAATTAATTTTAAAAATCACTTAATATAAGTTTATATGCTATTATTTTTGTAGGAAATGTGATATTTCAAAAAAAAATTAGTTTAAGACAACACTTTTTTTTCTACATTTAACATTCTAATTATAGTATATAATTATTTTGAAATGGCATTTAGTATTTTAAATTTCCAGTTCAATGATAGCTAATTGCTTTACTATTCAAACCATCCATAAATTTACAATAAATTTTTGAAAAGATAAGTTTTTAGACTATGTATGTTTTCATAATAATAATTAACCATAATATAATTTTTTATTCTTCTAAGAAAGCAATATCATTTATTATTTATGTATTCTGATTTTAGATTCCTACATTTCCTCAAACTGTAGATATTAAAGCAACTGGAAAAGGTTCTGGATTTGTTCAGGTATAAATCTTTTTATATAACAAAGTTTAAAATTATACTTTTTATAATATGCTATGTGATCCACAGTAGAATGAAGGTCTCTCCAAGTTCAATCCATCTTTTCTGATCTTTAGTCTCTCTTCTCCACATCATTCTAGCACATTTTCTTATTTCATCCATCCATCTTACATGTGGATTCTTTCTAGGTCTTTCACAATCTCTTGGAATCCACTTTAAGATGTTTTCTAAATTAGCAGCCATAGAATCAATTCTTATCATTCAAAATTCTATTCTGTAGTGATTTACAAAAATGTAAATAATAACTAGGCATCTGTTGATAGCAATGTAATATCCAATGATTTAATTATTGTACATTGTTTTATTCTAAAATATAATTCAATCATCTAGGGCAGTGGCTCTCAACCTTCCTAATTCCGTGACCCTTTAATACAGTTCCTTATATTGTGGTGACTCCCAACCTTTAATTTTGCTACTGTTATGAATTGAAAATATATTTTCCAATGGTCTAGGTGACTCCTGTGAAAGAATTGTTTAACCCTCAAAGGGATCACGACCCACAGATTGAGAACCGCTGATCTAGGATCTTGATTTTAAGTTTTTTTTTTTGATAATTTATACTTCAACATCAAATAATTAACACCAATAGCTGTTAAGTGAGATTTATTAAGTATACGTTGCATTCATTTTTGCATATAAAATATTTTTTGTTTTATTTTAAATGGCATTAAATTTAATTCTCAGTAATAAAATAAATACACATTGTTCTAATATAAAGGTTTTTGCTAAACAAATATCAAGATAAATGACAAAAAATAATTCATCAATTAAAAAAATATATATTTAATACAAATTATAAATAGGATAGAATTTATTATATAATGATCCAAATAATAAAAGTAATAAATCATATAAATGAATATAAGAAAAAAAAAGAGAGACATCTTTTTACTGATTTAGTATTGAAAAATCACTCAGAAAAAAAAAAAAAGATAAAAATTAAGTCTTTTTATACTAGTGATATAAAAATCTAGCTAGTTAATAAAGTTTTTTAATTCAAATATAATTGTAGCAGATTGATAGTAGAACAAAACATTCAAAAATTTTTTTTTTTGTTAAGACTTGAATTTGTTTTGAAAATTTTTTTTTTTAATTCTTCAGCAATATTAAAATCTTTTATAAAATTACACTGATCCAGATCTGTAAAGGATTATAGAGTGATATTAAGTTATCTTTGTGATTAAGGATAACAATGATAAAGTATTCAAAGAGTTTGTTTATTATATTTACTTTTATTTTGTCTGACTATATT
Organism: Epiperipatus broadwayi; assembly: GCA_028023455.1. Taxonomy (NCBI): domain Eukaryota; kingdom Metazoa; phylum Onychophora; class Udeonychophora; order Euonychophora; family Peripatidae; genus Epiperipatus; species Epiperipatus broadwayi. The sequence goes on along the minus strand of JAQFVV010006258.1, from coordinate 2,872,566 downwards.
TCATTTTATCAGTTCAAATTAATATATATTTTAAATTTTTTTAAATTAAGAAATAACAATAAAATGAGTTTTTAATTAAATTGTTTTCATATTTTTATTTCTAACTACTATTTATTAGATATACAAAATTTGGAAAATTAAATTTAGATAAATTATAAATGTCTCGTAAAACTCTTGAATGAAAAGACTTGTTAAATTTTGTACTTACTTTTCATCTGTAACTAAAAATATAATTTTAAAAATATAATCAATAATTAATTAATTCTGATTGTAAAAATTAAAGGAAACAGTTATATTTAAATAGCAAGATACAAATTTTGTTTCAACAAAAATAATTTGATGTGGTACTGAAGCAAACAGAAAATGCAGGGGCGGTAAACTTTTCTGACTATGAACTGCATGGACTTCGGAAGATCTCTAATGAGATGCATATAAAAAATGTTTTCACTTTCCATTACACAAAGTAATTATGGTATTGTGATCTTGCCATAAACTGACTTAATATTTTCAAAGAATTTGTATAAAGCTTTTAAAATCTATTTCAGGCAATTTTAGCATACTCAATATCATAGGTATATATATATGTTTATGAGTGTAGGTATATTCAAATATGATGAATTTTGTTCCTAGAACAATTAGAAAATGAAACAAAATTTTGCAATGAAATTTTGTCACAATTTTTGTGGCTAAAAAATGCATATTGTTGAGCAACAATATGGGAATTTATGGTTTGATATAACTTTCAGTTTATCAATAACACAAAACTAATTAACATGTTTGTTTATATAATTTAATAATTTTAAAAAAAATCTTACACTTGTGATAAGCCACAGGCACCACAAAATGTTGGCATGGACCATACTCTGACCATTCTTGGCCTATTACATTTGTTTATAAACTGTTAACTACAGAGGATAAAATTCACCGAGACAAGTATGAATAATAAATAACTAATGGATTAGCTTTCTTATTTGAGAATTCATAAGATGTTCAAACTTTGGAAGTGCCAGTAATGGAATGGATCCGAGGACCTAAATAGAAAAAATATAAAATACATTTTTTTAACTTGGTAAACCAACATACTACAAAATTATCCCATTTGTAATAGCATGTAATGGATTACTTAGTTTTATATAATTAAATAAAAATTGCAACATATACTTAAATGGTCTAGTGCAGTGTTAACATATCAAACTCTGCAGCTTAATATCCTGTGATCAATTATATTTCTGGCCCAATGGACACCTGATCTTTTTGGAATCCCTCAAGTCATTCAGTTATTTTTTATAGATGTAACTACTGTAAAAAAAAAATAATTAAAAATAATTTCATGAGCATAAATACTTACAATTAGAATAAAATTTATTATAAAATGTAAAACTTATAAATAATAAAAAAAAGAAAAATTATTTTTGAAAACACTATAATTGAAAATGAAAACTTAATCGGAGGTGTTTGAAATTTATATTCCAATTGGTTTATTTTTATGTAAATAAAAATACTAGCTACATTTTATTTAACAACTAATTTAAATAAATTTTAAAAATGTAATACTAAATTTATTACAATAGAACTGCTTATTAGACATCAGTATGCAAAAGCAAAATTTCCAAACTTTTGATAGCGAATAGTAAATATATATTTATTTAACAGAAGCTAAACTCTCCATGCAGTAGCGCCACCAGTGCAAGCTAGAGTAAACATAAAGAATCGTGATCATGTGATGTTTAGTGGTTTAATATATTTATTTAAAATGTCACAAAATCACAATTTTTGAAGTTACAGATAAAACAATTTAATTAACCAATGTACAGTATTATCAAACGTAAATATTTGTATGCTATACGTTATAAATAAACATTAAATAAATACATTTTCTATTTGTATTTAATTGATTTTAAATACTATGAAGTAAAATGCTGCTAAGATACTATTAATATTAAATGTTAATTTTTCTAAAATTTGTATCTGAATTAGAGGAAGTCGTTCAATGTTTACTGCATGATTACTTCCTTAACTAGTGTGCATTCATTTATTTCAGTTTCAAAAATATTTTATAAAAAATATTTTCAAACAATAGACATTTAATTAATTTTTTTCCTATGTCCATCAATATTTAAACCGTTTGTGTGTGAGAGTGTGTTGTTGTTGTTTTTTTTGCATAAATACAATTAGATAGAAATATTACTGTTCTTGTTTCAGGTTTCGTGGAAACTTAATATTAAAGATACTTCTGAGAGTGAACATTTTGATTTGAGAATTTCTACTAATTCAACTTTCTTCGGTTTTAGTATCACGGCATGCCCTCTGTAAGTAGTAATTGCTGTAAATACATTTTCTATCACACATACTTACACAAACAAAATGCATATATATAATGAAAAGGAAATTAAACTTATAAATACTCATTAATTAAACAAGTTTATATTATAGGTAGTTTAAAACATAAATATTAATGTAATAGATTGAACCTCTCCATTATTATAAATAATATAAAAACACTGTAATAGACAATAAAGAATAAAATTAACTTAAAAACCTAGTATACTTTCAACTCATTACATCAGGACTTGGTTTTTAAAGTTAATTCTATTTTTATTCTCTGCTATAACCTTTAAACATCAAACTGCAGAGTAAAAGATTCTCCAACAGAACTCTCATATAGAATCAGGATTTTAAAAGGGGCATTTTACTCAACAGGTTTTTAATTTTCAGGTGAAGAAAATTTGAGTGGCATTACATTCTAGATAAGTTAACGAAATACCCATTTAGTGTTCAGTAGCAAATATTACCAATAATCTGATTACTAACTGAATGGTTGTTTTTTAAAATTTTGACTGAGTCAAATCAAGTTGTAGACATTATAGATAGGGTATTAATATACCATGAGATGATATATGGAAGAATCATCATTACCCATTTTCATTTATTATCATTTAGAGAAGTACAAACTCAATACTTTACTCGACATAGTTATTTGAAAACATATAATAAAAAGTAGGGGAATATAATCACACAAATGCCTTTTATACTATATAAATTGGAATATCTAAATATTTATGAGTGATAGTGTTGAGAAAACAAGCCTCTACTAAAGTGGGCAGAGCAATATTGGCTCGATTTTACATGTACCTAAATGTCCCATTAGAATCTACCGCTAACATAAGGAAAGGCCTAACAAATAATATCTAAGTAAAATAAGAAATCACCAACATAAATCAATTACAATAAATGTATGATTATAAGCAGAAATACCCATAATGAAAAGAAAGATATCGAGGTAAAAATTAAATGACAAATCTTAAACCATATCTACTCTTATTTATAATGTATATAGCAGAAGTATAATCAAAAACCAATATAAACATATACATGAAAGATGAATAAGTAGTTAATTTTAAAGTTAAGATAATAATAATAGAAATTATGCACCAATCTAAGACAAAATATATATTAAAGTAGCAATTCTATCCTTATAGATATTTATAAATTCCCCACTTTTAAATACATGGTTATATCTGTTAGATATAGCCAAATAAAGAATAAAATAAAATGAGATTGACAAATATTAAATGCACGTAATATTTCAAACATTACAATAATAAAATATAAAAGACAAAAAATCTTAAGCAGTTTTCTCCTTTTCTGAATAAAATGATTTTCCTTAATTGCAACTTTGATTACTTTCATGACCATTTATTTTGTTTCTTATTTGAGGACATTTCAAGAATGATTCCAAATGATCACTTATATATCCTCTCTAGGAGATTTTCCATAATAATGAGTTTGGGATTTGTTCTTTGAAATAAAAAAAAATTATATTGACTTTATGACAGAAGGAGCTGTTTATCAGCATGTCATAACTTTTGTAAAGTTCAAAGTGATTGCTTAAATTAAAGAACAAATTTAATGTATCTTGCAGTAAAAATGCATATTAAAATTGCATCCAAACAAAAGAAGTTCTATATTTTATATAGGAAAACTATAATTGTGACAGGTAAATTATAAATGCATAATACAAATGAGTTATATTAAATACATTGAAAATATATATATATATCATAGAGGGTCTTTAAATATAGTAAGTTCATTGTAAACTATATATATATATATTCAGTAATTATTTTCCAGAATAAGATATTATAAAGTAAAGCATATATTTGAATACAATGTAAAATAAGTGAGATATAATAAATATAAATTCTTAACTATATTTTATAATGAGCTATAAACACCTTGGCCATAGATTAATCAAGTAAAATCAATATAGTTCATGGCATAATGGTGCAATAAGTTCGTTTCAGATAAAACATTATAATAAGTCTGAATAAAATTGAAAAAATTTGCAAGACAATAAAACATATGATATCTCAAATTGCACTGTCAAAATTTTAGCTTCTGTCTCCACAGAAAAATTGCTTTCTTTTCCTCCATTTCTAGAAATTCAGAAAGATTAAAGTAAAATATCACAACATGAGAAGTTGATTGCTTGGATAAGTTTTACATCTAGCAGCACACATTGTTTGTTCTTCAAAACAATTAAAACTTAAATAACTTAGTTGTAGAAATCAGAAGCTAAAATAATAATATGACCAATTGATAATGATTGTGAAGAAGAAACCATTATGCTTTCAAAACTGCCTCTTTTATACTCATTTTTAGAGTAACATATGATTCCATTTAGGGCAGATAACAGGAGAGTTATTACAATTGACAGGAATCTAGAACATTTGTACCAAAAATGGTTTACATATAATTTAAATAAATGCAGAGAAAATGATTTCAAGTGTTTTCTTTTATAGTAAAAATTTATATATATATTTTTTATATAATTATTTGTTAATTAAGACATTTAAAATTAAAGTTATCTAACTTTGAATAGTAACAAAAAGAAGAAGGAAAAAAACTCATTTATTTATTTATTTTAATAGGACGTTAACAACAGATAAATTTATAAAAGTTAGGCTTTATTCAGTGGTTGGGTAGATAGCAACTTTAGTATTGAAATATTCTTAAATAAAATATAATTATAAAGCTTTAAATACACAAATTAGAATATTAAGTTACTCCATTAAGTTAATAGAGATAACACTAATCAATCTTTTAGAATTGCAATAAAAAAAATTTTTTTAGATACTAGATTGTACCTATATTTATTTTTCATGCAAAATAAATTATCACAGTATATATATAATATCTAAAAACCTATTTAACAAAAATTATTATGCTAGTTCAATAAAACTTTACAATAATTCTTTATTTTTGTACTGATCTTTATATAAGCAAGTCTCTTTTTTCTTAGACAAAAAGGTGAACCAATAGTTGGAATGTTTGTAATGGAAGTCACAATGCCTTCTGGATATTCAGCAGATTCATCCCTGTTTTCTGAAATCCTTGATGAACATCATGAAATTGGTCGAATCGAAGGTAGAAACGATGACACAGTAGTTTACATTTACTATAATGAGGTAAATACAACTGATTACATCCATAATTATTAGATGTTAATGTTCATTTTTATTTTATTTTTTAAAATCAAGTTTTAAACTGACATATAGAGCAATACATATATAGATGACTTAATTTCATTTGCACAACATAAACATATACACATACATATGTGTATATTTATCAATAAAGTAAGTCATTTTGGATAGAGATTTTAAATATTTTCTCTTATCGCACTTATCAATTAAGAGCTTGTTTGAGCTATTAGTACACTCTCTGTATTACATTTTTGTAAATACAAGCTTATAAAAGTAATGTCATATTATATATGATTTGCTTTATTGATTATTATAATTTTCCCTTTATAGTTTTGGATCTGCTGAAGTTATTAATATATGGTAGATCTGAATTTGGTTCAATCCCATATAGCTATTTAAGTTAGATAGCTGGAATAAAAGACATTTTCATGTCTGAAAATTTCACAGTTTCTGCTTAAATATTACATATGAAATAAGTTTTGGGTTGATATTTTAGATCTAGTGTCTGAATATTCTAGCTCTTCACTGAGGTGAGCCATAAGCTCAAAACCAATTGGTCTGAGGATAAGAGTATTTCGGATAGAGATTTTAAATGTTTTCTCTTACTGCACTTATCAATTAAGAGCTTGTTTGAACTATTGGTATGCTCTCTGTATTATATATGTGTATATTTACAATATCTAAATGAAGTCATGTATAATATAAAATAATAAAGGGCCATTAAATAAATAATGTAGGATTTCATATTTGCATCATTTGTTTTTATCCTTGTTGTGGATTCCAACATTCATCAATAGTTGTGAGCTATTTATAATATATATATATTTTAGTGCACAAATATTGAATACAGACCTTTCCTCAAGATCATGTTTTACAATACCCAATTTTTGCACTGTGAACAAATAAAGTTAAATTTTAAAAATTTAAATTTCATGATTTATTAATTTCTTTCTTTTTTTAAATTGAATTTCTATGATTATTAAAAATATGGGTATGAAGGAACAACTGTAGATAAATGCTATCAATCTTTTAAAAGTCCTTTCAATTCGGAAATAACAAAATCCCTCTAAAAACGATTTCAATTTGCATTTGAACAACTTTCTCATTTATGCACTAGCTACTGAAATTCCCAAATTTAACATTTATGGTCAAATATTATAAAATAAACTAAAAATAAAAGTTATTTCTGTATTACATGAATTGATTTGATGCTCTATGTTATGTTTATTTAAACAGCACCTGAGATGCAAATTATATTTAATTATTTTATTCACTGCACTAAATATTATACATCATACATCTACATATGATTTTCTTCTTTCACCTTTTTATGCACTGATTAATCCTTATATAACAATTAGATATGTTACCTTTATTTATACACTTCTTATAATTCAATAATTTATTCTTAAGTTGACAAAACCTTACAGTTTAGAGAGCTATAATATATCAATCTATATGAAGATATAAACATCTATTACCTTGACAACAGTTTGAGATTGTTGGTTGTTATTGACATAGGGATTGTCTAAGTGATGATTGGTTTTTAATGATTATTTACAAATCCATTTAACCTTGAGTATTATCACACTTATTATTTAAGTAATAAACAATGTACTGTATATTATTGTAATTAATCTGATGTACTCCACAGCAAATATTAATCTATAAAATTGTAAGCCAATATCTAGTTTAACAATCAGTCTTCTCCCATTATAGGTATGTTTCAAGTTCAAACATTCTTTTTAAGTATTCCAAAGAGAAGGTAAAAAGATAAAACAGAGGAAGAGTAAAGAAGAAGACATGCCAATTGATAATTTAAGCACTTGACTGTCTTTGTTTTGTCATATCTTGATAACCATATATAGATACCCATTTACTGACCAGTATTAAATTGGTAGAGCTTGGATCAGAAATTATAAATAACAAGCAGGCAGGTGCATTAACAACACTACCATGAACTCCATATACATAAAAAAAGTCAGGGGTGAAATAAATATATAATTTTACCATATTTAAATTCATTTAATGTTTAAAGTAATTTTATGTATTAAAATTAAAAATTAATAATGGCAAACTTTTATTGATTTAGATAACACAAGCTTCATCCTGTGTTACTATTGAAGCCAACAGAGTTCATATCATTGAAAACCTCAAAGAAGTTCCTGTTACGTTTTATGCATATTACCAACCAGGTCAGTGTATTTTATATTGATTTTTAATTTATTATTTTAAATTGTATATTTATATTTGTGTGTGTAATTGTTTTTATCCAAGTTAATAGGCTTCTGTATTTATTAGTATAATATATAACCAACATAATAATTTATGCACAATATTATTAAGCTTTTCAATTAGAAAATAAATGCAAATATTTTTATGAGTAAAATGTTTGGCTAAAATTTAGTAAGTATATAATCACTTGCAATTATATTAGTTATGGCATATGCATGTGCTGCCAAGTGCCATTGAATAAAATATTAAATATCAAAATGATAGATTACTGTATTTCTGAAATAAAGGCCTCTCAAAACATTAATCTTTTTGGCATTTATTTTTAATCCTACTTGTTTACTTCCATCTGATCACTCTTGCGACATTTCCTGGAATCTGGAATATAATGAGCAAAAATAATCACACCCACTGCAAAATCTAAGTGAATTAAATATTCTCCATTTACTTTTACTCTCTGAGCTTCCCATTTTAATTTATGAAATGCTTCTTGTAAAACTGCTGGAAAAAGTTTTGGGAGTCTGGGATCATCTTAGATACCTTCCTTGATGTTAATTTTCTTAGTAATACCGTGTAAGCTAACAACTGCTGTTGCATTTTGATAAATATTCTTCAGAATATGACATTGTCTTGGGTCTATATCTTAGTAATCCAATGCTTTAATCACTGTAGAAGTGCTTATAGAATCTAGTGCTTTTTCATAATCTAAACATTCAAAAAATAATGACAATTTACCTTCATTGGTTCTTTTATAATTTCTCTCAATACTTGTTTGTGATCCACATGCTAGAATCATTTTTAAAGCCAGCTTATTTTTTTATTTTTTGGCTGGACAAAATTCAAAGTTCATTGGGAATGAGTTATGATTATTTTACTAAAGATATTGTATAGAACTGATAAAATATTGATAAGTCTGTAATTTCTAATATCTTCTATATCATCTTTTTTAAATATAGTTATTACTACTACATTCTTCCAATCATCTGATACATCTTTATCATTTAGATATGTGGCATATAACTTTCTTCATCTGCTTGTTTTAAGATAATTATAATTCTATCATTTCCTGGAGCTTTTTCATTCTTCATAGATTTAATTGCCTATCTAATTTCTTCATTTAAAATGCTGAGCTATTTAGAATATGTAATAACTGTAGGATATACTCTGTTTTATTGTTATTTCTTATTATATAATTCTTTATAGAACTTTTCCATACATTTCATGATATCATCTTGTTTTTTAGCAATAGTTCCATTTTTTCTTATTTTTGCATAAATAACTTTTTTTCTGACATCAACATGCTGTGTTACTCTTTTGAAACTTTTATTCTCTTCTATAGTTTTCCTTTCCAATTCATAATTATATTTTTTTGCATTGTTATTAATTTTTTTCACAACATTTTAAAAAACTCCTGGTATTCACTTCTTTTTAATGGATCATTTATATAAATTTTCACATTCCTTTTTTCTTTGTATATTTTTTTGTCTTGATAGAAAATATACAGGTAAATTGCTGTTTTGTATCAGTTATCTTTGTTGCAGTTCTTAACAGAGTATAAATTGTTTTATATTAATTTCATTCATATCTGAACCATCTTTAAAATGTGTTAATAATTTAAAACACTTTGCAAGTTCTAATTTAAGTTTATTGCTACATTTCTGATGGTGAAGTATATGTAAATATTATTGTTTAAAAATAATTTTTAACTCTAATTTTGCATTAACACTTATTTTACATCTGACTAATCAATAATTACTTCCTGTGCTAAATATATTGAGCACAGCACAATCTTGAAATATATACTTTTTATTAGTCAAACTATAATTCAATTCTTTTGCACTTTTATTTGGATGCTTCAGTGTTCATTTCTCTTTAGCCTTTTTATCAAAAAAAAATTTATAATATAGTTTTTTTTTTCTAAATATACAGGATTTGAACACAGACTTTCAAGCACCCTTGAACTATCCACAGTATCTTCTACCACTGATACACATGACCACCCATGTAGAAAAAATAAATAATCACCAATGTACATATTTCATGCTGAACCAGCAGTTATCAGTTGGTCTAGATCATTATCTCCCAGACACATATATAATCAGTGCTCAGTTTATATTAAGATAGCAAATCTTCATACTTTAATGGACAGGTTTCAATCTACTTCAATCTCCAATTTTTCAGCCATCCATACCATTGAAAATCTGATGATGGAATTCCCAAATTCCATGCTGATGCTAACTGATAAGTGCTGGTTCAGCATGAAATATGTATATTGAAGATTATTTATCTTTTTTACATGTGTATGGTTATGTGCGAATGTGGATAGTTAAAAATCTGTGTTCCAATCCCATAAATTATCTTTTTCTGTAAACATCACAAATGTATGTCCTCTCTCATTTGTATCACCATAACCAAATTTACTCACAATACTGTGATCTTTAAACGGTTTAACAATTCTAGCATTATAGTCTCCCATGTCAATTTTAAAATGTTTCATCTGATCAAAAACCTTTTGTATATCCATATAAAAATTCTCTACTTTCTCATTCTTTGTTGAAGCATAAATCTAAATTATCTACATTTGGTACTCTCCATTAAGTTGAATAAATTTAGTTAATCAATCTAACAATGTAAATATTATCAAATAATATAAATTAATGTAATAATATAAATGAAATTGTAAGATGAAAGCAATGATACACCTACTAGCAGAGAGCTTAAAATTAAAAGTATTATCACAATACTCCCAATTATCACATGATCACCATTTTTATGCTTGCACATAACTGTTATTCAAACTCTATTGTATGGAGAGTTTTTTCCTGTTTGAATACTCCTAATTAATAATGTATTATAATATTAAAATACTTTAAAACATTTTTGCATGTATGGTGAATGATAACTATTTAAAGGATCTAGTAAAATACACCATTTCCTTAAATATTTAATATTATTTGATATTTTAGCTATAGTAGCAAGATAAAATATATAAATTTATAAATTTTAGAATGTTATCACCATTCTATAATTTCTGACTTCTAAACTATTATGTACATAAGAACTGCAAATTATTAAGATCATCAGAATGAATTTTGATAGAGGATCTTAAGCAATAATGGGCAGTGATCGAGTGTTTTCTATGGTCTAGTTACCTTCCTGTTTTCAAGCAAAGAAGTAATATGCAAATATTCATAAGATATTTAACAAATATAAATATTTATAATATTATATATTAGTATATAAATGATTTTTAGCATCATCAAAATAAATAAATAAAGTATATTTAAATAAATAAGTAATCATCTGATAAATATTTTATCTATTGCATAATGAATAATGTTATTTAAGTAATTGCCAAATTGGTGAAAAATGCTGTTTAGATCATCATAGTCTTTGTAATTTATTAAACTGAATTTGAAATGATTTTTAACTATCATTTTAATTATGACCTGATAATGCTCTATATTTTCCCTGACATCTGATTGGCTGTCGGTTAAGTATTTAATGAGCGCTAGAGATTTGGCAGTATCTTGATTTATTTCAATAACCATAAATATAGTTTGTATCATTTTTTGAATGAGTTCTCAATCTTAAATAATCGTATTTATTTCAAAATGACTGAGAATACTATTATCTTTTGTTTTGTTTTTAATTATGTGTAAAGCAAAATATTGCTCTAAATTTAATAAATATAATTTTAAAAATTATAAAAATATTTAAGATATTATGTCAACTACTTTAAAATTAGAAATAATTCATTGTTCCAAATTTTGTTTTGTTTTTTTATAATTCCAAAGAGAAATGTGACTTGTTTTTTATATAAAAAAAAATCAAAAGTCAAACTTCTCTTTGAAATTTTCTTGTTTAATATGAAGTATTAACCCATAATATATTTATTTTTTTTATGCAGTAAGTATATTATAAAAACTCACCATTCATTTTTATTTTACATAAAGTTTCAGTGCTTGTGCATTTTTCTGTCTACCAAGCTTGGCAGCCATTTTTTTAATAAATATACAGTGTCAGGGGCATACAAAATGTTATAAAAAAATGGCTGATAATAAACAAATATTATACTTAATATTTAATTTATTATTTTTTTTTTTAAAAAGAAACATTTCTGCAAAAATAAATTATATTTTCATTTTATTATTATTTTTATATTAAGTCAATTTATTAATATAAAGAAAATAGAAATATAAAGTGTCATATCATGTCCATTAATGCAGACTTCAACTCATTAAGCTAAAAATATAAAAAAATACATGACACATCTTTATAAGCATTATTTATAATAAAAAAGGGGGACGAGGTTGATTACTGTTTTAATGTATAGAGACATAGATGTTTATACATAATAATATTTAATAACAATAGCAAACTCTCCATACAGTTTGTTTAAGTATATGAAATGGTGATCATGTGATTATAATATTTACATATTATTTATTATCATTAAAATAATTCCACTTTATTTTTTATTATTTTTTGTATCAATCTAAAAAAGTACAAACATAATGTTATAATAAAAATAAAATTCAAACAAACCTGAATCGAATTTATAATCAATTTATTAATTTTTAAATTTAATAACTAACACATATTCGATAATAGAAAATTGAGAAAAAAAACTTCTATGCCCCTGAAACTGTATATTTATTTTTAAAAATAGCTTTCAGGCTTGATGGACAAAATAATGCACAAATATTAAAGTTTCTTCTAAATAAACAGCCTATCCATGTTCACATAACTTACAATCACATAATACACAGATGTGATGTGATGTGATATGGCTTCTCCTTAAACGAAGTCAAGAATATCTCAGCAATTATGCCCAGATAAACCTGTTAGCCACTTTTATTTTACATTTCCCACTCTAAAATTACCCATAATTTGCTCTATCCCATTTCCACAACATAATCTTTGTCAACTCTATAGTCTTTATATCTAAATCTCCCTTATCTTTTCCCAAACCCAGCATAAAAACCAATAATTCACTTTCTGTATAATCACTCTTTTCATATTTATTTTTCCACAACTTCAGTATATGTACCCTTTCTGTTTTCAAACATTTACATTCAATTAACAAATGCCTAATATTTTCTATTTCTTCCTTACATAATTTACAAAATAAATCACCCATATTTTTCCATTTACATGTATATTCTTTTGTAGCTAAAGATCCTGTTCGAGCCTTAAACAATAAACTACTTTCCTTACTATTATCATATATTAACTCACACCTAATATTCTGTTTATTTCTATATATATTTAAACTCTTTTTACTCTCCATACTATTTCTCCATCTCTCTAACTCCCTAGTCTTTATTAATAAATTTATTCTTTTATCCCATTCCTTACTACTATAACACTCAATAATCCTCTTAACACAATCATCCCATCTTTTGTACAAATATATTGATATAAATTCTTTATCCAAATCTTTTGCATACCGCATTACCTTTCTCACCCATTTTGTTACCTGCCCTTTACTCATAACCCAATTAAATACTATTTTAGCTATTCTTTTATTATCCATAAACTGCAATCTACCAAACATTTTCATTTTACTTTTTGCATCTCTCATTTGAAAACTTGACCATCCCATTTCTCCTTGAATTGCCTCCCTTGCTGTCCATACTTCTGCATCCAATGCATGTCTTCCTACTTCCCTTTGAGCTTTTTCTAAGTAATCTAATATCTTTTTACTAACATATAATGCATCATTACCATATGTTAACCCTGCTACTGCAACTCCTTTCCATATAATTCTAGCTACATCATATTTATTATATGAAAATACTGTTAATTTCTTTATCAATCCCTTTCTTTTCTTTGCTTCATTTATCAATTTTTTCTCCCATTCATCCAAATAATTTTTCTGATTACTTAAAATAATTCCCAAATAACTATATCTATTCACCACACTTAACTTAATATCTCCCAATAAAAATTCTACATCTTCTCTTTCCCCAGTATTAACCATCATTATATTTGATTTTTCTTCACTAAATTTAATCCCCATCTCTTTACCCACCCTTGCACATGTCCTCAACATAACTTCCATATCTTCTCTTTTTTCTGCACACAAAAATATATCATCTGCAAAAAAAAAGACCTGACAAAATATATACTCCCTTACTACCTATTAACGGTATCTCTATCCCTCTTCCTAATCTTTCTATTGCTCTTTCCATTTCACTCAAATACAACACAAACAAAATAGGTGACATAGGGCATCCTTGCCTTAGTCCCACACCATTTTTAACTTTAATTGATTCTATATTCTCTAATTGATATATATAATAATTATTTTCATATAATTTCTTAATAATATCTATTAAAGCTTCATCCATTCCCAAATTTGCTAAACTTATCCATAATCTATTTCTATTTACTCTATCATATGCCTTCTCTATATCTATAAAACTCATATATAACTGTTTACCTGCATTCCTACTCATATCCATAAGTTGTGTAACTACAAATAAACTATCTCCTATACGCCTATCTAATCTAAAACCTCCTTGCATTTCCCCCACTACATTATTTCCTTCCATCCATTTTACAACTTTACTAGCCACCATATATGAGAAAACTTTATATAAAACTGATGTTACCGCTATCGGTCTATAATTATTCAACTTTCTATCTTAGTGTCTACTCATCCAATATCACCAGACTAGCTTCTAGTTTGTAGCTTTATCAGTGAGAAGGTTTGGATCTGAGAGCACTGAACCTAGATCTTAATGTAATCCTTCAGCAGCCACCTTTTACCTTATTAGCTAACTATAATGCTTTGAGTCCAAAATGAAAACACAATAATGTTTTCAATTCAAGCTCATCAGCTTGTATAGTCATATAGATCTGAACTCAGTTCAGCATCTGTACTTTTTGGTGTTTAGGGTTCATTAATAACCACAGTCACCATAATCCTATTGGGCAGGAATGGTGTTCATGTGATGTTTAGTAGTTTAATCACATAGTAATAAAAGCTATAATTACTGAAACATAATAAGTGGAATTTATGAACTCATCCTACTTGTTTTATTTAAACTTCAGTATATATATATGATATTAGTTTAATTGAATAAGAACTATTATTTTTATGTATACCAAGAGAGAGAGAGACATTGACAATGTAATTTAACTACTATTGTCCATTTTGCACAAAGAAGGAAGCCATATTAGTACAATTGATGAGGGAGGGAGAAAGTTTGAAATTATAGCCAATATGCATATGTCCTTCTTTGGGTTTTTTTTTTTTCCATAACCAAATATACTAGAAGCTTGAAAAATGTAACTTGTAAAATTGTTTTATACTCAGATTTATATAAAAAGCTAATTATAAATCACATCGTTTCTGTTTATTATATATGGGTTTTTTTTTCATTTATAGAGAAACGAATTACAAAGATGTTCAAGACACCAGAAATAGCTCGAGCCATAGTTCCTAATGAAAACGAGGCTGAAGTTTGCAGAGCTCAGTGCATGGAAACTTGTTAATAATAGTGTAAATGTTCCTTCAATTAATAAGCAATTAACTAAAGTTAATTAGTTTATTTAATATCAGCATTATTTTTTCATCAATCATTTTTCATTATTGCATTCTTTTAATTATATATATATCTTGATGTATATATTTTGAGCTTAAAAAATAAATACGTTACCAACCCATAAAAACGATTTTGTTTATTTTATAACTAATGTTTTTGATATTTAAGTTTTATATAAATTAAAAAATATATATTTATTTACACATAACTTCGAATGTTTTATTATATTTTTAATGTTTCCCATTTTATTACTTTTAGTAAGATTACTGTCATACTGAAGTTCATTACAGATCTTTTTGTTAGATTACTATACTGTATTATAAACCTGTACATTAATTAATAATAATATAATTATATAACAAAACTATAAAACCTATTAAAATATACAAAAAAAAATATTTAGTGAAATCTGAATATTCACTAGAACTTCAATGTTTCTGGAATAATTTTAGATAATTGAGTCGTTGAAAATTTTTAATTAAAATATTTACACATATAAATTATCATAACTACTGATTTTATTCAGTATGTTACAAAGCAATATTATTATCTATAAGTTAAAACATATGTACATAAATATAATATTATTATTATTTATTTTCTTGATTAGAATCATGTGTTTCTGATTTAAATAATTGTACATGATAATCATTTGAATATAATAATCTGTTTTGTGGGATATAATCCCTAGCCTACTATTTGTAAGTTAGAATATAT
Organism: Epiperipatus broadwayi; assembly: GCA_028023455.1. Lineage (NCBI taxonomy): Eukaryota > Metazoa > Onychophora > Udeonychophora > Euonychophora > Peripatidae > Epiperipatus > Epiperipatus broadwayi. Next base: position 2,856,575 of record JAQFVV010006258.1, on the reverse strand, counting down.
GTATAAATATGCCTTTTTTCAAGAGTTTTGACTTGCTTTTTTTTTACTCTCTCCTCAATAGAATCATGCTTTTCTAATTTAAACATGAAATAATATCATATGTTGCTGAAATCGGAGAGGAGGATATTGTATCCCCGTGATCATCTGATGAGTTCTTGATTTTGACATGATATAACGAGAAAATAGTTGTTGGTTTTATCTATGTAATGATATAAGTGACTAGTTATTCTTTTATTTAGATGCTTGCATATCATTTGATAACCCAATATTAATATACTTTATATATATGTTTTTTGAATATATTATATATATCTGAGTGTATGTTCAGTAGTTATATTTAAAAATAAAATACCATTTAACTTAAGAAACAAAAATAATTTTTACTAGTTAATCTTGTAAAATATTTACCACCTTTGTTAATTAAATGAAAAAATATTAATTTTTTGCTAGTGCTGTATTCTGAAAGTCTCCAAAGACCAGTCAGGTAGCAAGATAAATGAACAATATACTTTGAATTGTACATATAACAATATTTATTTAATAACAATAATAATGAGGTAAAAACAACATAAAAAGATAATAGTCCATTAATTTTCATAAGCTAGTTATCGTCCTCAATTGAAAATAATCTTCAGCAGACCAGTAGTTATCCAATTATATATTTGTGCTTTCAATCGAATGTCTTTGGAAACACAAGTGAGCATTTAAAAGAGGAGAATAAGATCTGATTAAGACTGCATGGCACAGTCAAAGCTGTAATTAATAATTACTCTAGTAATTACTAGAGTAAAATGGAGGACAGAGAAGATTAAAAGAAGAGAATGAGATCCGATGAAGACTGCATGGCACAGTTGAAACTGTAATTATTAATAAAAGTTTTTTTTCTGAAAAGTGAAAAGAGTAAGATTTTTGAAATTCAATATTATATATGAAGACAGCAAAAACAAAGGAAAAAGAAAAGAATTTAGAAGGATCATATAAAATTAATCCATGTTGTATTTTTAAGAGTGTCATTGAAAATTATACTCAAGTCACTATCAAATATCTCCAAGAATCTTGCTCTAGTTTGTTTACTTCACTTTTACAATCAAAAATGTCTTTTTATTATAATAGATTCCATTAAATTTACCAAGAATAAACACATTCTGATTAGATTTATAGTCATTACATTTTTGAATCTTATAAAGAATTTTGAAACAATATTTTTCTACTGCTCTTATGTTATTATATTAATAGAGACCAATATCTTATTTCTATACAATAAATTACTCAAAGTAAAAACTCTATCAACAACTAATTTAGATGAAATAGTTATGAAAATATTGTAACTTATTTTTAAACTTATCAAAGGCAAAAGCAGCAATAAATGGAAAACTGTGTTATAACTAAAAATCTACTTTTTTATCTAAAATACTATTTTGATATTGAAATCAGTTTAATTTCTTAAGTTATTAGTCATCCAATCTAATATTTTCTAAATGTTTTTCTTCTATCTCAGACAGATAAAAAGCTTGAATATTGAGATATTAATTTTCAAACCAAAATCTATAGATTATATCAAACCAACATTATATCCTAATCCTTACTTCATGATGCTTTCTATAAACTATTCCAAAGAAAACTATCATAAAAATGCAAAACAAAGTTGAAGTTAATATTTTTTTGTTATTTAACATTAGTTTTTATTTTAAATGACCTAAATTTTCCATCAAGATTTTATCATACTAATAAATTTACTGACTGACAGAATATCAGGTGGTTGAAATTACATTTTTCATCCTGACATGTCATTAGCATAATCTATAATGCAATTATATCCATTTGTAAAGTCTTAATTTTAAATTAGGATTTTACTATATATATATAATTTTTAAAATCATTAGGTTCAGTTTTTCAACAATATTGTGAATACGACTACATTTTATTTTAAAAATGAATTTGGGCTAATAAAGATTTCCAATTACATAATTATCAATAAGAAATGACATTTTAATGATAGAAAATTAAAATGTATTTGATAAGAATAGTGCCAAGGATTGTAGCATAAACTAAGAATACAATTTGGTACCCTAATAGTCCTCACAAATGTATTATATAAGAATAAGTTTTGGATATTTGCCATGTTTAACAACATCTTAGTTTTTATTAGTTGACTAAATAAGTTAAAATCAAACATTTGTAAATAATAGTATTTGCTTTCATCAAAACAAGGCAAAAAACTATTTTAGAAACTGTGATCACATTCCAAGTAAAAACAATTCATAAGAATATCATGTTTTTCAACTCGGAGCTTTTTTTTCCCTATGAATATTTATTGTAAGTTTTATTTGATTAATTCAAAGAATGAGAAAAAAAATCTTATCACAATAAATGTATTCATTTTTTGTAAACCTAATATTCCCATTATTATATGTTTTCAGGTTTGTTAACACTCTATCCTTCACATCTAACATCTTTTTTACATGCTTTACATACTTATTTAAAATTGTCTCCAATTCTTCTCTAGAGCTACACTCTATTTCCTCATCATCTAGCAATACTTCTCTCTTGCCTACATTCCTTCTTTTAATATATGTTCAAAATTTTTTACTCCCATCTCGTCCACTTTTATTAATATCCTCCAATAATTTATTATTTAATTTCATTCTCTGTCTATAATTATCTATTTTAGCCAACTTCTTTTTTAAAAAATACTTTTTCTATTTAGCATTAAATTTTTTTTCACTTTCTTTATTCTTAATAATCAACTTATATTCTCTGCATGCTTTTTTTCTTTCTTTTACACCTTTATTAACTCTCACTTTTCTTTTTTTTTTTTATTCTTCTGAATATTCTCACCTAAACTTTATTTGCCACTATTTGATTTCACAACACCAGTCCTTATGTTCATCTCCAACAAACTCTTTTATGATTTCTTCTACTTTATTTTATATTCTTCTAACTTATTCTTATCATTCACTATCCATCCACATCTTTTATTATTCTTTCTACTTTTATTACTATTCTTCATCACATTACTAATCATTTCTATTATAAAAGAAATTATGATCACTATTACATATTCTCTCTTCATTATCAAATACTTTAATTTTCCATACTTTATTTATTCCCTCTTTCTCTACTAATATATAATCTATTGTTTAAAATATATTATTTCTAGACCATGTATATTGTCACTCATAAATATTTGATACATTTCCAATGCTCAAATTCACTCTCTGACAAAAAAAATTTCAAAAGCTGTCTATTCTTATTATCTATGTCATTAATTTCTTTAATATGTCCATTCATATCCCCTATAACCATTATTTTCTTTTCCTTTTTTTGAAATCTGTATATCCTTAACTAGGCATCCATATATGCTATTATTCTACTTTATTATAGTTTTATGATCTCCAATGACTATATACACTATAGCCACTGTCCATTCTTTTCTTCCTAACTTTATCTCAAACTACAAATGTTCTTGATACAACAATATTTAAATATTTTTGACATGATTCCTATATACCACCATCCCTTTTTTTTTCTATTTGTACACTGCCATACCCCATCTTCCAATATAAGTTTTTCTTCTCTTAGATGTGATTCCACTTCTGCTAATACCTCAAGCTCTTCCATTTTTAACTGCTTTGTTTAATTCCAACCACTTTTTTGGTTTCCTACCACCTAGCATATTTAAATATCCAATTTTAACAATTTATTCTTTCCTATCTACTCTTTTATAAATATTCTTTTGACTCTTTTTTCTTCATTAGATTTGTAAGTAACTTGCTTACCATTAATTTTACAGACCCATTTTTTTTCACATCTACATTTATATTCAAATCAGTTACTCTTTGTTTATTTCTTACATCCCATCATTCTTCTGCTTTTTGATAATATTGCAATTTAAGACTCTAGCTCCCTTTATAAGTTTCCTGAACTATAATATTCTTTATAAATCAAACTCCCTAATACTTCACTTCTTTGTTTCGTTAAGTGCAATCCGACTTTACTATATAATTCCCTCTTACTCATAAAAAGATTTCACATACCTACAAACATAACATCATTTCTCTCATATAATTTTTTCAATCTCTCATTTATAGAACATGCCCTATCTAACATATACCTATTGTCAAATCTTGGTAATAATTTAATTATTCCTACTCTTCCTTTAATCTTACTCAAATTACTAATCAATTCTATGTACTCATCTATTATTCTCTTCAATGCTTCTGACAAATATGTACTTCTTTCTTATAATTTCTATTTCTTAATCTACTAACACTTTGTCTCTAACAATTTTAATTTTGCTTCTACATCTTTTAACTCTTCCTCTATCTTATTTATATTCTTTGGCTAACCATCTCCATTGCACTACTTATTTTGTCATCAGATGGGATTATTACTAAAGAGCAAGAATTATATAGTAATAAAAAACAAGTACCTCCTATACCTATTATATCTTCCGAATTGCCCAGAATTTTAAAAGAAGAAGTGAGACATGCAATTAAATTTATGAAGAAAGAAAACGCTCCAGGTAATGATGGAATTATAATTGATATATTAAAAGAAGCAGGTGAAGAAATAAAAAAAATTTTTACAAAGTTATATACCAAATGTCTAGATAATAAAGTTGTACCAGATGATTGGAGGAATGCAGTATTAATATTTTTAAAAAATATGATAAAGATATTAGAAATTACAGACCCATCAGCCTTTTATAAGTTTTATACAAAATTTTTACCAAGATAATTGCAACTCATCTACAGAGAACATTGGATTTCCATCAACCAAGAGAACAAGCTGAATTTAACAAGTTGGATTTAAAAGAGGTTTTAGTATAGTAGATCATATCCAGGTATTGAGAGAAGTTATAGAAAGAACAAATGAATATGAGTTACCATTATGCTTTGGATTTGTAGATTATAAAAAGGTATTTGATTCTATAAATATTTCTTTAGTGATTAAAGCATTGGATCATCAAAGTATAGATCCAGGATATTGTCATATTTTAAAGAATATTTATAAAAATGCAACAGCAACAATTAGATTACATAATGATACTGGGAAAGTCAACATTGAGAAAGGTGTAAGACAAGGTGACTCCATATCTCCAAAACTTTTTACAGCAGTGCTGCAAGAAGTATTTTGTGGATTAAAATAGGAAGCTAAAGGAGTGAAAATAAATGGAGATTATTTAAGTCATTTAGATTTTTCAGATGATGTAGTTGTTTTTGCAAATAATGCTTCAGAGCTGCAGGTAATGTTGCAGGAGTTATCAGATGAAAGTAGGACTAACGATAAATGTTAAAAAGACTAAAGTAATGTTTAATGGATTTTCTCAGAATATGAAAATAAAGATTGATTATGATGAATTAGAAAAAGTTAACAGTTACAAATACCTTGGTCAAATTATTACTACAGATGGAAACATAATGGATGAAATTAATCATAGAATTAAACTTGGTTGGAGTACTTTTGATAGAAATAACTTGATACTAAAAATATAACTACCTGTTTGAAAAGGAAGTTTTTTTAATAAATGTGTTTTACCAGTTCTTACTTATGGATCTGAGACTTGGACACTTAATAGAAGAGCAATATAGAGGCTTCAGACCACTCAAAAAAGTATGGAGAGATGTATGTTGGGAGTACTAAGAAGAGATCAAAAATGCAATATATAGTTAAGAGAACAAACATGTGTTACTGACCATTGAAACAATTAAAAGACAAGTGGAGTTGGGTGGGACATATTGCTAGAAGAGATGAAAATAGATGGACAATTGAAATCTTAAACTGGATTCCAAGAGATTGTAAATATCCAGGAAGAGGTCATATGTGAGATGGATGGATGAAATAAGAAAGTGTGCAGGGGTGGTGTGGAGAAGAGAAGCTAAAGATCGGAAAAGATGCATTGAACTTGGAGAGAGCTTCATTCTGCAGTGGATTGATAATGGTTGATTATGATGATGATCCATTATCACTCCACTAAACACATATACTATTCTATCTTACTCAACTGTTTTCTCCATGTCTTCTGACTTTCTCTACACTTAGAAACCATCCATATAGTAGTGTCACCCACTCCGTCTTAGAATTACTATTGTTAATAACAGTTTGTGTACGCATAAAAAATGGTGATCGTGTGGTGTTTTGTTAGTATCATCCAACTACTTTTATTGCTCGCTGTATTATAGTACTTTCGGTATTCAATGTTTATTTTTAATTCGAATTGATCCAATTGAAAAGTAATTTAAGTAATGATAGTAATTTTATTAAACTCTGCAAGTACTTTTTTCTATCGATAAAAAAGTTTGTGATAAAGTCCTGTCCTCTCACGGCGAGTAGCGGAATTAATTTATAAATCTCAAATTGATATTACTACTATTTAAAAAAAAAAAAAAGTCTGTAGTAGATAGCAGCAATCCAATTTACTCAATCAAAAAATTTTTCAAGACAATATAAACGAACATTTTTCTCATAACTTCATTTGCATTCTTGTTTCTCTGCCCAATTTTTTTCAGATATAATAATTGTTTATTCAAAACTTTTAATATCAGTTTGAGTTTATATAAAAATTTTCCTCCTCCTGGTTTAATCTTCCATCCAATATTTTCTAATATAAATAAAAAAATTTACCTAATAGAATTTAATAAAGTTTTTCCCACTTGCATCTACTAAAGTAAAATTAATTTAAGATACAATATTAAATTAAAATGATTTTTTCCCATCAACAATATATGCCTGCCAACTTTTACTAAATTAAAAGCTTCGTATGCAAATACATTAATACCATTGTTTATATCCATAATTCTGTTAAACGATCTGTGGGGGAAAAAACACATTTAACTGTATATTCGAATGGGATTTTCATATTTTATGTAACAATCTTGATAGACTTATTTCTTAACATTTAATTATTTCTAAATAATTCTAAGACAGCTTACATTACTTTAAACCTGCAGATGGAAATTCTATTAATATTAATAATAGATAGACGGTAGAGAGAAAGCCCGTATCCTCCACCTTCCATTAATGGAAAAAAAATAAAAATAAAAAACAACTCGTATATTGCATTAAAAAGATCTTGGACACACATAGTTAATGAAATGTATATAGTGTTAAATAATAAGTATGCCAATGTACATATGATATTATTAGTGTAAATAAAGTTTTATTACTGTGGAAAATAATTACAGCACAACACTTACATAATTATAATAATAGTCACTCTAGCAAAGGTTACAAGAAATGCACATTGACTGAACCTAAATTATTTATACAAATTAATTATATATATTGTATCGATCGACCCCTACCCAGCGGATCGTACTATGCATACAGAACCTAATATGAAATGACTGTTGCGCTTCAGAGTATCGCCTCGTTATAAACTCAATAATAAACTCTAGATTTAGTAACTTAAAGTTATTTCATTGAATTTTTAAATGAGAGAAATCAAACCATAGCCGGTTATATTTCCTGATCTCTCCCTTGCTAAAACTCTTTTACCATGCTTATGGATATCAGTGCGTTTGGCTGTCGCATATCTTTGAAAAGCCGAATTTGAACCTGGCCTTTACATACCACCTCCAAAAAAAGAAAACCCCTCCCGAAAGGATATACAACTATCAACGAATCATATGAAACAAGTAAATAAAGAAAAATAACCGCATAACAACAAACTTTTAATCCCCCGATGAAGTAGTGTCCCATGGGCTAGCTCAATTCATCTTTTTATCTCAGGTGCTACTATCGGAAAATGTACATAATATTGTTGGGGAGAGAGAGAGAAATAACTGACACACTCATAATGACATAATTTAAAAATAAAAACAAATATTTATTCTCCCAAATAATCTATTACTATTTATATTCATGAATAAAAACACAATTTATTAACCCCAGCATTATGATACGAGGAGAAAATTAAGAATAATGTTGATTCAATTTAGAAATGGAACTCCCCTATTTATTTTTATATAAATACCCTTGAATGAAGTGGTCTGAGTTTCTATTCACACATGTACATATTAAGCACTAATTTTATTTTATCTAACATCAAAAACTATAGATTTACACTTATATCTGTCTACACATCTTTCCCACTGCTTAACTAAACATATTATAAGTATGCGTTTATACACAAGTCAAGCGCACATGGAGACAAGAGTGAAATGCTATACTTAAGTCAATTTGAATTTCTTTTAATCTAAGCACATGTGTGTTACAAGCAATAACAAATATATAAAAAAGAAAGCACACACATATGCATATACGCATCTAAGCATTTTAAAATTAAGGTGGGAGGATCATTTAACACAACATAATCCAACACTTTGTGGATAAACAATTCGACATACATGTAATGCAGCACAACATATGTATTAATAAGATTCATCTTTACTGAAGTATATAAATAATAATCAAATAAAATAATAAATGAATTTAAAAATTATACCATCCGGCGTTTTCAGACTTCTTCATCTGGACGGGCTTCTGTTTGTGCTACAAAACTGGACAACAGGACAGCAAGGACTTCTCTTCATTTCAATAAGATATGGGTATTTGGGTGTTCATCTTCATCAGCTGATATTAGTGGTTATATAGTGATGGCTTGGAAGAAACTGGGCTGGTGCGCTGACATGAGATTCTACTCCACATTCATTTCGCTGATTGTTATAGACATTTTTATCTTTCTTTTAATAATTTTCTCTTCTTTAATACCATGTTAGCAGATTGCTCCTTATTTGTACAGCTTTTGTGTGACTTTCACTTAAAGCAAGGCTCAGCTTTGTTCCCTTTTTACCTCTTTCTTGAATATTGGACAATCAATGTCTCTTTCTTAGATATGGCCTTAATATAATGGCCTCAGCAGCTTATAGCTAGCAAAAATCATTGTTCAGATGGCATTCCCAAATCTGTGGTTGAATATTTCATCAGTGGTATAACCATCATGGCAGATTCAAAAGAACTCTATACAGCAACCACAATATTTCAACAAGTGAGAAAAAAACCTCTCCATTTTTCTTTTTTATATCAAGGTATCTCTTTTCTATAAATTTTCTTGGTATTAACTCCTGATGGGCAGCTTATATTGCATCTTCATTACAATACCAATGTGGATTGATAATGGTTGATGATGATGATAATTATAACATTATATATATGCGCGATCAGTTATAGCTTTAACTACAGCCACCTTGTGCATGGTCTCTCCAAGAATACCTTTCATTATATATATATATGTGTAGAACTCACTAAAAAAAGCAGCAGCAGACTGTGCAAGCATGAGTGCAAGAGCTTGGAAAACCAGATGTACATTTTCTTATTATCAAGTAATGTGTATATAAAAGTAATATATATGAATTGTAATATTCTCACAGATAAATGAATTCATTGCATAATTTCCAGGAGTTTCTATATAATAAAAATATATAATAGCTAAATAGCTGATGTTTCAGTACATGAATAAATACTTTCCTCAGAGCAAAATCATAAAAATGTGTGTGGTGGGATTTAAAATCGTTATTTTTTTCTTTAGTTATTTTCTCCTCATTTTTAAATTCTATTGGTTGAGAAGTTTTAAAAAATATTTTATCCTCCAACAGCTTTGTTACTTCTCTATAAAACTGCTTTAATATTTCAACCAGCAGACTGGTTTTCATCAGAAAGCAAAATGGCTATTTACAGAAATTAAGTGCTAAAATATTACAGACAGTTATGTATCAGATAACAAAACTAATTCCTATAGGCTAAAAATCTTTAAAAACTTTGTATAATATATATATATTTACAAAACTTTGTATAAAAAATACTAAAAAAAATTATTTCACAAAAAAATTATTTTAAAAAACTAAAACCATACATAAATTATTATTATTATTATATATTAAAATATATCAAAAAACAATAAAAATATATTATATATGCACACACTAAAAAAACTGTCCATATATATCTTATACACTTATATTTTTTATATATATTTATTCCACTTCGTGCTAGTTCACCTATAAAATAATCATTTAGGAAATAAAAAATAATTATTTAGAAAATAAAAAAATAATTATTTAGGAAATAAAAAAACAAATCCCTAGGAAAACAGGTAATTCAAAGATGTGATAGTACCTATATTCATATTCATCCCGTGAGAATGTAATGTCTTAAATTTAAAAATAAAAAACTCACCTTCTGTTTTCTTTCTCTCATGAAAGAAAAATTATCTTCCAATATAACCACTCTTAAATCATCAATCAAGTGATCAGGTAAATTGAAATGTTTAGAAACTGGTCTATCTTCATTTTTATGTAAAATATCAAACCTATGGTTGGTCATTCTAATATGTAGACTGTTTGCTGACTCACCTATGTAATAACACAAGCATCTATTACATTCTATTAAATATATCAAGTTTATACTTTTACAATTGACATAATTGGGGATATACCATTTAAAACCATGAATGGTATCTCATTGAACCATCTTTGTAACAATAATATGTTTGCATGTAAGACATCTCTTATCCTCACATGAAAAACATCCCTTTTCTAACACAAAATTAGTGCCAAAAGCTGTCCTTACAAGTCTATCTTTAAGTGTCCTATGTCTATGATATACAACTTTAGGTGGATAGGAAAAAACAGATCTCAGATAATCTGTGGAATTTAATATATTAAAATGTTTCCATAATATCCAAAACTTACTGGGTTTACCCAGTAAGTTTTACATTCTACTCAAGATTCATAAACCTGGTTGTCCTGGTAGACCTATAGTATCAAGCATTGAATGTCCTACTGAGAAAATGTCAGCATATGTAAATAGTTTTATACATGATATTCCTCCATCATTTGATTCTTATGTTAGGGATACAACCCATTTTCTTTCTATTTTAGAAAATGTCAAATCTATACTACCGAGTGAATGTTTTTGGTGACATTAGACACTATACATCATTGTATACTAATATACCTCATGAAGATGGAATTAGAGCTATCGAATCTGTTTTAAAAGGGAAAGAATATGATCAGCACAAAATTATGACTGTTGTTGAATTAGTGAATTTAAAGAATAATTTTTTTTTGTTTTTAACTCTATTATTTACAGAAGCAAGGTACTGCAATGGGAACAAAAATGGCACCAAATTATGCAAACATTTTTATGGCTCAATTGGAAAGCTCTATATTTGAGAAGGGTAGCCTTAAACCTCATACTTGGCTGAGATATATAGATGATGTCTTTATGATCTGGCCATACAATGAAGAAGAACTTCATACATTTTTTGATTATCTAAATAATTTTAATAATAATATACAATTTTCAATGAATTTTTCTAAAACAGTGGTTCATTTTCTTGATGTTGAGATTATTTATAGTGATGATATTCTTAGTACAAATATATATATAGAAAGCCAACTGATAGCCATGCTTACCTACATTTTTATAGTAATCACCCTAAGCACTTAAAGACTAATATCCCTTACAGTCAATTTTTAAGGATTAAAAGAATTTGCAGTGATCAAAGATTTCTTCAGCAAAATAACAAGGTTTTGTATAATAAATTTATCAATATAAAATATCCTAAAGGACTGTTAGATAGGGCAGTGGTAAAATCTTCAGAAGTTGACAGGCAGGCACTTCTTCTATCTAAGAAAAGAAAGAGTCCGTTGATAAATATACGACTGGTTGTTACCTTCAATGATGATTTGCCTAATATTAACCAAATATTATGGAAACATTTTAATATATGAAATTCCACAAAATATCTGAGATCTGTTTTTTCCTATCCACCTAAAGTTGTATATCGTAGACATAGGACACTTAGGGATAGACTTGTAAGGACAGCTTTTGGCATTAATTTTGTGTCAGAAAAGGAATGGTTTTCATGTGAAGCTAAGAGATGTACTACATGCAAACATATTATTGTTACAAAGATGGTTCAGGGAGATACCATTCATGGTTTTAAATGGTATATCCCCAATTATGTCAATTGTAAAAGTATAAACTTGGTATATTTAATAGAATGTAATAGATGCTTGTGTCATTACATAGGTGAGTCAGCAAACAGTCTACATATTAGAATGACCAACCATAGGTTTGATATTTTACATAAAAATGAAGATAGACAAGTTCTAAACATTTCAATTTACCTAATCACTCGATTGATGATTTAAGAGTGGCTATATTGGAAGATAATTTTTCTTCCATGAGAGAAAGAAAACAGAAGGAAAGTTTTTTTTATTTTTAAATTTAAGACATTACATCCTCATGGGATGAATATGAATATAGGTACTATCACATCTTTGAATTACCTGTTTTCCTAGGAATTTGTTTTTTTTTCTAAATAATTATTTTCTATTTCCTAAATAATTATTTTATAGGTGGTCTAGCAAAAAGTGGAATAAATATAAAAAATATATGTGCATAAGATATATATGTATATAGTAAAATACATATACTAGAATATATATATATAGTTTTTTTTGGTGTGTACATATATAATAATATATTTTTATTGTTTTTTGATATAATAATATATTTTTATTATTTTTTGATATATTTTAATATATAATAATAATTTATGTATGGTTTTAGTTTTTTAAAATAAGTTTTTTGTGAAATAATTTTTTTAGTATTTTTTATACAAAGTTTTGTAAATATATATATATTATACAAAGTTTTTAAAGATTTTTAACCTATAGGAATTAGTTTTGTTATCTGATACATAACTGTCTGTAATATTTTAATGCTTAAATTCTGTGAATAGCCATTTTGCTTTCTGATGAAAGCCAATCTGCTGGTTGAAATATTAAAGCAGTTTTATAGAGAAGTAATTCTGCATTTTTATTATGATTTTATTTTTCCTTTAGTTAGTTCATATATATATATATTGTAACCGGACCGCCATACAACCCTTTTATTACATCAGTTGTAACAATTTTCTGATGAACATGCTGTAAGAAGGAACTATCAATTGACATTCCTAATGCAGATGTTAATGCCTCCTACAACAATATTTCCTGCTCATCAGAGGATGTAGTACCATAGAGACTGTGAACACCTAAACATTTCTATGTTTGGTTTTCCAAACAGCGCCATTAGAGTTCCATCTTACTACAACCTGACTGGCCTAGGTCTAGTTATGTCAGACGTAGCTCAGAAGGCATGAGATTCTCATGAACCAGTGCTATAACTGATGAGTGATGCAATAAAACAAAACAAAACTGGACAACTGAATAACCAATTTAATTTTTAGTAACAAAAAAAATTTATTAAATAACAATTAGTTTGCAATTTCTAATAAAGTTCATTTACAAATTCATTTATGAGAAGAAGTTTGGAAACATTCTAATTCAACAATAGTTCATTTTGAATCCATTTATGAGAAGAAGTTTGGGAATATTCTAATTCAATAATAGTTCATTTTGAATCCATTTATGAGAAGAAGCTTGGAAATATTCCAATTCAACAATAGTTTATTTTTGTATTCCTTTGTGAGAAGGAGCTTGGAAATATTCTAATTCAATAATAGTTCATTTTGAATCCATTTATGAGAAGAAGCTTGGAAATATTCCAATTCAACAATAGTTTATTTTTGTATTCCTTTGTGAGAAGGAGCTTGGTAGCAGTTAAGCATTTATGATTTATATAACATTTCGTTATTTTATGAGTCATTACTGATTGGTAAATATTTGAACTCAACAATTCTTGGTTTGTAGAGCATTTATCATTTGATAATTGAGGCATTTATAATTTAGCCAAATGTAGAAGTATATTCTTACACATAAACTCTGTTACATTATAAGAAGCTTAGAAGCAGTTAAGTATTTATGATTTATAGAGCATTTCATCATTTTATGAATTATTACCGATTGGTAGACATTTAAATTCAACAATTCTTGGCTTGTGGAGCATTCATCATTTGGTAATTAAAGCATTTATAATTTATTCAAATATAAAAGTATATTCCTATACATAAATTCTGTTTGGCTTGTGGAGCATTTATCATTTAGTAATTAAAGCATTTCTAATTTAGTCAAATATAAAAGTATATTCATCTACATAAATTCTGTTTGGCTTGTGGAGCACTTATCATTTAGTAATTAAAGCATTTATAATTTAGTCAAATATAAAGGTATATTCATATACATAAATTCTGTTTGGCTTGTGGAGCACTTATAATTTAGTCAAATATAAAGCTATATTCATATACATAAACTCTGTTTGGCTTGTGGAGCATTTATCATTTAGTAATTAAAGCCTTTCTAATCCATATAGTAAATACGTTCAAATATTTTTATAAATAAATTTGCGTATAACTATTTCATAACTTCATTTTATAACGTATGATAAACATGTTTTAATATTTTACAAAACAAATTCTATGTAATATTTCATAATTCCATTTTATAACGTATGATAAATATGTTTTAGTATTTTATAAAAATTACCTTCCAGTTTTGCAGTCCATTTTTATCAAAAGAATGCGGGTTATTTCATCGATGGAAAGTCATGGCACAGCGTGGAGAGTTAATTAGCATTGACATTATAATTCCTCTATAAATACTTTCTTTTTCCATTTTAATGAGTCAAAAGAATTAAGTAATACACCTTTTTTTTTAAAAAAAAGATTTAATATATTCTGCCTTTCTGTGTAAGACGAGAGAGAAGAAAAAAAGTTCTTTTCTTCCCACGACGTATCTAATTTGAATACTGCCTCAGTTTAACTCAAGTATCTTTTTTCTTTCTTTTTAATGATTGGATAATTAATTTCTCTTTTTTTTTTATTGAGACAGATAAAAAAAAAATAAAATAAGATGATATAACATTTTATTCAAATCCATCAATATTAAAAACCAAAAATATGATTTTATTTTTCATTTTTAACGAATCACAACTTTATTGCATTTCCAATTAGACTGAATCATGCTAGACGTTTTTAAATGGGAGGGGGTCTTTTGAATATTTATATGAGGGACAGCATATCTGTCTCAATATATATATATATATTGAAACAGATACACTATTTCACATTTACATTTAAAAGATTCCCCCCTCCCAAATTAAAATGACATAGGTTAAATTTAAATCAGACTAGCAATATGTCAAAAATAAAAATAAAAAGACTAATTATACTAAATATTTTAAAGAAAATCAAATTTTTAAAATGAAAAAAAAAAGAAAAGCAAATCTATTTATATTTGCAATTAAAGAAAGTATAAATCTTTCTTTATTAAAATTAATAAATTCAAAGTTAAAAATCATTTAAATAAACATCTCTTTACTGCTTTCAGCTCATTCTATATTTCAGAAGAATAATTTGTATGGCAGTGTGGCAGTAATTTAACAATAATTAAAAGTGTTTCTTCACATGAAAAAATTAATTAACAATTTGAAAACACCTAGCCAAATAAGTAAAAACAGACTGAACCTGCCAAAATAGAATAGCCAATAAACTGGGATTAATGGCACGAACATGGATGAAAACACACCAAAAACCAATTGGATTCAGCAGGAACATCAGGTGAACCATTCTGATAGAAAAGGTATAAATAGGTTGGAGATTTTTAAAAATTTTATTTTTGAAAGAGATGATTGTTAGATCATTATTCTATACTTGAAAATCATTATTCTATACTTGAAAATCATGAGAGACAACAATTTGAATTGAACCATCAAGCAGCTCCATGAAGAGTCAGTGAAATATGGATGGTAAGCCTGTATTCCTCTCTATTCACTACCATGAAGTAAGCATCCAGTGCCTGTCCAAGGTTTTAGTACCATTCAAATTCAAGATCCCCCCCCATTATTTTGAGAAACAGCAATAAATAAAGACCTTAGTTAAAAGGTAAGCATCAGAAAATAATTCAATTATTAATTCTATAATAGTAATAATGTTTCACCTATCAATTATTAATCCTATAATAAGTTAACAATAGAAAATTAATGAAATATTATGAAAACATTAATTGCATTACATGTTCAAAATTATAAATGTTCTACAAATGTAAAATGGCTGATAACAAATTCATGTGTAAAAATATACATCTGTGGTTAACTGAATAATAATTATCTACAAACATGAAATTGTTATATATTAAAATAATTAAATGATGATAATTTATAAATTTTTAAGTGCTTACCTGAATAGTTCACATCTGGATAAAATGATAAAATCGATCTAAAAATATACATCTAGGTTTGACTGAATAATAATTACCTACAAACATGAAATTGATATATATTAGAATAATTAAATGATGATGATTTATAAATGTATAAATGCTTACCTGAATAATATACATCTGGATAAAGTGATAAGACTTATGTCTATGTTTGGCTGAATAATAATTATCTACAAACATGAAATTATTATATATTAGAATAATTAAATGATAATGAATTATAAAGGCCTATATGCATATCTGAATAAACCACATCTGAATAAAGTGATAAAACCTATGTATACTTGATAAAAAAAAAAAAAGCTTTTTGACTTCTTCACACAAGATGAACTGAAATGATCTTTCATTTGATACAAATGATGAACTCTATTGGAATGACTTATCAATAATTATTGTTAATAAAATTGTTGTTATTAAAAATTAATTTTAGTTGTTCAGTTCCAATTTACATCACTAATCATTCATTGCATCCTGCTCACAAGAATCTCATGCCTCCTGAGCTAGATGAAGGTAAGTAAGGTTGTAGTGAGATGGAACTCTAGTGGTGCTGTTTGGGAAACCAAACACATAAATTTCTAGATGCTTCCAGGCTTTATGGCACTACATCCTCTGATGAGCAGGAAATATTGTTGTAGGGGAAGGGTGACATCTGCATTGGGGGAATGCCAATTGATAGTTCCTTCCTGCAATATGCTCATCAGAAAATAAAACCAACGAAGAGTGGGGTTGGGTGTTGTCCAGTTACAATATATATATTATACCGGATACTCAATCTATTCTGAAACAGAGGGCGCCACCAGACCACTACATGTCTGGAAAATTTGTTTACTGTGATCAGAATAGATGATGATGGTTTGTGCCGACTAGACTCAGGGAGAAACAAGAGATCTTAAATTGTTTAGAGAATTGAGACAAAAGCACAAAGACAAACGTCAGCCAAATTAAGTTTAAACATATTTCATAAATTTTATTATGAGAAAATAAATTATTAAATATAAGTTTATGACACAATAAATGGGGGTTAACTCAGGCGTGTACCAGACATACTAAAGGCAAAGCTATGACAGACTGACTGATCTTCTAATAAACAAATTTAAAAGGCAGGAAGCAAATTTCATTCAGCAGAGGATTCACCTAAACATTGGTTTTCACTTTCAGATATTTAAACCATATGCCCCTGAAATAGATCAAAGAATCCAGCGCCGATGAGCTGTTCGAGATCTAAAAATTGGTCAGACCTTGAATGTCCTTATATCGGTATAAGCTGCACCTATTACTACGTTTAAAATAACGGTTATTGATCCACCTCAAGAACAACCGACAAACATGACTGAAATGAAGAAACCATTAAAACTGGTGAATCCCAGCCAAACAATTGGCGAAAATTACTTTAAAATTAATAATTAAAGATCCCATTAAGGGACAAGTAAATAATTAGAAAAACAGTTACGTCTGCCCAGCATTTAAAAAAAATAAACTTACAAACAAATTCTGAGTACACGCTCTGACAAATTTAAAGCACACATAATAAATACAAAAAGAAATCTATCGGAGAGTGCACATGAGTACAAAATATCAAAAGTTAAAATACTCTAGCAGAACGAAAGTATTTCTCACCTGTAATTTAAGAAAGGATAAATTTTATCTTCCTGCTGACAATTTCCAAAATTACAAAGAAAAACACAATTCTAATCTCCACCTTTAGAGATATTAGAAACGAAATCTCCACCTGCGAAAATTAGACAATAAGTTGTCAGCCAAAAGATTTTTGGAGGCTAAGCACTAGGGCCAACCCAGAGCATAAAATTACAAATTAATTATGGAATACTAAATAATTACAGGTAAGCATAAATATATATATATATATATATATATATTGTAACCAAATTAAAGGATGGTTCAAATAGCTATTACCCTACCTGAGTTGTCTACAATATATATAAGATCACAATATTTAAAATAACATTGGATTTCTCAAGATCCAAATATCAAGAATTATAAGCAAATTATTAATAACAAGTATTATAACTCAGGTATATGAAATCACGTGAGATGAGTACACTAGTAATTCAATAAAATATAACTCAGGTATACAGATAGTAGATCTTATCCACTTTCATTTCTTGGTTTGATGTTAAGTGCATGTTTAAACAAATACTAAGTGAATATGGTCTAGCAGGGTGCCACTAGATTATTTGAATCTAGACACAGTTATATCTAATAACCTTTCACATGTATCGGGTTTGAATCCCCTTTTGGTACTTTATTTCTAATAAAAATGGGAGATTTTGCTTTTTGGAGCCATATCACTATACGCACTAATAGTTAGGTAAAAGTAAAACATCTTTAAACCACAGTGGAGTTCATTAGACATAAATCATTTCTCAGATCTTAACATAACAAATGTGTTTCAATATTTTTATAAGTTTACTAGCTCAGATTATATATAACTAATTTAGGATGGCAATTCACTCATCCTTGCATGAAATAGATGACGGGATGTGGTTATAATAATACTAACAAATCACTAAATATTATAAAATCAATATTTATTTATGGCCTTTAAACAGTTAAACAGCTCATTAATTAAAACGTTGATGACGATGATGATGATGATAATGATAACGATAATGACAAGGGTTTCAACTACAGCTCTAGGACTAAGCCTAAACATAAAACTAATTTTTATAAAGAAATTCATAATTATTGCTTAATTTTAGCATATTTACTTCTATCTTAAATAACTAATATTCAACCACTGATGATGATGAATAATCACACTTAACAAAGACTACACTTAATGAAATATATACGCCTCATTTAATAAAACAAACTAATATTTATTACTGCATTTCTAACATATACATAAAAATTTCTAGATAAACATGAAAATTGACATGAATAATAATAGTAATAATAATTGATTATATAACAATCCTCAGATTAATTTCAAGTTCTTCCCCCTTTTCCTTCAAATGTATTTTGTATTAAGTTGGATGTCACATTGACCATGATTTTCACTCCATGAGAAAAGTATTTCAAGAAAAAAAATATATTATCTGCTCATTAACACACATACTTTATAAATCTAACATGTAAGTAGAATGTTAAAAAAAAATGTTAGTAGAATTGAAAGAGCAAGTTTTAGAAACAAGTTTTAAATTATTTTCTCCCCCTCTCTTCTACCTCTGAAATGCTATACTTAACTTGAAACAAAATAATCTAATATTCTAATACTACTCATTATTTCACATTCACTCGCAATTATACACATATAAAATATTACTATGTATGTGCATGTTTTATCCCAAAATAATAATAATAATATATTAGTTAAAACTGAAATCATAATACCATAAATAATAAAAAAATTGTTTTACACATTAATATTTTTCATAACTGTAAAATTAATAAACAAATAATTTTGATACATTCAAGATCATTTATGAAGCTCAAAGTTATTATTAGTAAGACATTCTTGTTTTTAATTGATCTGAATAGTCTTTAAAAGTTCTTTAAATAAAATATACCACTTTATTGCTAAAATGTTTATTAAGACTCTGACATCATAAAGAAAATAGATATAAAAAGTCATATTACCGATCTTTTGTTTGTGGCGAATTTCCAAGGGTTCAAACTTATCTTGTATAATGTCTATATTTCTGCAGCTACCATTTCCGTTTTACGTGGGAACAATCTCTTTCTTGAGGTGTATAACTATTTGATGATGAGGATCCTATTGAGGTTATTTGCTTTAGTGGATAATTTGGAAATCATTATATCAATTTTTCTTCTCTTCCTGTCAAGCATTATTCTTTTAGTGAATGAAATACAGCAGTTGTTTTCACGTTATA
This sequence comes from Epiperipatus broadwayi, assembly GCA_028023455.1. Taxonomy (NCBI): domain Eukaryota; kingdom Metazoa; phylum Onychophora; class Udeonychophora; order Euonychophora; family Peripatidae; genus Epiperipatus; species Epiperipatus broadwayi. The sequence goes on along the minus strand of JAQFVV010006258.1, from coordinate 2,836,549 downwards.
AATTTTCTTGAGTTTAAAATCAGTTGCTGGAACAATTAATTGGACTTGATGATTAATATTTATCGGTAGATTAATTCATCTTTTATCGAATGCAGGTGAATGCTTTCTTCCTTTTATTAAAAACAACTTATTTCTCTGGTCCGTTGAAAGGTGTAGAATATTATTTTAGACACATCTTTTCTTTCCTATAAGATGTGCAGCTTCCCCAGATGGTCCAGCCAAGATGGGACATACATATAATTTTTCTAGCCAGCCATTTCTTATATTTTCAACATTCAATTTAATAGTCTAATAATCTGAATCATAATCACAATAATAATAATAATAATTCCAGACAGCTTTTTATATCCAATTTTTAGCTAACTTAACCAATCAGAGATAGCGTCACTTGCTATTTTTGGACAAATTCGTTTTAATTAGATCTCTAATTTATTTTCAACTAAATTATTTTTCAACTGAAAAGTTTAATCCTTTTTCCAGACACTTTTGTTTAAAAAAAAATAGACTTAATCCCTTTTTCCTTTTTACACCTAGGTAACATTTCAAATTTTTGAGCTTCCTTCTTTAGATCTTAAGATAAGACAATTTCAAAATTAGATTAAGCTCCTAAAGTGACAAACAATCATTTACAAAAACAAAATTGCTACAAAAATAGATATCTGATTCAACAGATTTCCTCTTTTAATATAAAATTGTACAAAAAAAATAATAATTTGACAGATTTAATCCTTCCTTTTCTTTCAATATTTAATAAATGTAAATTTCTGTATGTAATGTACACACATACTTCATCATTTCAAATCATTCATAAACTAACATTAAATAATATAATTGCTAGCTTAGTAATTATAACCATATTATTTAATTAAATCTGTAACTTTTAAATCCCAATTACAATTATAGAAAAGCAAAATAGAAGTATAGAATAAGATATTAGAATTGATCAAGCATAAGTTAGTTTTAAAGAAAGTTAAAATGTTGAATATTTAAAATATAAAACAATTAAATAGCTTACACATACACTGCCTATACGTATGCATTATAACTTTGCTTTTTCACAGAAACTAAATATTAAATAGTTTAAATGTGTGTATTACCTTGCTATCAACACACAAACAAATAAAGCATATAATTGTTGATCCACTCTCTCTTTGTTTAAAGCTTTTAGAACTGGACCTTGTAGGGTTTAAACTTGGATGCCCTACAACTTCCTTTATGGTTATATAAAAATGTGATGATGATTTTGTTTTACCTTTTCTACATGCACATTACTATAAATTTAGCTAGTGACTAAATTGTAATGGCACAATATATACAAGACTGCTAAAGCATTTATGAAAGCGAGGCATAAACTATAAAACTCATTCGTCACTCTCCAATAAACAAAACTGAAAGCAAATTAGAAGCTTAAAACTAAGATTCCAAGACACACTATAAAATATTGGAAAACACAGCAAATATTAGATATGAGGCTATATTGATTTAAGAAGACATATTTATGATTAGATTGAGCGGAGATTTAATGAGAATTAATTTACCCTGGGAAGAATAAAAATGAAAATAGTTACCTTTCGGTAAAACAAAGTTCACGTAGAGTGCACACTTTTACTTAAGTTCATTTTCAGGTTCTTTAGGCAGCAAGGTAGATGTAGAGAGGTTCCAGCTTCTTTTAGGTGTTCAAGGCATTATTGGAGCAAACTTGGAAATCAGGGATCCGCCTTTTGTGAGTTAGCAAGCCATTCGGGTGGTGGTAACAAGTATAGAATTTTTCATTTTGTTGCAGGCAAAGGTATTTAATCACAGCTGATGTCCTTTAAGAAATTAAATGTCCACGCTGATATAAATTCTCACTTGATAAACAGCTTGTCTATCAACGAACAATGAATTAACTGACACTCCAAATTTTCGGGGCTATTTATATGTTGCTCCATTTCCCGCGAAACACTTTACTTGTTGTCCAATTTCTATGCCTGAGGCAGGGCAAATATTAATCTCCTGCTCAATCTATCTAAGAATTCTACCCAGGGTTTATTGAAATGAAAACAACAACATAAAAATCAAATCTCCGCTATCAAAATTGTTTACAATAATTAAAATAAAAGCAACAGGAATGCAATTAGCTAGCCAGCTTGTTTTTAAATCAAATGGATTTAAAAACAGGCGGTATATGAAAACTATTTTAAAATAAATCGATAAACATTTTTAAAAAATCCGTTTTACATATAAACGTGTGTATACTTGGATACACGCATTCTTTTTAAATAATATTGCAAATTTAAACTCTACGTTTAATTAAAATTAAAAGCTTAATAAATTTCTTTTTTTTTTGTTTAATAACAACACCATTGAACTGGATTTCAATCAGGTTCAATATATTATAACGTTTTCCGTATTTCTAGGCATCTATACACATTATAAATGCGTGAGTTGACCAAGTTATGTAAAAGAAAAATAAATGTTCATTTATTTTATTTCAAAAACAAAAGAAGAACGTTTCATTATTATTCTGAGAACATAACTATCTTTCCTGATCAGCTCGGCTTAGAATTATTACCGAGTACAATTGTGAGCTGAATCAGTTTTTAATTTCTACATGAGGGTGCCAGAGTCATTAGACCTGCTGAGTCTGCGTCAAACATATTGCAACTCGTAAAATAATAATTATACGAACGGGATTAAAATTCCCGTTAAGTAGAAGATATTCCCCTTTGACTTAATTAAAAAAAAAGAAATCTATTTAGCAAAGATAATTTGTATACTAATTTGATTCTAAATAAAACTAAAACTTAAATATAATAACCCTAAATTTATACACGTACAATGAAAGTATATTAATAACAAAGATTTAATATTTATGATAAATGAAAAATTACAATGTTGGGACGTATTGTGCATAATGATTTTAATAATTTGATTCAAATATTGAAGCAATAGTTAGTTTGTGTCTTATTTTTCTGTGGTACTGTTTTCATCTACTACTCAGTTTGCAAATCTTTAGATCACAAAATTATGGGATAAACATTTCATTAAAATCTCAGTTCATAAAGCTTTATATAAAGTTATGGCCATTAACTTACCGGTAAGTTGATATTTAAATAGGTCATTGATCCTCCGACGTCCAATTCAGTCAGTGGGTAGTCCGCAGTAGTTGTTTTTTTTTATTTAGCTTTACTCCTTCCAAATCTCCGATCAAATTTAGGTAGAGTCAGACGACGAACTAGGTGACTTTTCTCGAGAGAAAGTGTCGGCAAACAATAGAGTTCTACTCACTCATGGAGAGCATTTTCAGTTTGTATCTAAGTGAACACAAATTGCTCAACACTCTCTGGAACAACAAGACAAAGACACTTTTCCAATTTGTCGGCTCCTTTTATATTCCCAGATTCTTTTTAGAAGTTCTGCGTATATTCCTTTTTACCTTTTGTTCTATTTTATAAACTTCCACATTATTTCTCTTTTTTTTTATTACAAAGTCTCTTTTCTCGTTAAGAATTTCTGCCATTTTTAATTACTATCAGAAAGTCATTTCTGATAGCAATCTTTTACCTTTGGAATTTCCTTTCACTATTTGAAACAATTATTCGTTATGCATTTTCCAACATCGAATTTATTTTAATTAAATTATATATATAAAAAAAGAAAAATTAAACTTTCACTGTACATTTTTCTTAAAACAACATTATATTACAAAAAAAATTAAAGATCAGGTTCTCTCTTTTTTTTTATTTAAATGATACACAATATTAAATAGTAATTTGTACTATATATATAAATAAATGGTACAATATATATATATACTACAAAAGGTGTTTATGTTTGAGATTATTTTAATTAAAGATTGGTACTCTGGTTATCTCTCTATATTTTTTATCATGAGGGTACAATAAATTAAACTCTCATTCATTTTATTTGTGTTGTTTGTTTATTTAATTGTAACCCAGCTGGTATGCATATAACTCCAGGGTACACAGCAGATGTCTCCAGTCAACAGGTAAGCTGAAATACAGTGGATTGCTGCAGGCTACAAGTAATGATTGTTAATATAATTTGAAGAACCTGTAAATTAATAAAAGTTTAGCATGGGTGATTAGTGTGTCAATATTATAATTGAAAGAACTGCAATGTTTGTATATAAAATAAATAAACTCCAAAAATGACATTTCATAATAATATTAAGGAATTTTATATCATTGGTGTAGTAAATTAATGTTCACATGTGGAGCACATAGAGAAATATATGCTCATTAATAAGGTAGAAGATGATAAACTAAAGGTAATGATATATTATGGGCTGGCAGGCAAAGATTTTCTGAAAATAGCAAAACAATTTGTGAACCAATGCTACTGAAAGAAATATCATAACCCCCCCCCCCCAAGCTTAGAGAAAAATTGAGGATATACTTCAAACCAGTGACATTTAATAAGTGTCATATCCAAGTTTTAAAAATAGGAGACAAGCACTGAATGAGAGGCATCAGTAGTATGATATAGCATTATAGGAATTAGCGAAACTCTGCAAATTTAGTGTTGAAATGAATATGCTTCTTGGTCAATGTCTATGAGAGATGATTGGCAATAAGTTATGTTAAGTTCTCATCAGTGAAGTAGCCTTGACATTTAAACATACATTGGATAAATGTATAACAAAGAGTTACAAATGAAAGATACCACAAAATTTGAAAACAATGGAGATGTAGCAGCATGTAAAGTGACAGTCAATAAAACTGAAGTTCAGACCTTGAACTTCCAAAGCCCTACAAAGTCTTTTGTATGTTATTATTGTGGTGATAAAGGATATATAAAGAAGACCTGTAAATTTAAAAATGATAAATGCCCAATATGTGGCATAAGCAGTCATTTACAAATCTGTTTGTTATAAAAAAGATAAAAAGTTAGAAAAAGGAAATTACAGCAGATTTCAAATCATAGAAGGAATCACGAGTAAAATTGAAGTAAAAACCATAAACAGTGTAGTGAGTAATGATATTTATTTAAACATACAAATTTTTGGACAAAAATCAATATGAAAATTGACAGAAATGTGGGGTTGTCATTAATTTAGCTTAGAGATTGAACAAAATTAATAAAGAAGGCAAGAAAGAATATAACTATAACAAAAGAAGAGCTTATAGCTACAAATGGAAATGGGATTAATATATAAAGAAAATTAATAGTACCAGTTAAACTGAAGACCAGAAAAAAATTACTGCCATTGTAATTTGTGAAAAAAGGCCTGTGCCCATGGGTATCATTGATATAGTCAAGAAAATACAGTTGGAGTCTGAATTTGAAACAGTTATTCACAGCCACTCAAGTTGGCTTTAACAGAGTTCAAAACAAATCTGAATGACCTACAGCTACTTAAAATGAATAACCCATTACATGTAAATATTGAAAGTTTCCATTCACTCTAAAACCGAAAATGAAAAAAGCTATTTAAGACTTGATCATGAGAAGTATGCTAACCCCAATAGAAGAAGCATTCATGCCTACTCTGGTTGTGACAATTTTAAAACCATATGAGACTGCCCATTTGTGCAGAGATTACCAACTGTCCCTTAACATATAAATAAAGAGGTTTACCCAGTATGGAGGATTTGTAAGACAATAGCTTCATTATAGAATGCAAAATGTTTCATGAAACTTGACTAGAAATCTACATTCTACCAAATTTCAGTTACTAATGGAACAGCTGACTCACTGACAATTTGCACTCAGCTTGGATGATTTAAAGTGCCTTACAAATTTACTATCACACCAAATCTCTTTTAAGTCAAAATGGACAGTTTGGGTCAGGGTATAAAAGATGTTATTGCTTATCTTGATGACATATTAATTAAGGTGAAGATAGAAAATGAATTAGCTACAAGCATGCTAAAAATTTGTGCAGTGTTGGATAAAATGGATGCAAACTTAATTATTTCGAAATGTATTTGCGTAACTAAAGAAATCAAGTTCTTAGGATATATAACAAACACTAGTATGAAGTATCCTATCGTGGATAATGTTAAAGCAGTAAATAATACAACTAAACCAAAACATGTAAACAATCTGGAGGCATTTCTGAGTTTATTATATTTTTATGAGAGTTTTCGAAAAGAAAACACACACATTACAATGCCATTATACCAGTTACTAAAGAAAGGACAATATTGTAAGTTGACTGCAGAATATAATAATGACTTTAATAAAGTAAAGAAACTGCTTATTTCAGAAAATTAATTTGTCCATTATTACAACTGATGCCTTGGATTACAATATAAGAATGGTTATATCTCATCATTGCTACAGAGGTGAATGTTCTATTGCTTATGCCTTCCAAACATTAACAGCTGTAGAAAAAATTATAGTCAGCTGAACAAAGAAACACAGGCAATAATATATGCTGTTAAAAAATTTCACTAGTGTGTTTATGAACATAAATTCAAAATCTATGATGACTATCTTCTTTAATGGTCATATTTGGAAATGTAAAAACTCCAGAACATGCAAGCTAGAGAATTATATATTTGATAAATGTATTAGTCATATATGACTTTGAGTTAATGTATAAACTCAGATAGTAATGAAAATGTCTTGTTAAGGTTATCGCTTAAATGTAAAATTAAAATTAAAATTTCAGAAATAAATTACATAGATACAATTGGAAATAAGCCATTGAATATCACAATAATTACTGAATGGGATAAACATAATACTGGATACCAGCCTGATTGGCTGAATAAACAATCTGAAGATGGATCAAAAGCTATCTGGAATGCATGCAAGTGGTTATCTATTTGTAAAAAATTGTGTATTAAGGATGGATTAAGTGCTTCTATCCCCAGTAGTTAGGAAGCAAATTTTAAATTTGTTATATAAAGAACATCCTTGGAATTGACAATTACCATGCTCTTATGTATGATAGCCAGAGATAAATAGTCAGATTGTATAGACTGTCAAGTGTTGTAAAAATTGTCAGTCTACTGCCATGATGCCCCTAAGGAGTAAGAGCCTTGCGTTAAAGTAAGCCATGGAAAAGATTCCTTATAACCCATTTAATAGAAATATATTTCTAATATTGATAGATTCTTATTAAAATAGATACAATATCAAACAGTTAAGACTATTAGTGCAAAAAAAACACAATGAAGGCTTTAAATGAAATTCATGTGTATCATGGCCACTACAAAATTATTGTTTAATATAATGTAACTAGTTTCATGGCTGAGTTTGTTTAAAGAGTTTGTAACAACTAGAAAAATTTTCAATGCATTGACACCATTGTATCACCCAATGTCTAATGGCCCTTCAGAGAAAGCAAGTGCTAAAGCAAACATATAGTCATATTAATGAAACTTTAGCAAATGCTTTGTTCCATCAACATTTTACTCTATACACAACTAAAATGTTATTCTGTCAAAAATGCCAAAACCACTACAAAGTTGATGTTATTTGTGTACTTGACATTGTGAAGGGAAAATAGTTCCTGCAAGCAAGAAGCAGCATTATTTCAAGACTATTAAGAGAAGTTCAAACTTTAAATATTAGAAGAATATTAAGATACAGAAGTCATTTAAAGGTTGGTATTTGGAATCATAAAAGAACTAAGTGTTAGTGAGAATCAAATGATAATATCACTTCATTAAAAGAAGAAAGTGCTGATACACCAAAAAAGCTGCTAGGCTTAATATTAATTCATGAGGAACATTTATTAGAGAAAAATTATTCATTAAATGAAATGGAAATTTTGCCAGCAGAGAATTTGTCATTTTCAAACAATCTTCATGTGATGAAGAGAAAGTTACCAAGCAGGAGGACAGAAACAAATTACCCTGTCTATACTGTTTGAGAACATAAAATAAAAGTTAAGTTTTTAGAATGATGGTGGGGGAATTGATTTGTGTATAGTGTTAAATAATATATATGAAGATATATTTGTATGTTAATGTAGATAGAGTTTTATTAAGGAAAATAATTTGAGCACAATACTTACATAATTAATCTACCATTCACTATAGCAAAATTTACAAAAAAATTAGCGTAAATTGAACTTAAATTATTTATGCAAATTAACTATATATATACAATTCTTGCATTAAAAAGTAGATGCTAGTAGAACAAGTGTGTGTGTGTGTGTGTGTGTGTAAATGCTTGAAAAATCAGATATAGAAATTTTTTTATTATGAAGTAACGTTTATACAGAAGAACTACATACACTGTAAAAAAAACTGTTTATGTTAGAGTCTGGTTCAATTAAAGATTAATAATTCGTTCATTCCATCATCAACCATTATCAATCCACTGCAGGATGAAGGTCTCTCCAAGTTCAATCCATCTTCTCTGATATTTAGCTTCTCTTCTCCACATCACCCCTGCACACTTTCTTATTTCATCCATCCATCTCACATTTGGTCTCTTTCTGGGTCTTTTACAATTTCTTGGAATCCTGTTTAATATTTCAATTGTCCATCTACTATCATCTCTTCTAGCAATATGTCCAGTTAAACTCCACTTCAGTCTTTTAATTTTTTCAATGAAGTCAGTAACACCTGTTTGTTCTCTTACCCATACATTGTACTTGTTACTCCCAACATGCATCTCTCCATACTCCTCTGAGTGGTCAGAAGTCTCTGTATTGCTCTTCTGTTAAGTGTCCAAGTCTCAGATTCATAAGTAAGAACTAGTAAAACACATAGGCATATTTCCTTGTAGTATCAAGTTATTTTTATCCCGAGTATAATTTTAAGTTATTTGTTCATTTAATTGCGACTGGCTGGTATGAATATATTCTAGGGCATACAGCAATTAACAAATCTGAATCTGTGTTAGATGAAATTAACAAAATATTAAATTCTTATATTTTTATTGAAATAGGCATGTATTTTTACATGTATAATAACATCTTAATGTATGCATATTTGTACATATTCTGTAATTGGAAATTAATGTATAATGGTTATATGCATAAAAATATAATGCTGCTTAATGCTATTACTAGTAATTATAATCAAAATTGAATAAAAATAAAACTGTCAAAATATTAGAAAAATTACAAAATTTATGATAAAATTTTGTAATTTTGCTAATATTCTTTATTGCCATATTTCTATCGTATTTTGATATGTATATATGCAACTTTTTATAAATAAAAAAGATGAGAAAATTAAAAAAGTATTTAGTATATTCACTTTGCATGATATATGTTTAATAATATATCATTTTGTGTGAAATCTGTTTTTATATATACTATGTTTATATATTTTTACAATTGTGTATATATTCATGCATGCATCACGTGTATGCATGTTATTGTACTTTATTGTCTTTTAAATGATTAGCTATAACTATAAAAGTTAGAATACTTTTTAAATAGTCAAAGACAGAGCAATTAATTTTTCAACATTAGGGGAATTCAGCGAGTTTCAAATGATCAACTATAGTAAAATGTGGTGAACTTTAGCTTACATATTATCAGAACATAGAGATCGTCTGACTTCAATCAGTGATTTGAATATATTCAAATGAGTTGTAGATCAGTTTTAAAGTTAAATACTAAAGAATCTCAAAAATTATTTGAAGAATTGATAAAACTAACAACAAATGAAAATTGGAGTTTAAAGATGGTTATAACTGGCTGCAAGAGCAGATACCTATATTTTTATCTTGAATTACGGACTACAGCATAAAATTTTTTACTTGTATTCATTTCATTATATTTAGAATAATGTATGATTAGTGCAGTCACAAATATTTTATCTAAAAGAACAACTGCAAATAGTTAATCACAATAAATACTGCTGACAAAAAATATAGCAAAACATTAATAAATTAATAACGGCATATACCAGGTTCATCCTGCTCATGCAGATTATTTAGAATGCTACTTATGATTTTTATTTTAATATTATTCTTCATTATCTTAATTTTTTGTGTTTAATGACATTATTAGAGTTGATTTTAAAACAGTTTATAACTTCAAAATACAAAGTGTTACCTTTATAGTAACACATTTATTTACTATATTGTAAAACATAGTTAAAAATATGGATACATAAAAAATAAATATGGTTTTAATTTCTCCTTATATGTAAAAACAAAAAATACTTAATTGTAATTATTAATTAGAGAAAATATAACTTACTATTAAAAATTTATCGGCTGAACGTTTTCGAGGAACCATGCCTCATACTCATGCCACGCTACATATTATGGGGAAACGAAAGCCACAATTAATACCAGATTGGCTCAACATCGTTACACATTCAACAGAGCTCAAACGAACAGCAACACATCCTCCGTATTTTTCGAACATAGTAAACAATCTGGGCACAACTTCATACCTGCCAACCCCATTATTTTATGTTCAGAGCCAAATGATTACAGGAGAAAAATAAAGGAGGCATTCTATATTAATAGAGACATCCATGCCATTAACAGAAAGGACACATGCTTCGAGATCTCGAAAAAATGGGCTACGTAACAGTAGCTTATTTGAATATTTACATTTGCATATATTTATTACACTTTTCATGAAGGCTATGAGTATGAGGCATGGTTCCTCGAAAACGTTCAGCCGATAAATTTTTAATAGTAAGTTATATTTTCTCTAATTAATAATTACAATTAAGTATTTTTTGTTTATACATAAAAAATGTAAATTTATCCCTGCATTTTCTGCTTGTTTGTTTAAAGAGATAGATTCCTAGAAAAGAACTGAGTAATTTCTATTCTAAAAAGAAAAATTCAGCCAAATAAGTTGGGAAACCTCTGGAATAGATTATGAAAGCATATACAAGAAATTATGATTTTGGCCAACTGATGAGAGGTAGTTCAGTCTGAAATGTAATTTGAGTTGATTTATTTTTTCTGGATGTTTTTATTTATATATTTCAAGAAAAGTTTTACATCCATTTTGATATATACCCGGTCTCGTTTTATTCGGATTATTTTAATGCAATTTTGAAGTTATGCAATTCATGTTTCTTCTTAATATCTTTTTATGCAGGTTTTCTTTTATGCAATAAAAAAGTTCATATTTCACTATATTTATTAGATATCAAGAAATTTAAATTATTAATAACTTATTTTGACTTGAAATACTTTTTCTTTTAAAAATATAACATTATATTAGCAGCTAATGGGAATATGGCCTGAAGCTGTATTTAGAATCTTAGCTTCTATGTAAATAACCTACTTATATAAATGAGTAAATAATAATAATAGATTTATACTTATGTATAAAAATATGCAATAAATATTCAAAAATTTTAAACTTTTAAAATGTATTTTGTTAGATATAACAGAAATAAATAATGTTTTAGATTTTTGAAATAAAGAATGAAGATTTTATTGATTTTGTAATCTGAAAATAATCTTTCTTATAATAATGTATAATCTTTTTGTTTTGATTGAATCTCATTTTTTAATATAGAAACAAATTGCGAATATTTAAAATTTATTTCAGTAGCAAACAAAAAAGACAAATTTATTATTTTCTGATAAGTAAAAATCAGTTAATCATAGATTTTACGTTGATGTGTGAGACAAAGAAAAACATCAGAAAATGCTGAAATCTGAGTTTCCTGCAATGAACAACCTCTTAAATTCCAATGAGAGCTAAATAGTTATATGTCTGGATATTATGAACTTTATAAACAATTAGTAAAATCATCATCTCAAAGTTTAATCACCAATACATTGTTAACAGAAAACCATTAACACAGCACAAAAATGAAAGTAGCGCTAGTTGTACATCACATCACAAATCTGATTTCTTACCAGTTCACAAATGAACGCATGTTGTAAAATAGCAGTAATGATTAAAATATGTATGAAAAAATGTAAAATTAAATACTTCAGTTAATAAAAAAAGTTTGTCTTGTATTAATTTTTTTCAAATATTTGAAATTTTTTATTAGTCATACTTTATTTTCTTATTTTTTTAATGTGAATTTTAAAGTAATTTTTCCATGTTGCTTTCCTTTTATGCGATTTCTGAAAATTACAGAACCTATTTCCCATTTTTCAAGGTAAGTTAAGTCTATTTTTGTGCAATTTTTTAATGCGAGTTTTCTGCGGAACCTATCTACTGCATAAAATGAGACCCAGGTGTATATATATTGTTATGGTCCACAATACATTGAATGTCCAATTTTGATAGGGTGTAGGCTTATATATTTATTTTTTTAAGGAAAAATGTATTTTTTGATATTTGAAATTACTTAAAATTGTCTTTCTAATGCAAATATTTTCCATGATTAATTTTTCATTTTAATAAAAATCTAAATTTTCAATGTAATAAGAGGAAATATAACTGTTTTTGTATGAGCAAAGCCATTTGTTTTAATTAACACACAATTTGCTTTAAGTAACATGTAATTATAAAAATTGTTTCTAATAATTTTGCATTTAAAAGAGATTAAGAAGAAAATTGTAATTGAAAAATTATTTTTGGAAGTTATTTTATTGTGAAATGTTAGTTAAACAATAATAACAGTAGTATATTTTTTTGTTTTTTATTAATTAAGATTGAAAAACATTTATTTTAATTATGCTTATAAATTTGGTACATTCCTTTAATATCTTTTATAAATTCTAGGTCAGAAGCAAAAAAGGCAGTTTATAATCACCCTCATAATGGTCAGGTTGAGGCTCTCAGAGAAATATGTGTGAGATCATCTAATAGTTATCTATATCATATTTAGTAGCAGATAATGCTTAATTTACCTTATCAAAGCTAAATGTGAATTACAAGCTACAGCAGTTGAATTGTTTGCCCAATTAACTAACAAATTTCTGTAAGGCACCTTATTTATGATGTCATTTTATTTAAAGAGTTTCTAAAAGATAAGCTATCTGTAAAGTCATTCCATATATGTAAAAAGCATAAATGAAGAAAACATAATCGTTATGTATTCTAGTTATTTTGCAGTGTAATTATTCCATCATCTAATATTAATTGTTAAATGTTTTAGAAAAATTTAACTTTTCTCAAATTTTTCAAATACATTCAACTGTTAGAAATAGTACACAAGTTAGTACATAATAGCACTGTTAACAATTGAGTCTATCTGAAAATTTAAATAAAGTTTGATTTTTTCTAAAGACTTTTAATAATTAATATTAGATTATGAAGATAGACCAATATGTAATTAAATTAAAATACCATCATCACAAATTTTTAGACAAACACTATTTTATATATGTATATAATGCACAGAGAGATGAAACTTTTGGTGGAAATTCACCAAATATATGTATCATTTATACATGAAAGCATTATAATGGTGAGTGCCCCTACTATCCCTATCTGGCTTACTGAGATGCCACTAGCTATTTGAACCAAGAAAAATTCATAAAGGAGGCAGACACAGGCAGGTGATATTCAACTTTTATTTGACCGATAGCCCTAGTCATTAAATCATGAAGAAGCTGAGCTTTAAAATAATATTTCAAACTTAAAATTTTTAATTACTGATTTCAAAATAGAATTAATAAAAATAAAATAAGTCACTGTCAGAACTAATTAAGACAAAACATTTACTATGCACATACAATATCAAAACAAATTTGAGGGTTTAAATTTTTTAACATTTATTATTGAATAGATTTCATTTATATTTATCTAAAATTGCACAGATGGATGAAGTTTTATATATTTTAATATTTATATATTTTGTTAAGAACAAATATACTTCATAAAACATGCATTTAAAAGACAAATCTTTTAACTCCAGGCCAAAAGTTTGTGACCAAACCAACATTAGTTTACTGATATAATGACATGATCAATGCAAAACAAGAATGTTACTATAACAAAAATCATGATTACAGTTATTTACGTCTGCAACCTGATATTATTAAAAACAATGATCCTCATCCATTACAGGAATGAGTGTCTGTCAGCAAAGAAATCACTTGAATATATTTGGAAAAGAAATGCTCTATATCAGAGGATAGTGATCCTTGCCAACTTATAGTCCCCATCCAGAGTGTAAAAAAAACAATGGCATAGGAAATATCTTTATTACCATTTGCAACATGATGGCTACTACTTTTGGACTATGCATTTAATTGAGGGATATACTCTGTATACTAATGTGGCACAGGGAATGAGAATCTAATGTATTTTCCCAGATTACATTGACATAAAATACCTGCAAACCCAATCACCAGCATGGATACAACTATGAAACAATTAGCCCCAAATTAACCCTACTAACTGCTTTGGCTTATTAAGCGGGTGTCCTGTGTGTCTTATTTGATTAGTTGAACTGTTGTTTTCTTTTTTTAATGATGTAAAAACCATAAACATGACATCAACAGAAATACAGGCATTTGATACATCTCTAACGTAGCTTTCTAAAGATGTCCTTAACAAAAAAATCCGATGAAATTTGGATTTTTTATTAATTTTTTTCATAACAGGTGCATTCAATTTTTTTTTTAATCAATTTTCTAATTTCCACGAAGCAATAAAGACAAAAAACTTTTACCAGCCTCATGAGTTTGACAAAATGGATTAAAAATATGCCGATCATTCACAAACAAGGCCTTCCATGGAGGCTAAATGTAATTGCAAAATATCAGGCTCGTAAGTATACAATTTTAATTTTTTAATTTTTTGAACAATATTTTAATTTTTTTTAATTATTTGAAAAATGATTTAATTTTTATTAATTTGCATTTGTATTGATGTGTGGGTATATAAATTCTATATTTATTTATGCTCATATGAATTTATATGTACCGTAATTTTGTGTGTTCCGATCAACTTATTTTATAAAAATAATGATTCTCAAAAGGTTTAATAATTTATTATTTATTATTATGTTTATATGGTGTGTTTGTGTTTACAAGTAATGGTTTACAAAACTAATAATCAAATGTACAGAAAGATTTCATTTGCAGGCAAAAAATCAAATTCTGATTTTTGCCTATGCTTTGATACTCATGCTGTGGAGTCACTAGTTTTGTCATATCTTTCATTACATTATTTTCAAGTCTATAGCTAACAAATGTACTGTATGAAAATAAATTTTATCTATGTAATACAGTAAATATAACAAAACAGCATCACTGGTGTGCATAAAGATTATAAACATCACTGATATACACAAAAAAATATAAAATAAAGAGATGAAACTAATTTTATCAGTAATCCAGACAGTAGCCTACAATTTCTAGTTTTATATAGACAAGAAGCCAATTGCTATGATGACAAATGCATATCTATCTTCTGGAAATGATTCATTTTGTATCTTTTATTAGGATGAATCTTTTTCTTATAGATGCCTTTGAGTTTTGGTAACTTTTGGGGTACAAGATAAAATTGAAGAATTCTTATGCAAATACTTTTGGAGATTCTAAAGCTATGGATTATCTTAGGTAAGACATATTATATATGCTTTGAAAGATAATTTTATGAGGAATACAAAATTATCACTGAAGATGTAATTTAAACTTAGTTAATGATGAATTAGAAATTATGAACAAACAATAAAGTAATAATTATGTTGGGTGTTGAAAATCTTTTTTCCTTAAATTTTTAAATGGTAATCATTATTTGTCTTAGCCTTATTGTTTTCCTTAGTTTTTCTAGTTTCTATCAATGTAAAGTTTTTTGCTCTAACATTATTAAAACTGATGTTATTGTGAAAATTGTGTCTCAGGTCAGTTTTTTAAAAAATTCAATATGACGCTGGAGAACATAGCAGTTAAACTAATATAATGTTAATGAGTCTATGCAGCTACTTACATCTAACTTTAAATTATAAATTTAATTGCACAAGAATGGAAATGACAATGGCAAACATGTTATACATGAAATATTTAATAAATAATTTAATTTAAATGTCAATTAACAGATTTTCTTTATGAGAAATAATGTTCAGATTATATTGAAAGTTCATATTTTCTCAAATTAGATAATTAAAAATTCAAATCTCATTTTAAAGTTCATATTTCTCTTTTATTTTAGGGAATCCTCTGTACTGCTGCATGTTTATTGAAACCATTTTTTTATGGTCATTGATTCATTACCCATCCAGTTCAAAGATCATTACTTTTGGGCCCAAATTCGTTTTTGTTATTCTTTGGGAAATGCTATACTGGAGTCTACTTCAGTCAATGCAATGGAGGGAAGTCTATTGCATGACCACTACATTGTGGAGGTCCACAATACAGGTACCAAAATATTTTAATAAAAAAAAAAAATCAATTCTAAAAATAATATGATTCTTCATTTTATATTATTTCTTATCCCTTATCACCAAATTCCAGGATCAATTTCTCATGGCTTAGTGTGGTTCTCATTGGTCATGATTCTTCTCTTTGGACTGTGTGTTCATACGTATCTTTATTGGCTACTTGGCTTTTAGAGTGAGAAACACCAATATTTTCTTATCACTAGTAATTTTTAATTTCTCTTAGCTGAGTTACAATTTGTTAAATGTCTTAAGGCTTGTTTGCCATTACATTTCAATAGAAATTCATTTCCATCCTACTATAGATTAAAAATAACTTTAAAAAAGAAAATAAATTAACAGTTGTCATTATTTTTTACTTTTCTTAAGATAATCTTTTGTTTTTAGATTTTTTAACTTTTCCTTATCACTTTTAACTTTAAATATCAGTTTACCATCTGTGCATTTTAACTACATTTTTTTATATCAATTTAAATAAATTTTATTTATTGATCTTTTTTTTAATATTTTCATTTGAGAACGATATAATGGCATATATGTATACTGTTATAGCATGAATAAAAGAAGTCTAAAGTTGATAGAGAAAACCCCCATCAATTACATATATAGTGTACATCTTATTTGAAATATTAGTTCTAATGAAGAAGAATCTATTATTATTTATGTATTAAGTCTTTATACATATGTGTGAACTATTGATGGAATAAATTTGTTTCAATAAATTAGCCAACTAATGGAAGATAAAATGATAAATTTGAATTCTCAAAAATAATACAAGAATTTAAATTATGTGAAACTTCTTTTAAACTTTCTTAAATTTTATTGTTTAAAATTTTCCTGAAAGTTTCTCTAATGTTTATCATGATAATGATAAATAAAAAAATTTGAAATCTTAATTAATAATCAATATCTTTATAAGAAGTAATTTTATTATGAAAGTAATTTTAAAAGCAAATTAATTAATAAAACTTTTTGCATTATAATATACATGTATATGCAAATATATTTAAATATTATATCTAGATTCAGTATCTTTATAAGAATTACATTATTGAAAGATAATTTTAAGAACAAGATAATTATTAAAGAATTTATACATTATATCACACATGTGGTTGCAAATACATTTACCATTTATATATAAAAATAGTATAGCCTTATATATTTTGAAAGCAAATTGATTATTGATAATTGAAATATCTATGATTGGTTATCTATACATAAATCTAAGAATAATCACTATTTATATTTATTAAAGAGTATTAAATATTGCCTACCACTACATTTCTAATTATACATAAGATAGAAAATCATATGACATTATAATACTAGCCAAAAAAAGCAACAAAATTGTACTAAAATTCTTTCACAACCATGGTTTCATTTATTAACAAATAGATCTTTTCAAGTGAATTTTAATAAAATACATATAACATATATATATATATATACAAAACAAAATATCTTTCACATTATTCACTTCAAGAATCAATTTTCTTTAATTAAAATCAAATAATATCTTCATGAAATTCATAGCCTCAGATTCAAGAAAATTTATCATCAGAGTTTCTTATACTCTTATTATTATTTTATTTTATAAAAAAATAACTTGCATTGTCAAATAATATTTTATGACTTGTATATAGTTCATGAATATAGAAAGATGAGTTATGATATCTCTTTTAAACTCTACTCTTATGAACTTTAACTCTTTCATTAAGACTTAATTTACTTCGATCTCTAAATTTTATGGCAAAAGTACATCAAGAATAAATAGATTTATTATCAATTGACTATTTTGAATTATTTAATAATGAATTTAAATCAAATTACTTCTAGGCCATTTTTATGCCACTCAACCAATTTATAAACTGATGACTTAAATGGTAAACAATAAACTTTATTGTCACTAACAACTAAATCTTTATTATTAAAAAACTTATAGGTATTTTTATTAAATATAATATTTCTAATAAATTCATGATTATAAGCTAAATCAATATAGACAGAAGCAAATTGACTCCTCTGAATATAACTCTTATTTTCAAAATTATTAAGCTTTTTATTCCTATAAGAAAAATTCAACAAAGAAAGTTTTTATGAGTAAAAAACCGATAACTATCTGGCCTATATCGTATTTCTTAATTTTTTTGGCCTAGAAACAAGAACTTAAATAGTTCAAAACAGTCATTTGATAACAAATCTAGTTATTCTTGGATATACTTTATAAGATTTCTTAGAATTGTCTATTAAGTCAAAGTAAATTAAGTCTTAGTGAAAGAATTAAGAATAGAATTAAAAATAGATATAATTCACCTTTAATATATTCATGAACTAAATACAAGTTATAAAATATTTTTTGACAATGCAGAGTTTATCTTTTATCAAAGGAGTAAAATACAAAGAGGAGCCATCAATCACACTGTATCTTGCTGAATTTCATTCGAAAAGATCTATCTGTTAATAGAAAAAATCTTGATTGTGGAAGAATTTTAGTAATTTTTTTTTATCATTAGATTGTAATGTTATATGTCTATTTTATTAAAGAGTATATCTGTCTAATTAAAAAAAATTATAAATTATAATTAGTTGTTACTTGTCATGTATGACTAATTACATATAAGCATAGTATTTACAGTAGTCACTTACAATTTATATTGTACATATTTTTGAACACTTAAAATTTATGTATATGTATGTGTGTGCATTTATGTGTAAAATATATTTGTAACCTATAATTTCAATGTTAGACATATTGTTTTGTTTTAATTTATAAAATATTTAATAGTTATGAGTAAGTCAGGTTTTTATTTTTTATTAATATTATAATTCTCTCATAAGTGTTTTACCCACTTGTAGAGAAGAGATTTTTTTTTTGTCTTACACTTTCAGTATATAGCTCAGCATGCTTTCAGCCTAGTCAAGCAAATTCAGAGCACTCAAACTCACTGGCTAATATTGGAGATGAGTTTATGATATGAACACAGCAAACATTATACAAATTTATAAATGTACATTTTACTTTTTGGATAAAGCAATGCAAGCAACTTTTTAGTTAATTATGTCATACTCCATGCCTCATTTATTTTCCCCTTTTGATAATCTCATTCCGCACACACTACATTAACATTTTTCAGTTTGAAGCTATGGCCAAAATTTATTTCATGTTCAAGGAACTATGACTTAAGACAAAATTCATTTGTCATATGGTTGTAGAAATATTTGTGCTATGCTAATCTTGTGGCAATATTAGCGTGCGATTCCCCTTAATAAACTGTATAACATGTGGAATCATTGCAGTCAATCCTATATACAATATCAAGGGCTTGATTTGGAGGTGGCCTATCTCTGGGTTATCTATAAGCTTATTTAAGTTGGGAGTGGTCCAAAAACTGATGTTGAAAGTGTTAGAACATATGTTATATCAATATCCCAGGCATGAAAAGAAAACATACTACAGTGGTTTGTATTGCTGGAATCTGTAAGGTGAGTGTTTATTCTGGTTTAAAATTTCTTAAGTGTTCTGACCAAAATGTTATTATAGCCTACTGTTATCATGTTTTAATATAAATGTTAATATTTTCTTTACAATCTACTTCAAATTTACATAAACTCTGACTATAGCTTCAACTCCCAAGATGTTAACATAATGTGTGCATAACAAGATGATCAAAAGAGGAAGATCAAAGAGGCATGGTACATTGCTAACAACTCCCATATGAGTAACAAAAAAGACTCGTGTGTGGTTTTGTCCAAAAACTGGAACATATCAATTTATAAATTTGTATGACACTTATTGCATTCATATTATAAACTCATCACAAACCTTTGTCAGTGAGTTTGAGCAATATGAATTTGTCTTAGGCTGAAAGTATACTTAACTATAAACTGGAAGTTTAAAACAAAACAAAAAAAAATTTTCTATGAGAAGATTAAATGCTTATGATAGAATTACAATATAGCAAAAAAAATTAAATATGTATAGAATTATTAATATTAATCAAAATTAATGCATTTATTAATAATTATTTATATTATTGTAATAAATTTATATAATGTTATATGAAGTATTGTTATTTTTAATCTTGTTCTCATATGTTCAACAGACTTTGTAATGCAAAGCTACCTTTAAATAATAATGAAATTTGGTTATTGCTTGAACTACTATATAGTTTTTTTTAGAATTATAAGTAGTACTAAAAGGCTGAGGGTTATCTTTAAAATTCATACACTTTATTTATATTTTTCATGATGATGATTACTAGTTGGGCCAAAATATGTGGTATCAATGGATCTGAGCATTGTTGATGATCAGCATTGTTACTATAATCCCCAAATATTTTTGATGTCAGACTAATTTTATAGTTATTTGATGATTATAAATGTGCATGCTATTTGCTTAAAGATTTGTATTACATCTGATATTACATTATATTTAAATCCTTTAACCCAATCACAAAAAATGGCTGTTGATTATATTCACTATTATTATTATTATTATTATTATTATTATTATTATTATTATTATTATTATTATTATTATTATTATTATTATTATTATTATTATTATTATTATTATTATTATTATTATTATTATTATTATTATTATTATTATTATTATTATTATTATTATTATTATTATTATTATTATTATTATTATTATTATTATTATTATTATTATTATTATTATTATTATTATTATTATTATTATTATTATTATTATTATTATTATTATTATTATTATTATTATTATTATTATTATTATTATTATTATTATTATTATTATTATTTTTTTTTTTTTTTTTTTTTTTATTATTATTATTTATTATTATTATTATTATTATTATTATTATTTAATACATTACAAATGATTTATTATTTATGCTGCAGAGATTAGAATATCAGTGGAGGTTGTCATTACTTATTTTTATTGTTATGCCTTTTTTCATTCTGTTACAATATATATATATATTAAATAATAATTTGACTGCCCTCTAGCTGCCATGTTCAATAATTTTTTACAGTATTTATTATTCAATATTAAAATATTATTTATCATTTCATATATAGATGGGGGGGTGAGATTTTAATCAGCTTTACACTTTAAAGGCTGTCAATCATTGTATTTTTTGTTCTGTTACACTTGACCATAGTGCTTCAAATTGTAATGTTGGAGATTATTCTAAAGGTAAAATATATAAGTATTTATTTATTTATGAACTTCATAGTGTCTTAATTATAAATATTATCATATAGTAGGATATACTTTTATGCAAAAGCCATGAAAATGTTGTTTTTGCCTATTTTTCATATAGGTCAATATAAGATCCTTTAAGTACCAATACATGATAGATATCTTAGCCATAACTGTAACAATGAAATTACTCATTTTACATTATTTCTCCTAGATTCTTTTAACTCCTTAATGATTTTATCTTTCACAATTCTTTTTCAAACATATACACCCTAAGCATTAGTCTAAACTATAATATCTGATCTTTACTGATAGGTAATGCATTGATTTCATTATCAGCTAGCCATTTTTTTAATATGCTATCTGATGAGTGATTACTTTAACTTATACTTTTCAACAGACTATTTCTCAAATGTATTTTTTTCACTACTTTTTATCATTTACATAACTTAAATACCATGTTCAAACTCACTTTTATCATCAAGACATTTTAATTTCGATACCTCAACCCAACAGATAGATCAATTATAGAAAAAATGGAACATCTTTTTCAGTTTCATGAAACAGATTTATTGAATTACTTTGAAATTGTATCCATAACATTCAAAAACCCAACAATTGATACTCTTTGCTAACATGATTTTGCTACTTTGACAAATTGTTTTAAACTTTAGTGTCAAATTACTTTGGATTTATCAGTTGATGTGATTCTGCTACAAAATTTCAAAGATAATATATCAACATCTGGTGATTTCAAACTTTCAACCAGCTTTGTTTACACAAAATAATCCTGCCTCATTCCCATTTCCTTGATATTTTATATCAGAAAAACACTATCAGATTGTCATCTTATCTCTAGTAAAATGAGGTTTTTCACTTTTTTTTTATTTACTAAGCACAACGCAGTCTTAACTACTAGCTTTAAATATTAAAATTAAAAATGAAAAGCACTTTTCATCATTCTACTTTATAAATATGAAGTGTTATTATTTAATGAAATAGATGGTGTGATTACTTTGACATTTTCACAATGTAACCAACAGTTACTGTAGTATTAAAAGTTGACCTAAGCAACAATGTGTTTGTACTTCAAAACTACTGAATATGTTGTGAAAAGCATTTATTTTACCATCATTTATTTAGCAACTTATTAGAAAATATCTTATTTTGCACAATAAAACAATAGTTTAAAATCAAGTATCAACAAATCTTACTGTAATAAAAATAAACACTCCATTCTGTCAATAAAGGCTTTTATTTTATTTTGTTTTAATCATGTCAGTCAAAATGATCAAGTTGTCACATAATAAATAAGAATTCTACAATGTTTAATTTATTATTTTTATTTCTAATGGTGGGATTTAGATTAATGTTTCCAAGTTTTGATATAGTTTATTTGCTCTTTCATAGAGAGTAACAAAAAACAAAAAACTTTGCATTTAGTAAATATTAATACTTTCAGAAGCAATAATTTTCTTTATTTATTCTGTTTCAGAGTCATCAATGGACATTTGTAGGTGCACATAGGTCAAAACATTTGAATAATAAAAGCCCCTAGCCAAAATATTATCTGAAGAAAGATGATATAACAAAACCATCTGGTGTTTGTTGAATACTACAGTTTACAATAAATGTTTGTAGAGATAAGTAAATTTGTTCATTAAAATACTTTAAAAAAAAAAAATTAACACCTATGAAAGGTAACTTTCAATAAAACATAGTTATATTATCGTACCTAACATTTGATGACTTCACAAAAATTTATAATGAACGCAAACTTCAATTCATTTATATCTTCTCAAGAGCAAAATTCTACACAAAAAGAGAGAGACTAGAAAAGTGCTAACTATCCCTAGATACCCATTATCTTGAAAAAAATAAATACTCTTAATTTATTAATTAAATAATATGAACTCGTGTGTTTGGTTAATATTCTGTAATTCAATACTAGTGCTATAAATGCATAAACATATAGCTAATATTTAATATCTTTAAATCATAAGCTGAGTGCTTTTGAGAGTCACAGCTCTCATAATCATAGCACTTTGTGAAGTGACTGTATAATGTTATGCAAATCTATGCAAAGTTCAAGTATTTCATTTCCTGGATATAGAATAACATGTTTCCTTTCTATTAATGGCATTGCTGTCTATTACCATTCAATGCAACAAAAATATAATTTATTCATTGAATTCACTATATGCTATTATGTTATACATTGTTAAGTTTTTTAAAGTTAGGATTCTTTTTTTTTTATTTCATAATGGAAATTAGCAGCAAAAAATTCAATTAGGAAAAATTAGAATCCCAGCTATTAAAAAGATCATTAGATATTTTAGACAGTTAATTGAGACTTGATTGTCAAACAGAGCATGACATGGTAACAGATATGTCTTAGTGTGTTTGTAGATGCAAATCTTGTATTTTCTGATGTCACTATTAAAGATCAAACTATGTTTAATGTCTTCAAGATTAATGCAGTTCAATAAAATTTATCATGGCAGGATTGATAAAGAAAGATCTATTCATTAGAGCAAGATATGCTGAAAAAACATAACCACCCTCATCTTAAAAATAGATATCAATGTCTGGTTTTTGAATCTTGCCTAGAACTTCTGGAAGTATCAATGACCAAATAATTAATTAGAAAATGTCTATGTTTCCAACAAATTTCTTTTTAAGAATTGCCTTCTTTAGAAAAATTCTCTGACTTGTTTTTGAAGAAAGTCCTGACTAGTTTAATACAATTGTAGAGCATAAGAGGATCCTTTGGTCAATTTTAGTTCTGGCACATAAAATCCTTATAAACTTCTGAATAATAGAGCCACTCAATTTGGGGATAAAATGTCAGCCTATGAAGTATAAAATCATCAGATTGATTCCAGTTATGACATATAGGACTCAAGTCATTCAATTCAAAGAATAATTCTAAACCCATATTTACTGTATAATTCTTTAAATAAAAGTTGGTCATATTTATTTACATTTTAATTAATTTTAGATATTGCAGTCACACTTTTCTTATTAAGTTAAACTTAATAACATTGTTGTATTATATATTGATTTGCATAATTTAGTAATTTATTTAAGTAAAGTTTCGGCAACTGGTGCAATTATTATGATTTGCAAAAATAACTTCTAGACCTATAATGACAGTAATTAGATCTTAAAATGTTAAAACTATCAAGCATATCAAAGCAAAATTTAAAAATTCTATTTCAGGTAGAAAGTTCTATAGTAATTTATTTCTGTAGTAAGACGCGCTAAAAATAGCATAATTGCCAAGAGACTGACTTCTTGTAATGCACTGACAAAAATTCTTACTTTTAATTGCAGAAATTTGTGTTGAGGCATTTCTCCTCTCAATCAGTCAATGCACTAATGTTTATGATCAACCATCATTCATGCATGATTTAACATGTTGGTAGAGCAGCAGAATCCGAATTGCAAAATCTTCAGTTCAATTCCAGTTTTGTGCTCAAACTTCAAACAATAAACCCATTGATATCTTGTTAAGATATCAACAATAAACCCATTTGATTATTTTTAATTCATATATTGGAAGTTAAATCCTTCTCCATCAACTTGATATTGCATTTGAAACAATGTGTTAAAATGGCAAATTTTGGCAGCAATATCAGGTTCTAAATTATTTTCTAATGAGCCAATAGCATTCAGACTCTAAAATTGAATAGGAGCAAAATGGACATGCTTAACCTTGATGTCATCCATTCTATTTAAAAATTAAAACACATATATTTTTCCAATAAAAGAAGATGATGGTTAAATTGTGAATATTGAAACTATGCAGTAGGTCATTGCATTTATATATATCAACAATTTGCACTGTATCATGGAAACGATTGTTGTCACATAAACTTTCTATTGAACCCATACTACAAAAAAAATGCAAAATAAGAATAATGGAGTAAATTAATTGCAAATCAGAATTATCAACTTCACTGATAAAAAAAAAAAATAATGATAAAAAATTAAAATAATCATTCCCTATCAAAAATTAAATACAGTATTAGCAACATTTCTGTTAGTTTCTAGGACAAAATTATGAACCATCCAAGCAATAATAAAAACTTTTTAAAGTAAAAGTATGCAGTTAAGCCCAGGAGAGATTATGAAGATTATCAGCTAAATATGATTTAAACTTTCAAAAAGTTAATTAGATTAAATTCATTATGTTCTAGTCTCAACATGGAAGAAATATTTAAAAGTTCAACAAAAAAAATCATTTAAGATTAGGCTAGTTATAATCTAATTAATATGGTGTTTATTATGTGTAGACCTGGTCACAATACGGATTATATTCCATTCTATACTTTGTAAATAATGAAAAAATAAAAACTTTTTTAATTAGACATCTGAGATTTTTGTAAATTTTCATATTAGAAAGTTTGTAGTCACTACAAGTTTATAAAAATACTAAAATTAAAAACTGATTTAATATTCAATACAGAAATTATAGCAATAACTTTTAAAATATAGCTTAATGTCAGTCTAGATGTACATTTTGTCTAATATCAAACCTTTATAACAAAAAAGTTACATGAATTTGTAAATTTATAGTCCTTAGTAATTAAAACAGACAAAACTCTCTATATAGTACTGCCATTCGTGCAAGCTAGAGTAATCAATGAATACCTAAAGGCTTGTGCATAAAATCCCTATCTAGTGCCTACTCATCCAATATCCCCAGACTAGTTTCTAGCTTGTGACTTTCGTCAATGCAGAGCTTTGTATCTGAGAGCACTACATCTAGATCTTAGGATCCAATGTAACCCTCCAGAAGCCACCTTTTACCTCTATTTAACTACAAAACTATGAGAATAAAATTGAAAACACAATAATATTTTCAATCCAAGCTCATTACTTTATATGGTCATATAGATCTGAACTCAGTTCACTACCCATACATTATAGTGTCTTTGTTTTTTTAATAACCATAGACACCACTATCCTATTAGGCAGGACTGGTATTAAACCACTAAACATCACATGATCACTGTTTTTATGCTTGCTTATAATTTATTAAATAAGCTAGAAACTAGTCTGGGATATTGAATGAGTAGGCACTAGATAGGGATTTTATGCACAAGCCTTTTGGCATCCGTTGATTATTCTGGCTTGCACTGAGTGGCACTATTGAATGGAGAGTTTAGACTGTTTTAATAACAGTTATGAGCAAGCATAAGAAATGGTGATCATGTGATGTTTAGTGGTAGTCCTTAGTAAACTATATGAGTTTCTAAAAAGTCTATAAAATAGCTATAGCTTACTATATTTCATATTCTAATGATATTTTCATAAGAGCGAATAGAAATAATTAAAACTTTACAATATTTTTAAAGAGTTATTATTTTTTTATAAAGAAACATTGGAAGCATTCTTATTTCATCCATTAAAATATTTGAAAATAGCAATATGAAGGCATGAACAAAAATTATTAATTATCTGAAAGCTGTATCAGTAAATAATCATTTATTAGATTAATTCGCTACTGAAAATCATAGCCATCTCATCTTACACTGATATGGAATTTGATTGGCTTATAATATGTAGGTTTTCTTATCAAGTAAAAATAATTATAGTAACATTGATGATGCTTACTGTCTTCCTATTTTAAAACTTCTTACTATTTATATCTGTAGCAATTTTGTTATGTCCAATTACGGATTAGTTAATGTTAGCAAACATTTTCTTGAAACTGTTTCATTTCTGGTAAAGTGCTTGTAACTTGTGAGAAAGACTAAAAATAAACTCATTACTAATTATAATAAGCCTCTAAAAATTAAACAGCTGAACAAAAAAATAATTATAAATTTGAATGCATAATACAAATATGCTTCATATTTTGAAAAAATACATTTAAAGTATTTATTAAGGGTGTTCATATCCTTATTTTTCTTTAGTGGTCCATTTTCAGAATTTCATTTGCTAATAGTATTTAAAAGTAATTGAGGAAGAATGTAGATTATACAATTGTACTAGGATTGAAATGGACAGGCATTTCCCTTTGACTTAGTACTTCATTGTTCTTATCAAAATGTATTACAATGAATCTTTCCATTATTTTTGATAAATTACAAAATAATTTTAATCTTTTACAAGTCAAAAAGAATTATTTAATAGCAAAATTCATTTTTCCTTTTCTTCTTATTTTGAAGAAGAGTGGAGAAAAGAAAAAAGATGAAGAAGAATGACAAAAAAAATATATCTCATTACAATATTTCTTTTGATTAATTTACATATCAATATGTACAAAAAATTTTCCATAAATCTTTTGGGAATATGTCTATAATAAATTTTATGTACTTATTTGTAAGAAAAAAGATACACCTGGGTCTCATTTTATGTGGATTTTTTTTAATGCAATTTTAAAGTTATGTGTTAAAGAAGTTTATATTTCACTATATTTATTAGCTATCAAGAAATATAAATTATTAATAACTTATTTTGACTTGAAATATTTTTTCCAAAAATATAACATTATATTAGCAGCTAATATGAATATGGTCTGAAGCTATTTAGAAACTTAGCTTCTACGTAAACAATCTACTTATACTTATGAGTATAAAAATATCGCAATAAATATTCAAAATTTTTAAACTTTTAAAACATATTTTATTAGATATAACAGAAATAAATAAATATTTTTTTAGATTTTTAAAAATAATCAAAAATACAAGAATTTTGTTGATTTTGTAAACTAAAAATAATCTTTCTAGAAATGATAATGTATAATCTTTTTTTTTGGATTGCGATGTCATTTTTTAAATATTTATAAAAACAAAATGTGAACATTTAAAATTTATTTCAGTAGTAAACAAAAATACCTATCAAATGAAGTCAAATTTATTATTTTCTGATAAGTAATAATCATTTAATCATATATTTTATGTTGATGTCTGAGACAAAGAAAAATGTCAGAAAATGCTGAAATCTGATTTTGTTGCAATGAACAAGCTCTTAAATTCCAGTGAGAGCTAAATAGTAGTTGTATGTCTGTGTTATGTATGTGTATGCTTATATTTTCTTTTATACACATATATACCTGGAGAAACTTTTAGACAGAAAAAAGTTATGAGTAAAAATGTATCTTTAAAAGTTTTGAAATATTTTTACATATAACTTTTCTGTCTGAACATTTCTCTATGTATATATGTGTATAAAAGAAAATTTAACTGTTAGTCATTATTAACACATTTGAAGTGTGTTATATATAGAGTTGCACTAGTGGAAGTGCATTCTCTTAACAGTTTAGACATAGCAGTCTGGATATCATGAGCTTCATAAACAATTAGTAAAATCATTGTCTCAAAGTTTAATCACCGATTACCTTGTTGATAGAAAACCATTAACACAGCACAAGACTGAAGGTGCACTAGTTGTATTTCCTCCTGTGATGAATCTGATTTCTTACCAGTTCACAAACAAACCGCATATTGTCAAATAGTGATAAGGATTAAAATATATATGAAAAAATGTAAAATAAATTACACAGAAAAACATATTGTTTTGAATAAAATTAAATATTGTAGTTAATAAAAAAAGTTTATCTTGTATCAATTTTTTTCAAATATTTGAAATTTTTTATTCCTCATACTTTATTTCCTTATTTTTTTATGTGAATTTTAAAGTAATTTTTCCTTGTTGCTTTGCTTTTATGCGATTTCTGAAAATTAAGGAATGTATCCCCCATTTTTCAAGTTAAGTCTATTTTCGTGTGATTTTTTTAATGTGGGTTTTCTGAGGAACCTATCTATGGCATAAAATGAGACCCAGGTGTAATTACTAAAATAAATATCTTACATTATATTTTTGATAATATAATGTAATGTTCATGGCCAATATTATCACTACAATCTATTATTTAAACTGCACTCAAGGTTCTTTCTATTTTCTTATTAAATTTGAACGTTATTACTTTACAATATACTTTCATTAGTTCAATTAGAATTCTAGCTAGTATTTTAGTTTTTATTATCTTTATCTTTTATATACTAATTATTTGGCAAATATATAGCATTTCCTACATTAATATTTGTGTGTATTAATATCACATCCATTTTTTACAAGTTAATCTATATTTATTATATATTTTTAATTATTCTTTTAAATTCTAATATTAAATTTTTATTATTCTTTACATTAGATTTATATAAATTTGTATATTGTTTAAAATGTTATTTTCTATTTGAAACAATGATTTACTATTTATTCAAATCAATCTATCACTTGAAAACTAAAGAAAACCAACAATGTCAAACTATAAAAAAAAAAATAGGACCATGTCCCAGAAAAGTTTATCAGCCACAATCAACTTTCAAACTAATGCCAACTAGCATTTATCAAAAATTCAGCATTCAACAGGAGGGGTAAACTATGTGTCCAAAATTTAATACTTATGTTGCTGTTATAAATAATATCTTCCTACTTTGTGATGATATTAACTGTTTCAGTTTTGTCAAGCGTTGGTGGTCGAGTGGTTAGCACAGCCACCTTACAAGCAGTTGTCCTGGGGTTCGCTTCCCGGCTGACACTTTGACACATTAATAAAGCTGTTTCAGTTACATTTGTTTATTTGTAGAAAAGTTAAGATTTGAGAAAGCAGACTGCCATATAAAATAGCCATTTTTTAAGTGATCAGTTAATCAAGTTATTGATTTTTCAACAATTCATTCTTATTGTTCATATATCACTGATTCTTAAACTCTGCCCTTTCATTCAATTTTTGTGTTGTGTGTTTTATATAATACTTTATTATCTCTCTTCTTTTTTTATATAGATTTTTTATCTCTTTTTTTTTATTTAAAAAACCATCTACATGACTGAAAATACAAATATAATCAGTTGATTTGTTTATTATTATTATTAGTTAACTGAAAATAACCGGAAACTTTCTTATAATTTTCTAATTACAAAATACAGTACTACCAAAATAACTTTCTGAATGTTCAAGAAATCTAACAGTGAATATTTTTGTTTAGTGTTAGATTTTTATTCAGGAATTACGTTTTTTTTATCATTTGTAGATTATTACCATCTAAAATCTTCCATAAGAATCACGGATGATATTAATTAATGGTTCTTAAGTTATTTTCAACAAACTACAGTTGAAGTATATTAGTCACTTTTAGATATAGTTGCTAAAATTAGCTGTTAAATGGCTTGTTGCAATCGCATAGAGTATGTGTAATTAAATGAAGAAAAACAAATTCATAGATATATACATAGAAGAACATCCATACGTACATGCTCTTCAATTAATTAGGTCATTTACTTTTTTAAAATGCATTTAATTTGTTCTATGATCACATGTAATTCTATTTAAAATTTTCACATACGAATATGAGTACAATTGTGATAGCAAAACTTAATTAGCATCTCTAAGCATGATCAATTGTATATACTTCCCCATTAAGTGAAATACCATTTTCTTTTTTATTTATGTATAAAGGTCTTTTCATTCAAAAATAACTATTACAAGAGAAAAAAAAGTCAAAACTAGAAAATAATACACTGCATATAAGTTTTGGAACAATTGTACAAACCCAACCAAAAACATATTCACATATAGAAAAGCAGAAAGGAGTTTGTTGTAAATAAAAAGGGAACCCGTTGATTCCTGTTTGAGGCCTTAAAATTCCTCATGTCCACTCCGTATATTCAAGTCATTGCAGTTGCTATTATTTTATGATTATTTGTACAGGATTTAAACATGGGCATACTATTCACCAACATGTATTGGTCAGTGTGGTAAATTTATTGGATTTTACTTTGAAGTTTAAGATCAAGAAACACCAAAGTTTTTCTTCTCAATTGTCTGATAGCTCTTAACTGAAATATCAGCTGTTTTCTTGAAAGCAGAATATATATGTAAAAAAAATCTTTTTGTTTTTAATACATATTTATAACTATGAAAGACAACTAAGTTATAGTTTTTATTTCCAGGATACTGTAATGTCATGAGCCATGATAGCAGTTCAGGACCAAAAAGAGAGTGCTAAAAATACTCTAATTATGAATTGAAGCCGCCATGTAGTGATGACCATTTATATAAGTATTTACAACTGCAGATTATGTCAAGTGAAGAAATATTACAAGAATTGGAAGATGAACTGTCTAATATTAAATGGGACATTATTGGACTTAGTGAAATTATAAAAAAGGTGAAAAAATAATTTAAAAATTAGATATGTACTATATGTACTACAAAGGAACAAATATTGGAAGTACAAGTGGAGAATTTATTATAAATCAAAATGGGTAAATGGCATTATGAAAATCAGACAGAGTGGCAAGATTAGTAATTCAGCTTAATGGAAGATAAAATTCAGGTTAATACCACAAGTTCTCATTGTGAAGAAATAAATTTATATATAGAAGTACAAAAAGCTTTTGATTAGATCAAATACTTTAAAATTGTCATGGAAGACTTTAAAACTAGGATTTCTAAACAATTAAAAAATGAAAATGCAATGGATACATTTGGTTATGGTAATTAAAATGAGAGAGGACATGAATTTGTGGAGTTCACAGAAAAGGAAAAACTTTATATTACAAATTCTTTCTTTGGTAAAAATGCAAAATCGAAATGAACATGGAAGCATTCAAATGAAGGTATAACAAAAATTGAACTATGTTTTGACTAACAGAAATATGCATTACAAATATGATAATGTTCTTAATAAATTCAACACTGGGCATGATTATTTATTGATGAGATGTAAGACACATTTAATGTAAAATGAGACAAACAACAAATTATTAAGAAAAATAATATTCCTAGTTGATATTCCTAATCTTCATAAACATTCCAATGAAATTAAATTAGAATCTGAAAATTGGTTTAAAATGTTAATAGATTTTGAAAATGGTTTGGATTTAAATGAAATCAATAAGAAGATAGCTGATAAATGATTCATTAGAAGGTTAAGAATTACAAATGTGCCTTGGTCAAATTATTAATACAGATGGAAGCAAAATTAATCACAATAATCATAGAGGTAACTTGGGATAGAGTTATAAACAGTTCCAAAGCCTTTGTCTTAAAAATGAAAATAAAATTATCTTTGCACTTTACATAAGGCTTTTTTTATTCAATTATGACACAGTTTTGACTTTGTAGTGATCTGCTTCAATGTTATTATTTTAATTAAATAAGGAAATTTAAAATAACAGTTCTAAAAAAGACTGTTAAACAGTTGATATTGTCAGATAATTGAAGAAAAATGAAAAGAGAATGATTTTTTTTACATTTAATATAAACTATGTAAAAAAAAAAAGTTAACTGAACTTTAATTACTTAATCATGAGTATAGCAACAGCAAAAAATAATGTCCAGGCAAAACTAAAATACATTATCAGGAGAAAACAATCAACAAAATAGTAAATAACAGTAGATGGAAAGTTTAATGATAAATTTAGTGTCTATATTTCAATAAGTATTTCACTTTTTGCCAAAGTTTCATATTACCTTTAAAAAAGTTAGATCCTTTTATACTAAAAAAGTGACACTATAAAATAGGTGATTTTCTCATCCAAAATGTGAAGATATTGGCTATTATAAAAATCTTGCCTACCAATGTTATAAGCATTAATTTTAAAAAAATATATTTAATAAAAAAAATTGAAATTTGGTCAATTCCTAATAATGTTTTTTTTTTTTTAGCACAAGCAAAGGATTTTTTTTTTTGAAAATGTGTATAACATTGAGAATTAATCAAATTCACATGGTCACATTTCCTATACTAGCACATTAATTGTTGATAAACAGAGCAAAACTCTCCATACAGTATTGCCACCTGTGCTAAACAGGTGGCAATACTGTATGGAGAGTTTTGCTCTGTTTATCAACAATTAATGTGCTAGTATAGGAAATGTGATCATGTGATGCTTAATGGTTTAACACCAATCCTGCCTAATAGGATAGTGGTGGCTATGGTTGTAAAAGAGCCAAAGTCACCAAAATGTATGGGTGCTGAACTGAGTTCAGACCCATATGACTATATAAGCTATTGAGCTTAGATTGAAAATATTTTTTATGTTTTCAATTTCATTCTCATAGTTTTGTAGTTAAGTAGAGATAAAAGGTGGTTGCTAGAGGGTTGCATTAGATCCTAAGATCTAGATGCTGTGCTCTCAGATCCAAAGCTCTGGGGATATTGGATGAGTAGGCATTAGATAGGGATTTTATGCACAAGCCTTCTGGCATCCATTGATTACTCTGTTTAGCACAGGTGGGAATACTGTATGGAGAGTTTTGCTCTGTTTATCAACAATTAATCAAATTATTGAGATAATAGAAAATTTATCAATATTTTATGTTTTTATATAAGAATTTTGGAAATGCAAAGTAATAAGGAACATAATTTGTATTTATAAACCAATTAATCTACATTCTAAATGCAAATGTTAATCTATTTAATTAAAATTTTAAAATAACCTTTTTTTTTGTTCTAAGGAAAAAATATTTGGTACTTGACTATTAGTCCTGCAACATGGAGCATGTATTAGACATGCTATGCCTTTTAACATTCATATCAATTTACTGATAACTTTGTAATCTTGTGATCTGACCAAAAATGTGTACATAGTTCTTGTACCGATATTTTTTGCAAGATTTGCAATAAAGTAATATGTACACAGATCTTGTACATGAGTAAGAAAATCTTTATCAGACAAACTACAAGCTCTTGTCAAAAGATTTTTTGCTATAGAAAATATATGAGCATGATGATAAGAATTAAAATTAAGAAATCTGTTTGAATGGGTGGATTTTCTGTAAACATATTGATAAGGAGTCATCACATTTTCTTGCAATCAAAACATCTAGAAAAAAGGGGATTTGTTATTTTCCACTTCCATAATAATCTTAATATTAGAATACCAATTATTAAGAAAAACAAGAATTCAAAGTATCAATACCATGAGGTCATATAACAAATGTATTATCTACATTATCTGAGCCAAATAAGCTTTCAAAATTATTTGTGAAGAAATCAACAATTACAGGTGGCAATGGTGATTTCATCAAAACATTGTGAAGTAATCAAAAATAATACATAGCTTAAGCCAAAAGCCACTTTATTTACAATAATGGCACATATATATAAACATATATAGGGAGTATATGTTTATGTGGAATTCAGATAATTCTCTTTAGAATTATTTGAATTGCACAATGCCTAAGATCATCTTTAAAATCCACATACTTCACTTTACTTTATAGATTTGATAATTAGTTTATTGATGACCAGTACATTCAAGATATCAGATAGTCTAGACTCTAGAGCATTGTTGATGATCAGCATTGATATAAAAATCATAATATTTTTTATGATTATTATTATAAATATTTTAGCATTTAGATAGATGTGTGAAATCAAAATATTGATGATTTCTTTTATAATATGTTTTAAGTAAGGCATTGCCTAGAATTTAACGGTTGACAACCTATGGCACATGTGCCAAGTGTGGTATGCATGATGATTATCAATGGCACTCTGATTGAACTGAAATAATAAAAAAATATATATTTTAACTACAGTACATGCATTTTATGTGATAAATGGGATGGAAATTTTTTTTTTCTTCAGAGAATGTTAATTTTGCCTGGATTTTTTTTCCCATGGTCAATTGTCCTTTGCTGCTTTTGTGTGCAACTGTGTGTTTAGAGTATATAGATTTTAAGTTTTGATGTGTTTACTTGAAAAAAAAAAGTTTATAATTAATGAAAGTCGGGTTAATGTATGAACAAAATATGCAAATATGTGAGACTTACTAATATTGTTTGGATCTCAAAGAAGTTAAAAATCATTGGATTTTTTTATTTTAAATATCTATTACAACAAATTTATCATAGACCAAGATTCCAAATATTCATAGTTTTAAAGAAAAGAAGATTATATGAAAATCTTTCAATTTTGAGGTGATTTTTTATATCACAAAAATGAATTTCTTTGAAACATTTTTTTTTGTTATAAAGTTCATTAATCAGCTTTTTAAATTGAATCATTGAAAGCTAAATGTGTTCTCCCCATTCTCAATTACTGTACATTAATTGGAAATTTGGTAAACAATACACATTTTTTTAAGCACCAAGGAGATGAATTTTCTCCATGTCAACGGAAACTTTAAGCATGTCTTTCATATGCAATAGAATTTAACAAAACATTGCTCATATGATACCATGTATTTTTAATAATTGATTGATCAATAATATAAGATGTGGTTATAATGAGCTTCAAAAGTTTATAATATATAATTTTGAACACCATTATAATAGGATCAATTTTGATACTATATATAATAAGATTGGTGTCAGCAGACTGAATAATATTGTAACATAAGTGTGGAATGATACTATTAAAAGGTTGCAGACTCCTGGGATAGATGATGATAACCTAGATTGTAAAGAATCTCTTTTCAATTCCAATTACAAGGGATAACTGTTGATTATTAATGATTAATGCTGGTGAAGCTATATATAACTTATAATTATTTATATTATTTCTAATATTAATTTTTGCTTACGCCATTTAAAGTGTTATTTTTTTAGGATGATGGTTTTTCATATCCCATGAATGACACTCCACTCCAAAGTCCGTTTATTCCATACTGTTCAATATTTACATGCATGTTATATATATGTTTATATAAACTTTAACATTGTTAGCTTCTTTATTTCTATCTTAAATACAATATACATAGCTCTATTCTGATTGCAAGCCAAAGTTTTATAAAAATGTAATATTATTATTTCGATTTCAATCATAAGAAGATAAAAGTAAGAAATATTTTCTCTTCAAATAAAACATATAACTATAACTTGGAACTTGCTTTAATAACTTTTCCAAAAAGCATTCATGTTTATCATTTAGCAACATGTAAAATGAACGTAACTATCAAGAATGCACAATCCTTTTTATTAACATACAAATGATCATTAAAGCTTGTGTTTATATTCTTTTATAAGTGGATACTCTTCTCTCAAAACAATAATGACTTAAAAATTGTTAATATTTTCAAACTATTTGAATATCTTGCAAAAGTGAAATCGGCACGCAATCACGTGATCAGTTATTTATAAACATTTCTGACATTCTACATTTATCAACCTTTCTTTAAAATATTTATACAAACAATTACATGTGCTATTATATAATAGTTTAATTTTTCTTACAAAGTATTATGATTATAAATTCACTTCTGTTACTGTAATAATATATATATGTTAATATCTAATAAATAATTATATTGCTTCCTTTCTTATACTGTATATCTTTTTGTGATTGAATAAGACTCTAATTTCATTTCTGAATTTGATTTAAAATATTTACTACTTCTTAAAATAAATGCCAGGTTGAATGTTGGCATATGAATGTTTATAGCAATTCATCTGAGATACATTTTACTTTAAGAAAATTATTTTATTAAAGAAGTAGATTTGTAAATCTGATATCTCTACTTTTCTTTAACATTTTAATTAGAACTTAATCTAGGAGAGCCAGTATATTTAAAATTTTCTAAAATGTTTACAAATTTAGAATAAATCTTATTTATTTAACTTAGTATCAATGAATTTCCTTTAAAAGAAGGTTATTTTTAGAAATTAATTTTAATCTAATCTTAATTAAATAGAAAAATAATTTACATTACGATCTAAAATTACTCCGAAATAGTATGGGATATAATTGTGTTTCAGTCTATTATTACAAAAGATTATATTCAGACTATATTCCCTGTTGTTTAAATGAAAAATCAAGCATATTATCTGCATTGTATTAGGAATAAGATGACAGTCTTTGAAAAAGATTTTTTATCTTTTCTTATTCTTGTTAGAGAGTTTTCTATCTCAGGAAAGAATCTCTTTTAGGATATTAAAGAATTATGAGCATAAATAAATTTCCTGAATTTTGTTCAGAAAAATAATCTTGAATAAATAAAGTGATTGAAAGAACTGAATCCTGGAGAACACCATTCTGTAAAATTCTGTATTGACTATGACTATTATTTAGTGTCAGTTGAATTTTTCCATTGGGAATATTTTGTCAAGCAAATTAATGGTTTTCTTATATTTAAAAATTGTTTTAAATGTTCAAAAAAGCATTATATTTTCAAAACAGTATTATAAACTAATGTTAGATCAATAAAAGTAGAAAAAGTTTATAATTTATTTTGAAAGCCTTTCGAATATAAAATATTAAGATAAAAAATGTATTTACAGTAGCTTCTTCCTGAACAATTCTAGATGGCTTCAACTACTGGCTAAATTTCTTTTAATATGATTCTTTCAAAAAGTTTATAGCAACTACATAATAATGATATTGAATGGATCCAAATTAGATTGATTTGGTTTTGTAAAATTCTACAGTTTTGTTTTTATGTCAAATTTTTAAAATTATTTCTGTATAAATAATGTTATTAAACCTCTAAACATCACATGATCACCATTCTTTATGCTTACACAAGCTGTTTAAACAAGGGCTAAACTCTCCCTACAGTAGCACCACTCAGTGCCAGCCAAAGTAATCAATTCATGCAAGAAGGTTTTTGCATAAAATTCCTATCTAGGGCCTACTCCAATATCCCCAGACTAGTTTCTAACTTGTGGCTTTCATCAGAGAGGAGCTTTGGTTCTGAGAGCACATAATGTTTTAAACCTCTAAATATCACATGATCACCATTCTTTATGCTTACACAAGCTGTTTGAACAAATGTTAAACTCTACAGTATCACCACTCTGTGCAAGGCAAAGTAATCAATGCATGCAAGAAGATTTTTGCATAAAATCCTTATCTAGTGCCTACTCCAATATCCCCAGGCTAGTTTCTAGCTTGTAGCTTTCATCAGTGAGGAGCCTTGGATCTGAGAGCACTGCAGCTACAGTGCTCTCAGAACCAAAGCTCCTCACTGATGAAAGCCATAAGTTAGAAACTAATCTGGGAATATTGGAGAAGTAGGCACTAGATAAGGAGTTTATGCACAAACCTTCCTATATTCATTGATCACTTTGTCTTACACTGAGTAGCATTACTGTATGAAGGGTTGAAGCTCTGTATGAATAATGTTAATGAGTAATCTGTCAATCATGCCTTTACATCCTAAATCGTTTAGAAAACTCTGATAAAATGTTATCCCCTCCTGAGACATTTACTGGTTTACATAATCAAAGATGAATTTATCAACAGCTAAGGTTTTATATAATTGATATTAGAAAACATTATGAAAAAGAAGCTTGCAATTTTGCTCAAATTGTAATATTGCTTTTTTTCATTTCACAAATATGGGTTTAGAATCTTGACATATAACAATGGCAATCTCATTAGCAATAACAATAGTAGTCTTTTTTAGAAATATTTTTTACATCCATCTAGCTTTCTCAAAATTTATCTGTCCTTAAGTTTTCTCTTTTTTGACATCATCTAGTTATTTCTGAATTGTTATATTTTGATTTACAAGTGTCAGATTCACTTCACCCACAACTATGACAATATTCACTTCAGAAAAATGCAATAATGGTTATCACTAATCATTTGCTAAACTAGAGAATGTCTTTTGCACAGACAAAAACTTTAAATCTTAGTTAGAGATTAACATATTTGAGTTTATTTTTTTAATTAAACACACACAAAGAATTATTCACATTTCTTTTTATTTTATGTGTAATATCTTTATAAATATATTAAATAAACCTCCACACTTTGAACAATTCTTTTTAAAATCATA
The DNA here is from genome assembly GCA_028023455.1 of Epiperipatus broadwayi. Lineage (NCBI taxonomy): Eukaryota > Metazoa > Onychophora > Udeonychophora > Euonychophora > Peripatidae > Epiperipatus > Epiperipatus broadwayi. The sequence goes on along the minus strand of JAQFVV010006258.1, from coordinate 2,797,423 downwards.
TAATAAATGACCCTCAAGATGTATTTCATGCTGAACTAGTACTCATCAATTGGCCCAAGTGCCCATCTCTCAGATATATCTCTATTATATGGAGAATATTTATGAATAGTAAATTCTTACATTTTGATTTACAAATGTCAAACTTATTACCCACAGCATTGATACCATCATCTTCAGATAACTACACTAATGATTATCATTAGTCATTTTACTAAATTAGAGATTATCTCTAGCAAAGACAAATTTTAAACCTCAGATAAAGATTAATATAAGTGATTTTTTTTATTAGAGTCAATCTCTAGTTTAAGAAATGATTAGTAATAATCATTAGTGTATTTAGCTGAATAAATGGTGGCAAAGTTGTGGGTGAGATGAATTTGATACTTGTAAATCAAAATGTAACAATTTACCACTAATAAATAATTTTCATATAATAGAAATATACATGAGATGGTGACCTGAGCCAACTGATGAGTGCTAATTCAGCATGAAATTCATCTTGGGTGTCATTTGTTTTTTATTGTATTGTTATATTTTAAAAAGATGAGTGCAAGGGTGGGTGTTATTTAATATATTTCTAACAAAATTTTGCTATGGAGTCCACTAGGGGGAGCCAAGGAGAGTATAAAATAAAAGTTGAAGAAACCATGGAGCAGTTGGTTGGGGATGAGTATAAGAACTGGTGTGGTGAAGTAGAAAAGTGGCAAATAGGGTTTTAGTCGAGAATATGAAGAAGAATAAAAGTAATAAAAAAATGAGAGTTAGTAAAAGTGTAAAAGAGAGGAAAAAGCATGCAGAGAATATAAGTGTGCTATTAAGAATAAAGAAAGTGAAAATGATATTAATGCTAAATGGGGAAAGTACTTAGAAAAGAAGAAGCTAGCTAAAATGGATAATTATAGAGAGAGGATGAAGTTAAATAATAAATTGTTGGAGGATATTAATAAAAGTGGAAGAGATGGGAGTAAAAAAATTTGGAATTACATTAAAAGGAGAAATGTAGGGGAAAGAGAGATAGTATTAATAGATGATGAGGGAATAGAATGTAGCTCTAGAGGCGAGCTAGAGAAAATCTTAAATAGATATGTAATGGATATAGAAAAGATGTTAGATGTGAAGGAATTAGTGATAGAAAACATGAAAGCAGTTAGTAGTGGGAATATTAGGTTCACAAAAAATGAATTGAATGAGGCAGGAAAGAGATTGAAAAGTGGAAAGGCGAGAGGTTTAGATGGATGGGCAGCAGAGATGGTAATGAATTTAGGGCATAGAGCAAAAGCAAAGTTATTATCATGTTTTAATAAGATGGTGCAGAAGACAGTTTTTCCGGGTAGTTGGAGTAATACAAGAATAAGATTATTATTTAAAGGAAAGGGTAAGGATCATAGAAAGTTAAATAATTATAGACCGATAGCGGTAACATCAGTTTTATATAAAGTTTTCGCATATATGGTAGCTGGAAGAGTTGTAAAATGGATGGAAGAGAATAATGTAGTGGGGGAAATGTAAGGAGGTTTTAGGTCAAATAGGCATATAGGAGATAGTTTGTTTGTAGTTACACAACTTATGGAGATGAGTAGGAATTCAGGTAGATCGTTATATATGAGTTTTATAGATATAGAGAAAGCATATGATAGAGTAAATAGAAATAGATTATGGGTAAGATTAGCCAATTTGGGAATGGATGAAGCTTTAGTAAATATTATTAAGAAATTATATGAAAATAATTATTATATTTACCAATTAGGGGATATAGAATCAGTTAAAGTCAAAAATGGAGTGGGATTAAGGCAAGGATGCCCTATGTCACCGATTTTGTTTTTGTTGTTTTTGAGTGAAATGGAAAAAGCAATAGAAAGACTAGGAAGAGGGATAGAGATACCATTAATAGGTGGCAAAGGAGTATATACTTTGTCGGGTCTTTTTTTTGCAGATGATATCTTTTTATGTGCAGAAAGAAGAGAAGATATGGATATTAGGTTGAGGACATGTGCAAGGGTGGGTAAAAAGATGGGGATTAAATTTAGTGAAGAAAAATCAAATATAATGATGGTTAATACTGGGGAAAGTGAGGATGTAGTTTTTTTATTGGGGGATATAAAGTTAAGTGTGGTGGATAGATATAGGTATTTGGGAATCATCTTATGTAATCAAGAAAATTGGTTGGTTGAATGGGAGAAAAAATTGGTAAATGAAGCAAAGAAAAGAAAAGGTTTGGTAAAGAAACTAACAGTATTTTCATATAATAAATATGATGTAGCTAGAATTGTATGGAAGGGAGTTGCAGTAGCATGGTTAACATATGGTAATGATGCATTATGTGTTAGTAAAAGGATTTTAGATTATTTAGAGAAAGTACAAAGGGAAGTAGGAAGACATGCATTAGATGCAGAGATGTGGACAGCAAAGGAGGCAATTCAAGGAGAAATGGGATGGTCAAGTTTCTATATGAGAGATGCAAAAAGTAAAATGAAAATGTTTGGTAGATTGCAGTTTGTGGATAGTAAAAGAATAGCCAAAATAGTGTTTAATTGGGTTATTAGTAAAGGGCAGGTAACAAGATGGGTGAGAAAGGTAATGCGGTATGCAAAAGATTTGGATAAAGAATTTATATCGGTATACTTGTATAAAAGGTGGGATGATTGTGTTAGGAGGATTGTTGAGTGTTATAGTGGTAAGGAATGGGATAAAAGAATAGAAGCATTAATAAAAAATAGGGAGTTGGAGAGATGGAGAAGTAGTGTGGAGGGTAAGAAGAGTTTAAATATATATAGAACTAAACAGAATATTGGAAGCGAGTTAATTTATGATAATAGTAAGGAAAGTAATTTATTGTTTAAGGCTCGAACGGGATCTTTAGCAACAAGAGAATATACATGTAAATGGAAAACTATGGGTGATTTAGCATACAAATTGTGTAAGGAAGGTATAGAAAATATTAGGCATCTGTTGATTGAATGTAAATGCTTGAAAGCAGAAAGGGTACAGATAATGAAGTTATGGGAGAATAGGTATGAACAAAGTGACAATACAGAAAGTGAGTTAGTAGTTTTTATGCTGGGTTTGCGAAAAGATAAGGGGGATTTAGATTTAAAGGTCATAGAGTTGACAAAGATTATGTTGTGGAAATGGGATGGGGCAGAATATGGGAAGACTTAGAGTGGGGAATGGAAAATAAAGTGGCTAACAGGTTTATCTGGGCATAGTTGCTGAGATATTCTTGACTTTGTTTAAGGAGAAGCCAAATACATCACATCACATCACATGTAGTTAAGTTAGTTAAGTTTGTTATTGAAGGTTTTTTTAAATTTTGAAAGACATTTATTTTGATAAAAAAGTTAATGTTTGGGAGGCTTAACGTTGGATAATAAGTGGTTATAGTTTGATCAAGTTTGGGAAAAAGTTAAAAAGTTTTTATTTTTCATATAAAGGTGTTTGAAGAATAGGAGAGACATTATAAAGTCAAATATACAATAGGTGAATTGAAAAATAAGAATATGGATTGTAATTGTATGGCACAGTGTATATACGATCGGCAGAAAGGAATTAGACGAGCATTAGTAGAATGTACCGTGTGTGCTGAGGTGTATCATTTAAAATGTTTGAATAAGAATAGGAAGAATGTGACAGGTTTCTGGTTATGTAGTCAGTGTGTAAATGTGATTAAAGAGGTGAGAAAGTGGTTTTTAAGTGTAGGTAGTCTAGAGAGAAAATCAGAGGAGAGGGAGCAAAATGGAGTTAAGGAAGATAGGACAGAGTATGATTTTAGTGGAGTGACAGGAAATATGGGTGGAAAAAGTAGTAATGCAATGGAGATGGTTAGACAGAGAATAAGTAAGATAGAGGAAGAAGTGAAGGATGTAGAAGTAAAATTAAAATTGTTAGAGCCAAAGTGTGAGGAGATAAAGAAATTATTGAGTAGAAATGATAAGGAAGAAATGGATAAGGAGGTCCAAAAGAGAAGGTTACAGATGGAGTAGAGAAAGTAGATTATGATGACAGTGTTGATAGGAGACTCACTAATAAGAGAATGTGGGAATATAATTGCAAGGGAAAATAGAAGCAGGTATGTCAGAGTATGCATGCCTGGAGCAAAAATTAGGGATGTGACAGATAAAGTAAGAAAGCTAGGTAATAGAGATGTATATGTTATGGTAGGGACTAATAATTTGTTAGAGCCATCAGAGAGAGTAATGGATGAGTATGTAGACTTGATTAGAAATTTGAGGGAGATTAAAGGAAGAGTAGGGGTAGTTGGAGTATTACCAGGATTTGATGAGGTATTTGTTAGATAGAGCATGTTCTATAAATGAGAGAGTGAAAACATTGTGTGAGAGAAATAATGTTGTGTTTGTGGATGTATGGGATTAGTTTATTGGAAAGAGGGAGTTATATAGTAAAGATGTATTGCACTTAGGAAAACAAGGAAGTGAAGTTTTAGGGAGTTTGATATTTAAAGAATATAATTCGGGAAACTTTTAAAGGGGGGTGGGCTTTTAAATTGTAATATTATCAAAAACAAGATGAATGGAGGGGATATAAAAAATAAGCAAAAGATGGTTGATTTAGATATAAGTGTAGATGTGGAGAAGGAATGGTTTTGTAAGATTAATGGTAAGAAAGTTTGTTATAAATGTAATGGAGAACTCGAACGGGATCTTTAGCAACAAGAGAATATACATGTAAATGGAAAACCATGGATAATTTAGTATGCAAATTGTGTAAGGAAGGTATAGAAAATATTAGGCACCTGTTGATTGAATGTAAATGCTTGAAATCAGAAAGGCTACAGATAATGAAGTTATGGGAGAATAGACATGAACAAAGTGACTATACAGAAAGTGAGTTATTAGTTTTTATGTTGGGGTTTGCGAAAAGGTAAGGGGGGTTTAGATATAAAGGCCATAGAGTTGACAAAGATTATGTTGTGGAAATGGGATGGGGCAGAATATGGGAAGACTTAAGAGTGGGGAATGGAGAATAAAATGGCTAACAGGTTTATCTGGGCATAATTGCTGAGATATTCTTGACTTCGTTTAAGGAGAAGCCAAATACATCACATCACATGTTACTGGCTCCCCATTTTAGTTTCCCTTTTTTCTTAGTTTAGGGAATTAATTTTTTCTAAAACTATTCCTATTTAAAAGAGGAGCTTCTTAGCTCTCTTTTCATATACAAGTTATGTCAACATGTTATCACAAGTAAGAATAATTTCAACATTTATAAAAGTGCTGTGCAAATTATATAGCAGCCATTGAAATTTTAATAATTACTACAGTGATTTTGCCTTTTAATGAAAATTCTTTGTTTTACTCAGTTTTGTTGAGTGTATGAGAGAATCTGATGGTTGGGAGGGGCCCCCAGAGTCTAAATCCTAGTTCTATTGAATATGGGAGTTAGGATGAGGGTGGTATGAGGATCGTTTCTGTTGTTGATTTTCTCATTCATAGGAAAGAAGAAATAATGTTATTTTTACTTTCAAAAATAACAGCATAAAATTAGGTCAATAAGAAAGTTTCAATGAATACATATAAATGTGGTATACAAACCATGTATATAGAAAAATCAAAAGTTGTATTAGATCAATAATATGGTCTCAAGAGTTACATAAGAAAATTATGAGGCAAATTAATGCAAGTATGAAGGAAACATAAATAAATAAAATCAAAATCAAAGATTACATTAATGCTTTAAGGCAATGTGTCATATGCATAATTTGCTAGGGATATAACAAAAGTCAAAGTTATATATAAGGTTTAGAAATTCCATTGATTAATGACTATCTTGGCCAAAGTCCAATGAGGACTATAACTATATTTACAAGTTGATATATAAAAGGGACTAATGACAATTGTTAATTAGGATATATAGGTAAATTAATTACACAGTATGGAATCAATGCAAAGTTTATGTATTAAATACATAACATTTTTAGTGGTTTTTTAGCGTTATTCTTATAAATGATTTTTTCCATGTGTTATTGCAAAGTAAGCTACAGTTTACCCTAATGGTTTTAATTACAAGTGATTTGCCTTATTTATTACTATTATTTCTAATGTGATTAGTGATAGGGTTGGCACTTGTTGTTCATGTGACTCTTTGTGATGGATTAGAATGGTTTTCAGCAGAGACATTTCGAAGCTTAGATTTTTTCCTAGTTCTCCATAAGTCTTCCAAAGTATATTGAATTGCTCTTTTCTGGGGATATTTGAGGCCATTCTGGAAAACTGAACAGTAGACTGACTTAGCCCTATTTTATATTATCTCAGGTGTTTTTTTATTCCTCAACTTATCTGCTGCAAATTGGATTTTTCAATATCGTACTATAACGCTATTCATATTTGAACACTAGACTTTATAAATAATTCCTAATTGTAACCTACATTTACTTTTAATAATTAATCATCTCATGGAGTAATGCTCTGACTTGTCACAGGTTGATCAATTTTTGGAAATACTATGGACAAAAATACTGTGTATTATCTTAGATCATATTATACTATGTAAATCAATGTTTACCTTGTAAAACATTTTGTACTAATAAAGTTTAATCCTATTTTGAAAAAAAAAAAAGACTTTAAATATGTTTTGCTTCAACCTGGTATGAATTGCTTTCAATATCCTTGTGGAATAAATTCTCTAGCAGCTATTATTGTGAATTTGTTAAATCATAATACAAAGAGGTCATGATAAAAGTAAATTGACTCTAATTAGCTTTTCTTAAATTGTAATTTTCAACTATAGAAATATAAATTTCAAGAGAGTGTATACTTGATTTAGGGTGAAAAAAATTATCTAATATCAGTAATTCATTGGATAATGATAAATCATTTTTATTGCAGCAAAACATAAATCATAGCTTGTTTTTGTCTCTCATTTGCCTGAACAGAATGTTCATCCTTGCTTCACAACATAAATTAAGTGCATACTGTTTAAAATTCATCAAATCTAAAAGTTGATAACCTGTATAATTCTCATTATTGCAAAAACTACTATAAGAATTAAAATCTCCAATAAACATAAGAGATATAAAAAGATCTTAAAGAAGAGATAGATCCAATTTTCATTGATGGATAAGTCAATATTTCTTACCTAAAATTATCTATCTAAATAGTGCAATATCACTTGAACTATCTTCAATAAATTTTACACAATAGTTTGAAGCAAAAAGTAGTCATACTATGTTCAGAACTCATTCCATCTACAATTAATATATATCCAGAAATTTTAAGAAAACATGATTTATAGAGGATTTTCATTTTGGATTTTGATATACCCTTAATGTTTTGAAGTAGTTTTATTGTTTTCTAAGTGAATATATGATCAATCTGTAAAGAACATATATGGCATACGAGATCTTTCATAGTTGATAATACCATGCAGTCTTCTTTCATTTTAAAATTCTTATATTTTCAATTCTGTAGTCCTGGCATGGCTATCACTTTTTAACACTATTGAAATTTTAGGGTAATAATTTTATTGTATATTTTCAAAATATATTACCTACAACTAGCAATTCTTGATTTCAATTAATAATGTATGCTACTTGCAGGGTGAGTCATAAGAAAGCTGTATTCAACCATCCCCATTACTTATATTTCATAGTACAAATAAATACTTCCAATTATGCTACATACTACCAATTTGTTAGTAATTATACCTGGGTCTCTTTTTATGCAGTAGATAGGTTCCACGGAAAACCTGCATTAAAAAAAAATCGCACGAAAATAGACTTAACTTACCTTGAAAAATGGGGGATAAGTTCTATAATTTTCAAAAATAGCATAAAAGCAAAGCAACAATGAAAAATTATTTTAAAATTCTAATTAAAAAAAATAAAAAAATAAAGTATGGATAATAAAAAATATCAAATATTTGAAAAAAATTGATACAAGACAAACTTTTTTTACTTTTTTTTATTAACTACAGTATTTAATTTTACATTTTTTCATACATATTTTAATCATTATTGCTACATGACGATATGCGTTTCATTGGTAAATTGTTAAAAAATCAGATTCATCACAAGTGGAAGTACAACTAGCACCACTTTCAGTCTTGTGCTGTGTTAATGGTTTTCTGTTGACAACTGATTTTTACTACTGAAATAAATTTTAAATGTTCACATTTTGTTTCTATATTAAAAAATGAGATCACAATCAAAATGAAAAGATTATACATTATCATTTAGAAAGATTATTTTCAGTTTACAGAGTCAATAAAACTGTTATTTATTTTAAAAATATAAGATTATTTAATTCTGTTATATCTAACAAAATACATTTTAAAAGTTTAAACTTTTTGAATATTTATTGTGATATTTTTATATGTAAGTTATAAATCTATTATTATTATTTACTCATTAGTATAAATAGATTATTTACATAGAAGCTAAGATTCTAAATACAGCTTCAGGCCATATTCACATTAGTTGCTAATATAACATTATATTTTTGAAAAAAAAAAAATATTTCAAGCCAAAATAAGTTATTAATAATTTAAATCTCTTGATATCTAATAAATATAGTGAAATATGAAAGATATTAAGAAACATAAATTGCATAACTTCAAAATCGCATTAAAATAATCCACATAAAACGAGACCCAATTATACTTTTTTTTTTTTTATTCTTTGATTAAATACCAAATTATTATTTATTTCAGTATATTAGTTAGTACTTAAGTTTTTGGTTTTGTTTTCTACTTTAATTAAATATTAGAATACAAAATTGTGGTTCGGTCCTTTTTATTTTGACTGTCATTAAACATTAGTCCCTACAACTGTATAATTATCTCCAACTATTGGAAATAAGTGCCCTCAAGTGGTGGAATGGGGAAAAATTGGAAGTTACCATAGATTTTAAATGTAATCTTGTATTAAAAAAATCATGTGCTTATTACATATAGCAATTGAATGAGACTATTTATTATATATTTTGTAGAATATTGACAATAATATGTACAGGTTTCAGATTGTGAAATGGCCTTTAAATAAGAAGTCAACTGTGAATAACAAATAAACAGTGCCTGACTAAGAGCACCTGCTGTCTTGAAAGGTAGAATGTTGCTTCATCAAAGGCTAAATGTTGATTCTGATACAAACACTTTTTCCATCCACTTTTTAGTCATTTAGGTTACTGTAGGCCAGTCATCATAAGCCTCTCATGTCAATGACATCTTCTTATGGATTGTTTATTTGTCAATAACATTTCCACTCTTTAACTACATGCATAGCAGCATTTCCAATTCAATTCCCTTTTTTTATAATTCAAGCCCCTATGAGTTAAGTGATGATGGAGACAGGCTTAGTGGGCTGGAAATCCTTAGTTGTGTGTACAATAACTAATGAGTCAGTCTCAAACTGGATTTCAGTGAGATAGAAATTTTGGATTGCAAAAATTGTATGTTTAAGCAGCCGTTTAAAAATTTTCCTGCCTATTGAAAAATTGGTCTAAAAATGGCTTTTATCACACAGTCTGGTTAAGTTGTTGTATCTCATAGATTACTTAATTTGGAGGTAGAAATAGTAAGAATAGTATTTTTTTCTAAGTATAGATACATGGAAATATGAAAACTTTACTTAATACAAACATTCAAGATTCAGAGTGGAGGATACATTTGTAGTCAAAAACCTGCCAGCATTTAACATTGATATAACCACTTTGTGAAACTGGACTCCCAGAGAAAGGAAGACTAATAGAATATTTGGATGGATAAATTTTTTTTGGAAAGATTGATGTATCACAAAAAGAAGAATGTATGGTATTAGACTTTTCTGTAAAAATCTAATATAGTACCTTCTATTGTTGGAATTCCTCATTGTATCAATGGGAAGGTTAATGCTGTTAAAACTTGCTTTGCACAATGGGATTTGTGCTCATTTTATTACAGCCTATGATCCAACCTTAATTTCATAGAATTCAGATAAAGAAAGATTTTATTCTTTGTTGGATAGAATTATTACACCAATATCTCTAAAAGATTGTACTTTGGGAGATTATAATGCAATAGACATGGGTCATATTTATTGAATAGAATGATAATTGTGCTTTAAATTCAAAGGATTTATTATACAATTTATCCACAACACATATATTGACTATCACAACAACTTTGTTCAGACAAGAAAAGGCAAGGAATTGATTCATTCATGCTCAAAACAATAGCATTTAATAGTTTACATTATATTTAGAAGTCAAAATGCAAGAGAAATTCATATTACATAAGCACAGATTGGTGGACAGACTATAGATTAATATACTCCAAAATTAAAATGATAATTGCATTAAAAATAAGATATTATTTTAATAATATTCACAAGAAAATAGACATTCATTCTTTCGAAGATTCTACTATTCATACTAAATTTCAGCAATTATTAAATAATAAAATTGCTAATTTGCATCTTTATAAGTGTCATATTACTAAAGCATGAAATTGTTTTAAAAGATTTGTTACTGATATAAATACATCTAATTTTGGATTCAGTAAAAAGAATTAAGATTAGTGATAAACCACTAAACATCACATGATCATCATCTCTTATGCTAGCACATAACTGTTATTAAATAGGCAAAATTCTCTCCATACAGTAGTGCCACCCTTTGGCATAGAGTGGCACTACTGTATGGAGAGTTTTGTCTGTTTAATAAGATCAGTGAATTAATTAAAAGAACATATGGTATTTTCTGCATGGCAGAATAATGGATTAATTTTGAAACTTTTAATAAATATAAAGATCTGAAAGCAGAAGTTCAATAACTGAGAAGAAGGCTTAAAAATGATTAGATATTTGCAAAAAAAATATAGACATTTGCTGATCATGATCATTCTAGGTCTATTTTGGTGCATTAAAGGTGACATATGCACCTGAGAAACAATATAACAATCTTATTAAATCTAGAAATGAGCCTTGTTTATATGATGATAGTGATATTTTAAACAAGTGGAAAGAGTATTTTAATCATTATGTAAATAATGATACAAAAACTGCTATGATGATATGTCCATTTTATCGACACATTTAGATTTTTGGATAAAGATATTCAACTTAGGGAAGTCCAAACAATTCTTTGTAATCTTAAAAATGGAAGGGCTGAAGCTTCTGATGAAATACCTGGAAAAATTTTGAAATATAGTGGTGATATGTTAGCTTCAAAAATAGAGGACTATCTGGACCCATGACCTCATATTGTCTGATCCTAAAGATGCTTTTATTGATACAATCTTTAAAAATGAAGGAAATAGATAAGTTTACAGTAATTGCCAAGGAATACCATTATTATCTATGACAGTAAAAGTACTTTCACATATTTTGTTGAACAGATTGCTTCCAGTTATAGATGGTTTCCAGATACTCATTGTGGTATTTAGAGAATTAGGAAGCACTAAAGACATTGATGCCAGGAAAATACAACAAAAATTGTCAGAAACAAAGGAGCAATTTATATATATATATATATTGATTTCAACAAGACATTTGATCCAGATAATAAGACAAGTCAATGACATTGTTTGAATGTAGTTAATTGACCACACAATTTATTCATATTATGTAACTTCTATGCAATGGAATGAGAATAGGTACTATCACTGTAGGTGGAAAATTTGAGGCATTTGAAAAAAAAAACTGGTGTTAAACAAGGATGTGTACTCACTCCAACATTGTTTTCAATTTTTCTGACATGGATCAAGATATGATACAGATTTGATGGTGGAATATTTAATTTGAATTGATTATAAATGAAAGCAAAAACTTCTTAGATTCTGAATTTGCAATATATTGATGATTTTTTTTTTTTAGTTCAAAAGATGATTTACAAAATGTTTTTAATGTTTTGAATGCAACATATGGCAATGTTACTGTATTAAATAATGTTCAAAAACTAAATTAGCCAGTAAGTGAAGAAAAATTCTTAGCCATTATTAGCTTGAGTAATCATCAACTTGAGAATGTAAATCAGTTTGAATACCATGGTAGTTTTACAAGAAGAAAAGAAGTTAATTGTTGAGGTCTAACACAGATTTCAATGTGATACTGCTGTTTTTAAGCAGATTAAAAAAGACTATTTTATCATAGTGAAATAACTACTGCAACTAAGATATATAGTGCAATGCTAGTAAATGATATATGTTATAAAACCGATATATATCTCCATTACATGTTTCATAATTTTAAAAAAATATATGATTAAATTTATTTGAAAGAAATAATTATTTCAGAATTAGATTTTTGTTTTAAAATAAATTTATTAAACATAAATTAAACTTTGTAAAAAATTACATAACATTTAGTTTTATACTTGTTATATCAAGAAAGAAAAAAAAAGGTACTTGAAAATGTAGATTTTTAAAATGTAATTTTATAAAATAAAAAGATTGCATTATATTGTTTGTTCTATTAAAAATGGAATAAAATTTTAGTATAAAAACTGGGTAGAGGAATAAATCTAAAATAAAAAGATTTAACTGTCTCCTTTTAAAGAAAACTCTCCTTTTACAATATAAAAATAAGTAAACAGGGAAAGTTACAATAAAATTTATTTGTAAAAGAAAACTTTTGAAAATGTTATTAGTTTAAAAGATTACTGATTGAATTAATTAAAAATCATGTAAACTATCTCATAAAAGTGATAGTAGATTAATCTAAGAAGATTATATTAAAGCAAATGTAAAAATTAATCAATAAAATGAAATATAAAAATTAATTAAAAAACAGATTCAAATCATGATCAAAATTAAAAATGATGATAAAAAAATTAAACAATGGTAGGGAAGAAACTATATAAAGTTGCAGCTGCTATTATTATTCAGTCCAGTCTTCAATCTGTTAGATTAATCCACTCTTGAATCTGTAATCCATTCTTGAATCTGTAAATCATTCTGGCCTTCATGTTGTGATTGATTCATTGTGTTATTCATTGCTCCAGAGATTCAGATATCTAAGGGAAAATAGACCTATTCACTACTGTTGTGGAAAACATTATTGCCAAAGTGATAGATCTAGAAACATGTGGAGATAGACTGTCTTTAGAAATGTTTGACGGGGCTTCTGACACCGAAGTCCTCTGCAAAATTGACTGTCCCACCTGAACCCTCTCTGGAAACTGATGCCAAAATGGTGAGATAGACACTGCCGCAAACTCTTTCTCTCTCTCCCATTGTCAAGACAATGAAATGGAAAACAAGCCCTGAAAACATTAATTGAGACCAAAAAGCCAAACGGTTGAAAACTGACAATCATGAAAACTTAGCAAAGATATTTTGTTAATTGTCTATAGACATTTTATATTTATTTTAAATGAACTTTAATTAACAAAGGACTATTATAAAATTTAGCCTGAAACTAATCGTTTATATTTCATTATGTAAAACATTATATTGTTATATTATATTAGATATGTGTGTGCTTGAATAAATATTAAGGTTTGTATATGGTCTATTGTCTCTCTCTCTCTGTCTTTCTTGTCACTGTGTCATCATTAATTTTAAGTTATAAGTGTTATATGTGTAAAGTCAAATGTGCTGGATCCTGGTTAAGAGTATGAGCTAGCTTGGGATATTTCAAGCTCTGGATTATGTACCTGTCATCTGAAGCATGCCAACTATATAACATATGGTTGGCTGGTGCCTGAGTTTGATCCTCAAAACAAATAAAATGCTTTGGATGGCAGGGGTTTGTTCCAACAGTTGACCTGGGCCACGGTTATGAAATTGTGATTGCATTATGCTTTGTATAGCTTGATCTGACCATGGATATCATTGATGGCTATGCTATCAATGGTATTCTCCCCTCTGCTTGAAGGACCAGTTTATCGCCACAGTCACAAAGTTGCCAATAAAAATTTTAAAAGTTGCAAAAATTTTTTAATTTTGATGGACCGAGTTCAATAGAGAGCTGTTATTTTAACTAAATTATTCTATGAAAGTGAAACTTGAACACCCTATTATCATAATATAAAGGCATTAGAAAAGTTTCATTTAATTTAGTCCGTAAAATTTTAAAAATACAATGCGAAGATTGTATAACCAATCAATATGTTCTTCAGCTTGCTGGATGTGATTCTATTAAGTCCACTATTGATAAAATCATGCTTCATTGAATTGGACATGGACAATGGAACTTCGTAAAAAGCTATTTTATGGAAAACTTGAGCATGTTTTCGTGGAAAAGAGATTCGATTTACAAAATAAGAATTATCTCAAAAGAATTCTAAAGAAGTGTAATGTCAAATGTTTAATTGGGAAGATATGTCTGAGAATAAACTACATTTAAGAACTGAAATTAAACAAGGTGTTGAAATATTTCACAAAGAAAAGGTTTTCTGCTGAAGAAATTAAAAGACAGTGTTGTAGAATATAAAAAAAAAACACACAAAAATGAACCAGCATTTTCTACATGTGCATTGGTTATAATTGTTTATGATTGGTGGGTTTATTATTGTTTATACAAATAAATAAAAGTTTATATCTGTTATATAAAAGACTGTTCATATTAAAATGTTCATTATTCCAAAAATATTTACAATTAAAAAGGATTAGTAATTTTACTTAAAAAATTTCAGTAGGCAAAAAAAAGTAGCGGTAGTTCTGATTTAAAAAAAATTATTGTAGATAAAAATTGTGCATGTATTGATGACTCCTCAGATAGACATACATTCTAGAGAATAAATTACTGCAAAATTATCAAAAGCCTTGCAGATATCCTGAAGTTTTAAATCCAAAAATATGTAGTCTGTAGATAAAAATAAAAACCCCCATATGGATCTATTAGTACAGATCATCTGAACTTTTTATGATTTCTCTCAATCTTAGTGTTTACAAAGTAATTGTGTATAGAACTTCTGTAATAATTTATATACAGAGTATACTTATAATATGATTTAAATGTATATAGGTGAAGTTAATAAAATTTTCACAAATAACAATGTTTAGCTTAGCACATTCAAAGTATATTTACTCCATATTCATAGCCATTATTATGTATAAATGTAATGAATGAAAAGTTATGCAAATCATTATTCTGTCCATTTTTTTTCAGTATGTAAAGCAGGCATCCCTTTGATTGATTGCATTTGGATTGTTTGCAATGAAATAGGCTTCTTTTATTTTTCTTTTGGTGTCATTTCTTTGTTTGCAAACAATTTCAGCACTAGAAGGTTCAAATTTATGATTGTTTTTTGGTATTCTGCAAATATTGAATTGCCTTCATTTTTATTTATCACTCTATTGGACACATATAAGTGTTGTGATACTCTATTGTTTTCTATGGCCCGAGTTTCACCATAATGAGTATATATGTCAAGAGAATTAGTAGCATATAAGAAAGATTCTAATAATATATCACCCAGGGTGCCATTGTAGTTACTATCTGTCTTATATCTATTTTTTGCATATAATAAATCAAGTTTGTAAACGTTCACAGTTTGCCAACTTAATTTTTTTATTGAATTCTTTTTAATGCTTATTCAGTTGGTAGCTCATTTACCAAATCTTTTTTTTATATAATTCCAACCAATAGCGAACTAAATAAATCTAGATATAGCAGTGTTTAAGTTATTGTTCAATATGATAATAAAAACAGTAAAAATATTTTGTTTCGAATCATTTATTTCTCACGTTTATTTTTATAGTTTTGATTATGCGTTTACCTGAATAAAAAGTATATATTTTAAATGATTGTTACTTGTTTATAAATGTTTAATTACAGCAATTTATGAGTCATATTAACAAAATCATTTGTTTTGTTAGCAATGCGTTTTATGTTGATATATTCTTAAACATATATTATATAATTAATCTGAGTTATTAAATACTGAGCGGGCCGATATCAGTATTTACTCTCAACCGATCATTTTATTTATGTATAAATATAAAAGAATTTAAAAAATAAATAAAGAACAAAACGACGATTTTCATACAAAAATCGTAAAAGTTTATCTTAAAAGAGCAGACATATCCGCGGAGACTTTGGATTCACCAGACGTTTAATAATTACTTTAGATGGGGCGTAACAGTCTAAATTTAGAAAGTCATTCAAAAATGTTGTTTTAAGCCAATATTTTAAGACTAGAAATATTTTTAACACATTGGTTGAAAAAAAAACAGGACTGCACTTATGTATTAAAATATAGATAAACCGGTGCGATAAACCAATAGTCTATTATATGTATATTTTCTGCTCAAAAGCAAATTACGAAATAACTCGTTTTCATTTAAAAGCTATATTTCTGCCTTAGTGACCCCCAAACGTTTTACAATTCGATATGGATTCCGCCTCATCGAAAGAAAAAAGATGGTAAGTTTATTTAATATTTATAATGAACATAATTTTATTTTGAATTAATCTTTTTTATTAATATATGAATTGAGTACGTTACATCACAGGCTTGGTTAACTAAGTTTTTTTTTGCAATCTTTTTTTTTCCTTTCTCGATTTTTTCATTAATTAAAAAAAATCACTCGGAAGTAAATATTTTAAATAATAAACTATTGTTAAATTTATCATTGCATTTTCTAACTTTTAAATCAAAAATATAAGAAAAGTTATTTAGTTTCTAAAGGATTCATGAAAATATATAATATAGCTCTAAAATGAATTTGCTGAAATATATTGAGAGTGACAAGTAAAGCTGATCTATCATTGATATCGTTTTGCTCAATCGGCATCGAATAAAAATCTTAATTCATGCCCAGACTTGCCATACATCCAGATTTGATCTGGGCATTCCGGAATTTTGCCTTGGGAAGTTAGGGTTTTTAACTTTTCTTTGCTAAAATATTTTTTAATTTTATTTCTAACCGAAACACACAGGCTTATTATATACCTGTCTATATATGTAATATATAGGGTATATGAGCACAGACTTTCATATGACTCATCACTCTCCACACTATCTCTTAACATATATGTGTTCAAGTGTATCAGTGTTAGTGGTGGGTCATGTGAAAGTCTATGCTCATATACCCTATATATTTTATTTCTATGCATTCAACAGCATTTGTTGATATAATCATTTTTGGGCTTCCCACATACGCCTAAATCTAAGGAAGAATCGAAAGTTAAGAGCTACCGAAAATTTCAGTTGGGATCAAGTTTATTTCAATATCACTTACTTATTAATTTATGTACTGTATTTTTGTTATAAATTTTTTTCAAAACATTTTTTATTTTACTTGTTTATTAAACCCGATCGCATTACAGTATTTTGTGAAAAAATGTAGTTACGTTCGCTCCACCCTTCTACCGCAATGCCTAAGATTAGCTTGTGAAAATTAAGTCATGCTTGAAAATCGTACTTTCTGTGTTTGGGATATTATTTAAAATTATATATACAGTTTTGCAAGCGCAGCAATTTCGAGAAAATATTGACACTCTAATGTTATTATTTGTTTATTTTATTTGCGTGATCATTTTAATAATTATTTTTATTGATGTACATTATGAGTAAATTCTATATTAATTTATGATTTGAAAATTTCTTATATATAAGTTGGCAGAAATCTGAAAAGCATACGCAATTAAATTCTCCACCATCTCGCTTACATTTTTTCTCTCCATATCTTCATTTTTTCTTAATCCCATTTCATATAAAATAACAGACACATGAAATAAAGTTTTAATTTTTTAATTTATATCAGTGATGATGACTGCCCGAAGTGTAAGAATAAAGTTTTGGTATAAAAAATAGTATTGCTAAATGTATGAAAATATTTGGAAATGTTATGATATGTAACAAAGTTGTTAATACATTCAAATAATTTTTTAAACAAATCCAGATCAGTATTGTATGAAAAACAAGTATTTATATTCCAAAGACAGGAAGAAACAAAGACATCAAACAATTGAGATTTTTCAAATTTTTTTTTGGCAGTGCATATTTTTATTTTGCTATACAATGACATCACTTTCATCCAACACCTTATGGAATAGCAGGTAATCACACTAGAATGAATTTATGTGTAATAATCAATTATAACCTGTAGAAATATCAGTAGCCAAAAAAACATCCATTTTTAGTATGTATACAATTCAAGATAACTCTGACATTATTATTGTGACAAAACATTGAAAGTAACTATGATGTTATTGACTGTGATAAAGCAGTAAAAAGTAACATTGTCATTATCTGGGGGGGGGGGGAGGCATGAAAGTAATTATGACCCTTAAACTTAGAAGTGACAAATAATTTTGTTCAAATTGCATCTGACTAAATAAACACAATAAAAAACTAAGATGCTAAATAATAAGATACCCTGATTATTTAGAAAAATTAAAGATAAAATCCAAGCATTATTAAATATCTAGCATGACATGGAAAAATATAATCTTGCTGTTACTAGACAAATGTATTAAAACAGGAAAAACTCTCCCTACTTTATAGAGAGTTTTGTCTGTTTTAATAACAGTTATGAGCACGCATAAGAAATGGTGATCATGTGATGCTTAGACAAATATATAAAGTTAAAAACCCAGCATCATTAATGTATGACTCAATAACAAGCATTTAGTAGGAGAGAAAATTGACTGTTTACATATATATATACACACACACAGAGAATGTAATCTACTGTTATAATACTTTCATGGTAAACATATTATACAATAGAATATAAAAAATATTACCATGAACATTATAGTGCCAGACATTTTTATGGCAGTTTAAAAAGCTTAAGAGACCTATTTAGTTTCTTAACTTGTTTATTTGTATCTTTAACAGTGAAAATACTGAACATTTCTTTAATTATTGTACAATATATATATAATAATTTTAGCTATGATCCTAAAAAGCAGAGTTAAACTATTAATAAACTTTGTCATTAAAAAAAAAATTTCTACATAAAAGAAAACTGTAAATGAATCAAGTTATGGCAAGTGCTAGCGATTGCCACAGTATGTTCATATGTGGGATCTTTCAGCACTGCCTTATTATTAAAGTATTGACATCTTAGTAAAATTTATTTAGTTTGGAAAAATCAGAAATTGTCGATATTGAATGGTTACATTCATGATCTGTTTTATGATTTTTATTTGTGACTGTTTATGCTTTGTGAGTTAAAGAAGTATAATTAGTTATATTAATTATTTAACTTTACCCTCTTTTCATATCCTAATGAAATACTCAATGCTATTAAGTTAGAATATATATATATATTTGATTTAAAAATATCTTTTCATAGTGACTTGACTCAGCTCAAGCTTTTGGAGTATTTAGATATTTTAAGAAAGAGATAATATCCAAGCAAAAAAAGCAGAAATTATGTGATCTGATGAATTAGTGATTTGAGATTTTTATGATTTTTGATGCTTTTTATTTTATTCTTTTAAAGATTTGGTTTTTATTTTCACTAACAACAATTAATTTTACATGTATTCTTAAGTTTATATGTTTGGCTTTGTATGATTAAACCATTGGACTATCAAGATATTGTATGATTAAACCATTGGATCATAAACATATAAATCCAGGATATTATCATATTCTGAAGAATGTTTGTTAAAATACAATAATACTGAAAAAAAAAAACACTGAGAGGAATATATGATAGCATGATTTCAAATCCAAAAGTTTTTATATAGTTTTACAAAAAGTATTTTGAGGATTAAAATGGAAAGCTAAGGGAGCAAAAGTAAATGGAGATTATTTAAATCATTTAGATTTTTCAGTTGATGTAGTTGTTTTTGCACATAATGCTTCAGATGAAATTAAAAAAATAGGATTAAAAATAAATGATAAAAGATTTAAAGTAATGTTCAATTGATTTTCAGAGAAACAAAATAAAGATTGATAATGATGAATTAGATGATAACAACTATAAATACTTTGAGCAGATTCTTAATGCAGATGAAAACATAAGTGAAATTTATCATAGAATTAAACTTGGTTGAAATGGTTTCAGTAAAAATAATATTAAAAAGAGATATCCTGATGTGTTTGAAAAAGATTTAATTAATATATTAAACTAGTTCTTACTTATCAATCTGAGACTTGGATATTTAAAAGAAGAGCAATGTGGAGTCTTCAGATCATTCAATGAAGTTTAGAGAGATGTATGTAGAATGGATTGAAAAGAAAAATAATGGATGACAGAACAAACAGATGTCAATGCCAACATTGAATGAATTGATTCCTTTTAATTTATGACAGGAGATATGGAGTTTTATTCAATATGTAATCTTAAAATGATGCTGTATTCCAGAGTCTTTTTTCCTTCTTTACTTAAATTGTTTTTTTTTCCTGCTATGTACCATTGAATGCATTATTTTGTATTCTGTGTTATACTTCAAATTTTTCTCTTATGCTTCAGACATTTTTTTCTGTTTTGTTTAGAAGATAACTTTTTCTGATTTTAAAATTAATTTTTCACTTTCAAAATTTAATTAATTAATTTAATTTTCTCAATTCAATCTTTCTAGAAAAAATCTTGTTCTACTTCATCAGATCTATTTTTTACATTAGATCTAATTTGTTGTTTAAACATTATTCATATTTTTATAATGAATATTATATTTTCATTGATCTGTATTTACATAATTGTAAATCTTTTTTTGCCAAAACTGCTTATTTTTTTAAAATTAAAAATCAAAAATTATGATTTCTCCCCTCAATACGACACACACAATTTTTATTTTTTATAAGTCCCAAAATCTGGTTTTATTTAATTTTATCCTTAGGCCAATTTGAAATTGTGTGATTAATCAATTGGACACTCACCCTTTATTATTTATTTTGAATCTCACATTGCTATTGTGTTATTTATTTCTATCTTTTTATATATACTATCATGATTATCTTTTAAGAAAGCCAATATTGTTATTACAATAATTAACTCAGAAGCATTAAGAGTATTCTAAGAAAGATTAATTTGCATATTTACATGTACATAGAGGTATCTAAAAGTATCAAAACAAAAAAAAACTACAACTGAAAGAGATATGATTGCTTTTGGTAGTTAAAAACTTTTAGAACTCATTACAGGGAACATATTTCAATAGATTAGTTATCCAAACTCAGAAAATTGTATTCAGAATGTTCTAATTGGAATGATTACTGTATATAATGTTATTGCCTAGTATAAGATAAATGCCTGTGTAATGTGTAGGTTTATATAGTTTTATTATTAATCTTATTATATATATATAATCCTAAAAAAATATTTTTTATCTATTATTAGTGCTAATCAATTTCTATTATTACCTAATAATAATAAGAAGAAGTGAGTTCATTATGATTCATTAATAAGAGAATGTAATTGGAAATATACATATATATAATAATATGTATTCATTAGATATGTATGAGAGAGAGAGAAATTTACATTTTCATACATTTTATTATTCATGTATTTCAACTAATTTTTTTACTGTGTACCTATTCCCATAAAGGATATAGAGATATTTTGGTGCTGATTTAGTTTGCGCTCATGATCATTTTGAAATCTAAAGATCAGCCAAAAACACCGCTGACACATCCAACCGACACATCTAACCGATAAATGACATAAATATTGAATAAAAGTACTTTAAATTCATATTTTAGAAATTATAAGCTAGTAAAAATAATATGCTTTACTTCATATGGGCATATAGTATAATCTTTTAGTATTTGGAAATTATAAGCTTGGTTTGATCAGACTTCTGCAACTTTTGGATGATACTTAGTATCAGCCAAACCATCCTTCTCCCTCCCTGCAAATTCCGGCACTTTGCACAGTCATATTTCAAATATTTTATGAAGGTAAATTAAAAAAAAAAAAGATCCCTAATAAAATAAAGATATTTTTACTAGTTTACAATTTTTAAAATATGAATTTATTAAAGTACTTTTATTCAACATTTATGTCATTTATCAGTTGGATATGTCACCGGTGGTTTTTAGATTTCAAAATGGCCGTTAGTGTAAACTAAACCAGGACCAATATTTTTTTTGTATATTAATGCTTTTATTGACCGTGCACTAAAAAGAAGTAAAATAATTGTTTGTTCAACCACAATTGGAGTTTTTAGGTTTAACTTGAAATAAAAAGCATGGAGAGGGAGTTCAGAAATTAATTAAGTCAACGTCTTATTATAAAAAATTGGGATTGACTTAATTAATTTCTGACCCCCCCCCTCCTGCTTTTATTTTAAGTTAAGCCTAAAATCTCCAATTGTGGGTGAAGAAACAATTATTTTATTTCTTTTTTGTGCACAGTCAATAAAATCATTAAATATAAATATATATATATTTCTATTATTTTTAAATTTTTAGTTTTGGCAGAGTAAATGAAAATGTAAAACTATATCATATTTTAAATTGACTGGACAATTATAATTGATGTATATTGTAACCAATAAAGAGATGATATAAGAGTTAAAATACTCTACTTTTTGATAACAAAGCTCAAAATTGTAATCTAAACTATAAATAATAAATGCTATTAGCTATACCTATGTCACAATATCAAGATATACAGAGGAAGCATCATAATAAAATATGAAATACAAAGTAACACTATTAAGAATTAAGAGGAGGAGAAATCTCAACTCATTCTATCATACATAAAATAATCTTAGTTTTATAAATAGATGCTATTAAAGTTACATTTAAAGTTTCCATCTTTAAAATCTAATACAATTATCAATATTTTATATCCACCTTGTAAAGATCTTCTAAACCTCTTCTAAGCATCTCATTGTTTTGACCAGATGAAATAATTTTTAATTCTTAAAATATTTGAAATGTTCTTTTAAAATTTATGCCACTTAAAATTTATCTTTTGAATATCAAATTTCAATATGAAAATAAATTTAATAATATAGTTCATGAAATTATATAAGAGTATCTCAGGGCAATATGTTTTCATAAATCCTTTTGACTCTAGATTTATTCAATATCGAGTGAAATCCTATTTAAGATACAATAAATAAGACATACACTTTCCCTGAGCTAATATCATAATTATAACAACAATATTACTAACTTAATAAAATACAACATGATCTCTTAAATTTAGAATAAAATAAGGAATAAGCTAGGATTACACTCAGATATTAAGAATCGGTATGGGACTTGATAGCGATCCTAAACATCTTCGAATAAATCTACTTAACACCTTCTAAATATAAAATAGGTTCTTGTACAAATTGAATCTTATAAAAATAATAACAAATATGACCTTATATGAAAATGATTTAAAATGAACATGTACAGTAATTTGAGATAAGCAAACTGAATTAGTTAAAATGATTCAAATTGACAAAACAAATTGCAATACTTTATTAAGCAAATACATCTTTCTTAGATATTCTATCAATGCTTAAATAATTTAATAACTTATAAGTTTAAATGTCATGTACTCTTATATTAAATACATGATAACAGGTTAAAGCCTGTCTTAAAAGTATTTAATAACCTTCCTGTGTGCTTAATAAATAATTACAACTTTACAATAGTTTATATATTTCCAGCATAAAGATCGTAATATTCACTTATAAATTGTAAGAATTCATTAATATTAATATGTATAGAAAATAGTGGACTTAAACAGTAAAGAGAATAACAACTTCATGCTCCCAAATTAAGATGCTTCAGTTTGGCCTATATAAATGGAAAGTTATGTTAATGATAAGTCGACCAGTTTTATCTTTATAGTCATGGTTTGAGAAGTTTCTCTATCGGCAAAATAAAGATATTGCTTGACTATTATAAATTTCAAGGTGCATTTGATACAGGTTAAAGCCTGTCTTAAAAGTATTAAAAATAATTTTATAATCTTTTGTAAGCATTTAAAATTTTAATTAATGTTTATAATAATTTATGTTTGATAATTGAATGATTTCTGATAAACAAATAGGATGATGTGAATCAATGACTATGGAAATTACTTAAATAACAAAAACAAAGATTTATTTACAACAAAATAATATAATTTACAATTAGTCCATCTTTAAGTCCACATAAATAAAATATTTTTCACAAAGCTGCTTCTGCAAAATTTATCAAAAGGATCAAAATTAAAAATTGACATATTGCTTTATTAGAATACACTCCACTGAATTAGCAAAAAAAATCCATCATATTAAAGGAACTTTTTGTATTCTTTCATTATCAAAAGCTTGTATTTATTATCTCATTCATACTATGATAATAGCCATCATACAGTAGTGTCTCTTATATGAATATTTTGCATAATAATAATAATAATAATAGTTTACCAATCCATCTGTGAAAGAATTAAAAGGCAGATGTATATTATCTATTTATGCCCAAAATACACTTTAAATTTTTAAAAGTAATTATTTATCACATTTAGTCCTAACAACTAGCAAAACTCAAATATAGGACTGACATATTTATAATGTATTTATATATATATATATATTTAAGCTGACCAAGAATGTTTTTAGAGATAAGATAGAATTCCTCAATACCTTGCTAATACCACTAAAATGCCAAATAAAGCCATGGTAAAATCTTTCACATGTTTATTAAACATACTAACCCTACAAACAAAATCAATCTTCAATAATCATAAAGTAAGGCACAGTAAAAGTATGATGGGATTGCTCACAGGATGTATCTACTTTTGAGGGCTAGTAAAGCATCTAGGACTTATCACTACTCTGGGAAAATCATGAGAATGCACATCAGGGACAAAATACTAAATAGGATATTGCCTTAAAATAGAAAGAGTCTTAACTACAATTTTTAAAATATATTCTATAAGCATACAAAAGCTAGCAGGACAACAAATAATAAGAGAGTTCAATATTTCCATCCCTTCTGGAAAATAAGCTAGCAAAATAATGATGGAGATTAACTACCACCCATAAAATATACTGGCATATAAAAACACTCCTAAATATAGAGAAAATAATTCCACTATCTATAACAAAATTCTCTAGCAACTAACCAATGTGAAATATAATAAACAACAATTAATTAACACCAAATATGGTTCTGTTAACATTAGGCAATAAATCATTTAAAAAATCAGAAATATACATCAGCTTCTTCAGCTTACAGAAACATAATATACCTTCATAAATAAATTATTTATACTTTTTTAAAGAGGCATATACTATTCAAAATATGTTCATATGATAAAGTACTATTCTGAGAATTTAGCCATTAATATTTTAAAATATATAGCATATAACATGAAATATATGCAGAATATAGTGTATAAAATTATAGATAAATTTAACCTTTTTTTTACTATAAAAAGGAATTATATTAAATAATAATGTCTTATTTTTTCATTCTTGACCAATTCTTCATTACCTGAATATGAAGAAGACTGTTGGCAGTAGAATTTTGTGGACGGCAAACATATCCATTATATAAGACAATATCATTAAAATACTATAATTTATAATATGATTAGAAAATGTATAACACATTTCTTCAAATATCCCAGGCAACATTTATTTGATATATTCATAGATTAAAAGTCTAATAAATGTTTATAGTACTGCATTATATATTATAAATCCTTAAATTTAGGTTTGTTAAATTAAATTAATTTATTGCACAAAGACGTTTACATTAATATTATCAATATCATATAGGACAATAAAGCATTTCAATTATTATTCTTCATTAACATTGTTGAACAATTGTAGGAGAGAATGTTTGACTTAACTATTATCTTCAAGACCTAAGTGGTTTCCATAATAATGCACAGATGACAGAAATCATCTATGAATTTTAAACATTTGCGCAGGTTTTATAAAATTATTAAAATATAAAATGAGTTACTTTTTAAATGGAATGTCTTTATCAGAGCAAAAGTTTAGTATTTTCTTTTTATGAAATAAACATTTTAAAATTCACATTTTTTATCAATGAAACAGTTTATAGTAAGTTAAATTGTATCACTCTGCCTGAAGAAAAAAATCTTTGCATCTTTTTTTATAAAAGTAATGATTCAACACAATTTTAGTCGATTCTTTTTTTTTTCAGAATTAATTATTATTGAACATCTAAAGATATTCACAATGTCAATTTATAGTAATTTGAATTACAGTCTTTATTCCATATAAAGTAATTCTAAATAATATATTGACTTAAGATGAATATTATGAAGAAGATATCATGAAATTATTAGCATTTTTGTTAATGTTCTTTCCAATAGTAGAATTAGATATTCCTTGGCAATTTTAATTATAGCATAAACATTCAATTTGTTTGTAAGATTGACAATCAACAATAATTTTCAAAGTCCACCATTGTAGCAAATTAAAAAAATTCTAGAATATTGTAATAACAAATTATATTACTATTCCATTAGCAGTTACAGAGATTTCAGTTCCCTTGGTGTTTCTGCTTAGACAATTGTGACAAGATATAAGTTTAGCCTAATATACTGAATTAATAAAAACAAATTTTTTTAAAAAAAATTACAGTTTTTAAAAAATTTATTATAGTTTGAAATTCAACTTTTATAAGATGAAATTGATTGAGAATCTTGAGAAAATGAAAACTGATATTAGGTGTCTGTCTCATCTAATTTGTACCATTAGTCATATAACCATTTTACCAGACTGTTTATTTACGTTTGAACTTAAAACTTTTCTGATTAGTTTTAATCCTTAACCTATCTATCACCAAGAAAGGTTATTAATCAAAAATTATTTTAACTTTGCAATAAATCAATTTTTGTCTAGACATTGAAGCTAATTTAAAACATTTCCTAGTTGAATAAAAATAATTAAAACCACAAATACACATGATAAAAATAAAAATATTACATAATTAAAAATTTACATTATCTTTAACAAATGAATATTACAGTTTAATAACTTTATTTATTATTCCTTTAAATCTAGACAAATATATCAGAATGTTTTAAATTTAGAATTATTTTTTAAGAATATTTAAACTAAATAGCATTAAATAAATATAATATTTATTCACTCATTCCACATTTATTCAACTATTAAAAATCCTAATTTAATTATTAACTTTATTAAATTTTTTATAACAAATTAGTTTTAAAATATTTAAGTAGAATATTTTGTTTTACATTCAAAGTTAATTAAATATTATAGCTTTAGTTTTTAATATCAGTGAACCAAAATATAGGGTTTGAACATAAGCTTTTTAAATCATCTTTACATTGAAACTAAAACTAAATAAGCATTCTCTAAACTACACTTTTTATCACTGACATTATTAGCTTTTTAAAATTTAAAGATGTTTGATATCTGAAACATTTATTTAAATTAAGACTCATTATTATTTAAGCTGTGTCAAAATTGTTGCTAGATAATAAATAAATACTAATATAACAGTTCTAATATGTAACAATTATAGCATTATAAAGTATTTACAATAGTTTTTTAAAAGCAAATTAAGCTATATAATTTTCTTTCAAAGCTAAAGATTATAATAAATAGCAAAAGATATTTCTGTTATTTATTAAAATGTATACTCCTTATGTATATATCATTTAGTATGTGTGCATATTAATACATCCAGTAAACTTAGAAATAAATATTAGAAAATACAGTAATTAAAATTTGTTAAAAAGAACAAAAAATATAAACATCACTTAGGAGCACTTTCAACTATCCTCGTAGTCTTTGTCAAAGACTACAAGACTATGAGGATAATTGAAAGTGCTCCTAAGTGACGTTTATATTTTTTGTTCTTTTTAACAAATTTTAATGACTGTATTTTCAAATATTTATTTATAAGTTTACATATATTATTTTGAAGAAATACAGACATCAATTTGTAGTATTAATATTAATACATGTGTATATATTGTACATGAACTACACTTAATACATATAATTTTACTTTAAATCAATATCACATATATGATATATGTAAATCATTCAATAATTCTGTATTAAATTCATATATATACTTTTAATGTTAATTTTTATTTTATACTCTTAATGTATATGTTATATTTAGGATATGTACATAATCATATGTGTATAATTAATCAGTAACTAAGTTTTCTATTCATATTGATAGATTTATTTTTATTTTAAAACACTTGTTTTTAAAAAAAAATGTTAATGAAAAAAATTCATGATCTTTTTTAACTTTTTGCAATTGTTTTACATGTGAGTTTTCTAGTTTCCTTTTTTAAAAAAAAAACAATTGTTTTAAAATGAAAATAGAAACACTTAAATAGAAAACTGAGTTATTGATTTATTATATAACTAGCCATACCCTGCCACGCATTGCTGTGGCTCAGTCTGGTTAAATGGAAAAGAAAGAAAAGAGAAAGTGTACGTTTTTAATATGTTTAATTTCACAATGCTTGTGGGTATACAATGTTTTTTATTGTTCCATTGTCTGCAGATATAGAGATTGTCTGGTTTGCCGTGTCTAGAACATGCAAAATATAATTATTTATGTGAGAAGCAATCCATGTCTAGATCTAAACTGCACAATTCTAAAGATTGGACCTGACTGTCTGTGCAGATATAGAAATTTTCAGGTTTTCTGATTCTAGAACATGCAACATATAATTGTCCATGTGAGAAGAAAATCTATGTCTAGATCTAAACCACACAATTCTAAAGATTGGCCCTGAGCTCTGTTAATGGTGATTGCAAACACTAATCGAAATCTCTCACATGAAATAATTAAATCAAAATGAAAATAAATTGAAATCTATGAAAATTCAATTTAACAATGCAATCAGAAACATTGAAATGGAATTGTACAATATTTAGTATAGCATGTGTTGCTTTTACATCTAACAGATAGTGCTGTTTTACCAAAAAAGCATGTTTTTATATGTCACAGGTGTGACATCTATATAATAGTAGGTAGTAGTTATATAAAAACATGCATTTTCAAATGCAACATTGTGTTGAAATTTCAAAGCAATTAGTGAAGAACTTTCGGAGATTTAAGATTTACATTTTTATATATATATTAAATATGATATATATATTAAGTATTTAAAATGATTTTAAAATATTAAATTGAAAGAAAAAAAATTATATTGCCCTCTTATGACCATTATTTAAAACAAATGAAAATTCTAAGAATAATTGTTAATTGCAGTATATGAAATTACTGAATATTTTTCATATTCTCACACTGTTTCATATCTATCAAACTAATTGACATACTGAAAAGATGTGTTTCAAATGGATTAGAATGATATAACTTAGTTATATATCAATTTTCAATCAATTCTATTGAATTTAAATGCATCAAACCTCAATTTTAAAATTTCATTTTTAGTTGAAAAAGATCAACAGACATCCAAAATCAATAAAAGCATTTGCATTTTTTCCCTTCTATTTTCTGTTATTTAGGTAAATAATATTAAGATTTTTAAATAATACAGAATTTCCAGTTGATTAATATTCAGAAGAGGAGTACAATTAGGATAACTATGTCCAACCTAATACAGATATTTATATTTAGGGTATCATTATGTAATATTCTTCATACATTGATGCTCATTCCAGTCTTATTTGTAGAGCAAAAAATTGTTCTTATGTATAGTCAGAATTTGTTATAAATTTCAGTTATTTAATCTTGCCACTCATATTAAAATAATATTGAAGGCACCATCAGTAAAACAATTTTATTACTAATTATTAAGCATCCATATTTGTTAATATATAGAAGAGAGCTGGAAATGGTTTATTTTTTCATAACTTCAATAAAAGGATATATAATTGGAAATAACTGAATTATTTTTCTTTTAAGAAATATCAGATTAATGTAATTTTTAGAGGATTGGATAAAATAATAATCCTAAAAAAAAAATCACAGATAATTGGGCAGCCAGAATAAGGTTGGAGACATATTTTAAAATAATAGCTGGAATATCATTCAGTTTAGAATCCTTTCTAACATCAAAAATCAAGAAAAACAAGATATAGCATAAGTCCAACATAATAGAAGATTGAAAAATAATATACTGAAGCTATGTATACTTCATGTCAATAGTGTTAAAAATCAGTAAGAAATTTTAAATTTAAAAGTTGTAATAAGTTAATGCTTGAATATCCTAGCACCTCACTGATGAAGCCAGTAGCAGAAACTGGTCTGGAATTAGGGATATTCTGCAAAGCTTGTTAAGAGCTTATTTGTGAGCTCTTTATATAAAATTAAATATATGTATATTATATACCCAGATAAATGTATATGGTAGAATAATTATGAAGTTATTTTGTTAAATCAAATTAAATAAAATATTTTCCAAAAAAAGTTGTAAAAGCCAATTCTAAATTTAATTTAAAAGTAGGTCAAAAGCAAAAGGTGTTTTCTTTTAATAATTAAAAGTGGAGATGACATTCTAGGAAAAAGTAATTAAAATTTTTATAAACAGATTGATAGATTAAAATAAGAAGATAAATAATTGACATGATTTTATTAAAAAGATTGATATTCCTGCTCAAAATCAGAACTTGAAAATATATTGCTGGGCAAATAAGCTCAGACCACAGAAGATTCTCTGAAGTTATCTATAGCTAATAGATCAAAGGATCCAAAAGATGAGCAATGAATTCACATTTTACTATTAAGTTAGCTCCAAATCATATAAATGTACCGAAAATTATATTCGAGGATTATTATTCTGCTTTCATTATTTTTGTCTGATTCCAGGAGTCTATACTTCTGCCATTATTCTCAAGCTCCTGTTATTCCGTTAGTCAGTTAATTTTCTAGTTCCAGCCAGAACTACCATGTAAGAGTAGAGAAACTGTTATCTGCTTTGCTCTGTCAAGCTGCAGAGGGCAAGCGAAAAACCCACCTGAGATGAGTAAAAATCTGATGTCCTGTGCTATAGGAAGAACTAGCTATTAAACCAAGATGAAATTATTTCTGAATCATTCTAATAAAGTCTGAATGGTCATTTGCACCTTTATCCACCATAGCTATGATTTTAAGAATAAACTCCACCAAAATAAACCAGTGCCTAAAGATTGAATGTGAACTTTTGACACTGCAAGAATAAGTATGAATTAAATTAATCTTTGGTTAATTATTATTTATCTCCTATCTAATGAAATAAGTTAGTAAATAGTTATTTGTTAAATCTGTTTATACGCTGGTATGGCAAAATATTGTAGTTTGTTTTATTTATCACACTACAGTTTAGTCCGCAATAATTGTATAAAATTATTTTATAAAAAGCAATTAGCTTGTAATAGCAATCTCTGGCTGTGCTATTAAAACTTGAATATTAATTAAATCAGTTATTTCTACTTTATTTATTTAATAATAATATGTTAAAGCAGTAAATTTATAAATTATGATTGGAGGACAATCTCACTACATAGGCAGGCTAGATAATGGTTATAATAAATGGGTGTCAGTTTGAGTGGACTATTCTTGTTTTGAGGTGATATAATTAATAGAAATGGGTGGCTGTTAACTATCAATTCAGTTTATGCTTGTTACATCTGAGACTCATTCTTATGTAATGTATTAGTACTAAATGATTGAAAAATCATTTGTGAACTGATGGTCACTTACCTTCATTATTCATTTGGTGCATTAGATGAAAAGTTCTTATTGTACATTATTTGCTTTGTGTATATGTCTTATAGTGATATGTTTGTGATTGCCAGTCACTCTCATACATAGTGCCAAATACTCTAAGTAGTAGTACTTGGTAGAAGTTTAATTCCTACCATTGTGTATAATTTATACATGTATTGGTTTTTATTCAGAAACTATTGTAGTACAGATGCATTTTACAATTATTTTATTATTTTGTTTGCTAATATCATAATCTGAAATTGATCACAATGATCAATTAGTTAAATTCTTCTTGTTTTATAATATTGTATTATCCTCATTCGACAGGGTAAATCATTGTCTTAGAATAGGGATAATGAGAGATGTAAGCAGTTAAATGTCTATGCAATAGATTGGATTCATTTACAAACATATAATTAATATTCTACATTAGTAGTTTTCAAATATTGTTTTAAAATATTTAAGTGTTACTCCACAATATCTGTGTGTAATGTAAATTAAAATAATATGTAAAGATTAGGAAAGATTTATTTACCATGAAGTTATTTATAAATCAATTAACTAAAAAGCTGCCAATATGTGTTATTTTGTATATGTGTAAATTGTGTGATGCATTATTTTTTGGCAGTTTGTCATCATTATTTGCAATCGATAACTTAAATAAAACAGATAAAAGTTTCTCCCTGATTTTAGCAGGCTGTAAAAGAAAAATATCAGTGTGTAATGTCAGAATATGGAATGCCCTCAGGTGATTTTCGTTTAGGTTGCACAATTCTGTCAGTTACAATACTTACCATTATTCTTGATAACCAAAGTTAGATATTTTACTCAGTCTACAAATATAATATGGCCTATCTTTCTTCAAACTTCCCAATATATTTGTATTTTTATATTTGACTATTTCCATCATCTAATACTGTCTTTAGACAAATTTAACTTTATTTAAATATTTCAAATACATTCAGTAGTTTAATGTATTTGAAATATTTAATAAAGTTAAATTTTTCTAAAGACATTAAATACTCATAGATGAGGGAATTAGTCCAGTATAAAAATACAACTAGAACACCATCATCACAAACCTTCAGGAAAACATTCCCAATATATTTGTTACCACAGGTCTGTGAGTTAACTATGTTGATTTTTGCTATTGACTTTTATAAGCTAGATTATTTGGATTTTTTTTTTTTTTTACTCAGGCATAAAGTAGTTTGTAAATTTATACATTAATTTTTTTATTTTTCATTAAAACTAAGACAAAATCTATTGTGGATTATTAGAACAAATTGTTTTAACTTCAAGATTATCAATAATCATTGACTTTTACCCAACAATACCACTACCAGTAAATTTTTCTAGTCAGTTCATGAAAATAACCTCACTCTTTTCTTTGCTTATATATATATATTAAAATGAAGAGGGTCAGAGGTTAAAGATATAAATGATATCCAAGTTCATCCATGTATGATTCATAATACTAACATACTGAAATTTTGGCTGGTTCTTCCTTACCATCAGCTAAAATGTTAGTACATTAATACTATGAAACATATACAAATGAATTCAGATAATATATATATAGTAAAACATGATTATGGATACAAGAAAAATAACAGGGTGTCTGAGAAAAGGAAAACAATAATCATAAAATTTATGACATAATTAAAACAATATTGTATATAATGATTATTTTATAACTGAATTTTTTTGAAAGTGATGTTTAATATATTATTTGCATATGAAAATTAACACAAATAATAAGTTTCTGATTGAAAGTAGGTAACAATGAGCATGAAACAATTATCACCATGTAATAGGATTAGATCATTGTAGTGCTAATTTATCATTTCTTGGTTCCTTTAAGGATATGTACAATGGGGTCTTCTACAATTAATAAAAGTGATTCACAAAGTTTGTTTATTATATGGTTTATTTATTTACAAAACAATGAAATATATTTTAAAAATAATCTGTTCCAGGTTATAAATTTAAATCATAGATATCATGTAACACAACCACTTAAAAAATGAAATAAGTATTGACATCCCTTTCAATCATTAGAGATTCACTGCAGGATGAAGACCTCTCCAAGTTTAATCCGGTTTTTCCAATCTCTAATCTCTTGTTTAGTTCAGCAAACTTTTTATTTATCCATCTATATCACATGTTGTCTCTTTCTAGATTTGTATTCTGTTTAAGACTTCAACTGTCCACCTAGTAAGCATTCAATCCAGCTCTATTTCAATCTTTTAATACTTTTTATTATGTCAGTGATAACTCTTTGTTTTCTCAAACATGTATTTCATTTTTGATTCCTTCTTATTACTCCTAACATATATCTCTCTACTTCATTGAGTGGTCTGAAGTCTATGTTGCACTTTTGTTGAGTGACCAAGTCTCAGATCTATAAGTAAGAATTAGTAAAATATATTTATTAAAAACCTTTCTTTTCAAACACACAGACATATTTCAATATTAAATTATTTCTACCAAAAGCACTCCATCTAAGTTTAATTCTATGACTAATTTTATCTATTATGTCATTAGCTGCACTAATAATCTGACCACGGCATTTATAGTTATTAACATCTTATAATTCATCATTATCAATCTTTATCTAAGAAAATCCATTAAACACTACTTATCTTTAATCCCTGAAGTTCTAAAGCTTTATTTGCAAAAACAGTTGCATCATCTGCAAAATCTAGATGACAAAAATAATCTACATTTACTTTTACTTACTTAATTATCCATTTTAATCCACAAAATACTGCAATAAAATGTTTTGAGATATGAAATCATCTTTTACATCTTTCTCCATGTTATAAATCTCATAGACATTTTAATGCAATTTTTATATAATTCCTCCTTAATTTTTCTAACAGTTTTGACTATCCTGGAATCTTCATTAGAGCTAGTAACATTTTAACATGTAATCATTATTTTATATATATAAATACACATGACAATACATATTTTACATTATTATTCATAATCATATTTTATTTCTAACTCTATATCTTTACTTCTCTTATTTCCCAATTAATATTTTCTTATTATTTCTTTATTATTTCTACTTCCTTTTTATTTTTTCTTCTTTCCTATTTATCATTCTACATTTATTCTTTAATATATCTCTACAACACTTCCATTTTATTTTTAATTTTACTTATTAATCTAATTTCTTTTCTTCCTTTCTCTTATTTATCTATATTTATTGTTTATTAATAATTCCTATTTTGTTCTTATTCCTATCTTTATTTTTATTAATTTTCATTTTTTAATTTACTTATTAATTTTATTAATCTTTTTATATCATTCTTCTTTCTTTTTGCATGTATAACTGGCTATTTTTTAAATGCTTTAGCTTCTTTTCCATAAAAAGAAAAAAGAAAAATAAAAAAGGGTAAGTAAAATGAATAAGTAAATTTAAAAAAAGAGAATAATTAATAAAAATAAAGATAGGAATAAGAATAAAATAGAAATTATTAATAAACAATAAATATAGATGAATAATAGAAAGGAAGAAAAGAAATTAGATAATAGGTAAAATTAAAAATAAAAGGGAAATGTTATAGATATATATTAAAAAATAAATGTAGAATGATAAATAGGATAGAAGAAAAAATAAAAAGGAAGTAGAAATAAATAAAGAAATAATAAAATAATAATTGGGAAATAAGAGAAATAAATATATAGAATTAGAAATAAAATATGATTATGAATAATAATGTAAAATATGTATTTTTATGCATATATATATAAAATAATGATTATATGATTATATGTTAAAATATTGTAGCTTTGATAAAGATTGCAGGACAGTCGAAACTGTTAGAAAAATAAAAAAGAAATTATATAAAAATTGCATTAAAGTGTATATGAGGAGATTTATAAAAAAGTAATATATAAGAATGTATAAAGAAAAATGCAAAAGAAGAAGAAGATATAAGAATAATAGCACTTCTAAGTCTTAGTATCTCTTGTTACATTTTGATAAATATTCTTCAGAATATGACATTGTTCTGGACCCATATCTTGATAAATAGGAAATCAATTAGTGATTAGTTTTCCTTTGAAATATGATTTATCAATTTAAATTCTATAATGACTGATGGCAAATTTTTTTGAACCTATTGGCATATTTATATTTGTGAGAGAAAAAAGATTTAATCTTTTATATTCAATATTTTAAAAACTGCTTTGCTTTTCAGTTTTACTTTTATTTCAGCAAAATATAAATGGGTTAATAAAAATTTAGATATCTCTTAATAAAATAAAAATATTAACTTTAGTTCTCTTCTTTGTTTGAAAAGAAAATATATTGTTCTCTTTTTAATCTACTTATATGATATAATAATCAAACAACTTTTTTTCAAACTTATTCTCATTATATCTATATATATAACTCATAAAAATATTATATTTTGCATTTTAAATGTATAATTTTATATTTATATAATCTTTAGAAATATTAAATATATGTGAAATTCATTTTTAAAATTTATTTATTGTATTGTATATCACTTTTTTTGTTGTTAAATAATTGCATAGGTTATGCTTTCATCCGTACTCATTCATTCTCTAATTATGTAAATTATTTTAGTCTTAAATTCTCTTTTTCCAAATTTTTTATCTCTAGTTTCAACTTACTTTATTTTAAAATCTTTCTAAGTATATCATTGCAATTACTATAAGTTTGCATTATTATTATTTTACACATATTTTCTGATGCTTATTACTTTTATAAATCCAGATTCTATAGACTATATAGAATATGTTTCAATATATATCTATATATTTTTAAGTGTGTAATTTAAATAATAAAAATTAAGGAATTATGTCTATGTAAATAACTAGAGCTAACTTTATCTTTGATGTTGCCAGGAAATAACATTATTAATTGATAATCCTAAGGCTAAACATTTTTTCTTTATTAATCTGTAGTAGCTCTTTTATTTTGAGGTTAATTAAAAGTCTATATATATATGTGTGTAAATGTATTTTATATTTGTGTTATGTTATATATATTTTTAGTACATATGTCATCCTGGCTCCTAAAATAGTCAGACCAAGCTTTGATTATAATGTAAATGTGGTTATTGAAAATGTCCCAGAACCAATAGACATTAATTTAGTGGTACAAAGAGATGGTTGCAATATGGCCTATAATAAAGTGGCTTTTGTATCAGGTAGGTATCTGCATAATATTAGTATATATAATATTATTTGTAATAAAATAAAAACGAATTGATATAAAATTTATTGGAGCAAAACTAATAATATGAATAAAAAGTTATAGCTAGCTTGTGGAATGTGTACAATGCCTAATAGCACTTGTATATAATGTATATATCTTTAGGAACAGTTATGCTATAAACTGACTATAGCTTAATATTTATTTATATATTAGTATTGGCATAGTAAGTTTTATAAAGTTAACCCCAGTTTTATATTTTACTATTTTTATATATGAACAAATTTGTTTTTGTCACAATATAAATTTTTTAAAAACATTATGAAGTTAGTCAGAATAACATTGTATAATATTTTTGCAGATTTTTTTCTGTTTGTATGTAAATATAATTATATTACAAAAAAAATAAAGTCAGATGTGACATGATCTAATTCAATAAGCTTGTATTTACAAATGTTATATATTATAACGATCCGGAGAACAGCAGCTTAACGTGATCTGCACTACAGGGCACCATCTAGGCATTTGAACCTAGAAAAATTTATAAAGTAGGCATATACGTAAGCCAAAAAAAAATTTTTTTTTATTTTAATTATATATTTTGATATCCGGTCGTTAGCCCATGTCACTAGCTCAGGGAGTAGCAGAGATCTAATAATATAATATCCCATCTAATTATATTTCAATATTAAAAAATAAATAAAATAAGCCACTGCCAGCAATTAACACACAAAAATTTATTTACGCACATATATATACAAGATTTAACACCACTATTTTAACACATCCACTTTAACACCTAACACTATTTCCACTTTTATTTTAGATTTTTAATTTCCATTTTAAATTTTATACTATTATCAGTTCGCACAGATTTGTTTAAAAATGTTGAGTATAGATCGGTTACATAGATTCCACGGTCAAAAACATTTCAAAATAAACATAGATGACCAAAATACAAAATCATTGATACCGTCAATTGCAGAGGGAAATTCATAAGCAACCCAATAGCATTCACCATAAGATGCTTGCATTAACACCAATAACCTAAAAGACATCCAAATAAATACATTTTGGATACTCACCGCAAGGTATCAGTATTTACCGAATGTCTATATATATTTTGACCGAATATGAAAACCAAAAACATAATCAACCGGTAACGAACCCATGCAAGTGTCTATACCCAACTTAAATTTAATGCATCTTTATTTAGAGTGTCGAGTATGAATAGACTACATAGATTTGCATTTGAAAAGAAAATATTCAATCCTTGTTTAACCCTAGGCCAAAGGTCCGCAGTCAAACCAAACTTCAATCCATCTGATATATCGATGTGTTCAATATAATACGAATACAGCAGCACAATTAGGTTAAGAGAAGAAACTGCTTCTTGTCAGATAGGAATATTACATCTATCTGACGATGAGAGCAATAAAAAAAAAACTCCACAGGAAGCAACAGCGTTCTACATCTTATAATCTCTTCCATAGGCAAAACGGAAGTGTGCGGCGTATAAAAGCGATTCTGCCCATAGCGAATCTCGCACCACATCTACCAACCACACCAATACACCCAATACACTGACCTAATTCAACTACAAAACGAATAACCTAAGATTACCCTCCCCCAATATAACTTTACAAATCCATACAACCATTCACACCCGACTTAAGTTTAATATTTATATAACTAGTCCAATGAAAAACAGAAATCATAATAAAACTTAAAGAACAAATAAATAAATAAATGGAAATGATTTTACAAAAGAAACACATTAAATAAAACCACAACTAATTAATAAATAACGTTGGTCAGATAGGATTCTATTTCTTAATTATTTTAAATACGGAAAGTTTTTAATTTAATGTTCATTAATTATAAAGTTCCCACGGTTTAAAACAGTTCATCTCCATCTGCCGCCCGGCATTTGAACATGAATTCCCATGCCTCCCCAAAAAGAGTGGTTGAGTTAGCCGTTGTTTTTTTTATTTATTTTATCCGGAGGTCTTTTAGTCTAGTTGGTCCCTAATGTAGAAAAAAAACCGGTCATTTCTCCTTTTTTTTTTTTTAACAAAACTGAAGGGATCGAAGAGTGCGTCTTTTCAATCCCTTCTCCTTCAACTCCACACCAACACATATAGTCACATTGCAACAACTAATTAACTCTTCTAGTTTCAAACCTTTCCTTTTACAATAATTCTGTGGACCAACTCGACATTACGTCACGACGGTGAAAACCCCCTGTTGAGGTCCGATTTCCCGATGGATTTCTTTCATTTGCTAAAAGTTTCTATTGTTTTCCTAGCTGACCGATGCTCATACATTCAAATGCCCAAAGGCCAGTTTACCAACCAAAACAATCATTTCCATTTTACAAAAGATTAATTAATTTCTTTTCAAACCCAAACATATATTGTCATCTCTAAATCCCCTCTGAAAACCCAGTTTAAACCACTCTTTTTCCAATAAAGTTTTACTTTAATAATTATTTATCTGTGCAATTTTATACATATGCGAGCCCAAGACGATTTTTTTAATTTTCAGTTTTTAATTCTTAAAAAAGAAATTCCCACTGGCGAACCCTTTTTTTTATGTTTACTAATAAAAAAACAATGCAACGTATGCATGTGCCTGTCACATATCAGTAAACTTGCTTAAAAAAAAATGAACAAAAAGAAAAACATTTTACCCAGGGTTAGCAATTACGGTACACGATTAACAAAATTTACAAAACATTCGGTTAGTACAAAGACCACATACA
This sequence comes from Epiperipatus broadwayi, assembly GCA_028023455.1. Taxonomy (NCBI): domain Eukaryota; kingdom Metazoa; phylum Onychophora; class Udeonychophora; order Euonychophora; family Peripatidae; genus Epiperipatus; species Epiperipatus broadwayi. The sequence continues at coordinate 2,758,005 of JAQFVV010006258.1, read as the reverse complement.
AAAAAAAATGTTGACCATCGTTTTCCCAAGAACCATCCACGTCTACACCTCCTCCCCACAAGAGCTCTATTATTTTTTTATACATTTTATTTTTACACACAGCATGACAAGCAAGTTATTTAAATTATTTATTTAAGAAGGTTGCATTGAACTAAATACGTTTTGAAAGACAATGGACCCATACGTGTACACCCGCAGCACAATTATAAATACCACCAACTTATTTATGACTGATTAAAATGCTTAAACAGGACTACACTGAAGTAAACTCCCAATGGCACCCATCGCAAGGCACCACACCCCGATCATAAACTTACGTGGCTGTGCACGCCTATACACGTTAAAGCATAATATATATCAACAAAAAAAACATATTTATTGCAACCTTTTGACTTTTTTTTTTAACAAAAATTAGTTTTAATCTTTTGGCAGTGCTTTTATAAGATTTAAAGTATACGACTTTATGTGACAGATAAAAATATTTCATTTTGAAAAAAGAAATTTACTCAGGGCCCTGGTAGTTTATTAAAGATCGGCCCCACATTGGGCGCCAGTTATAATGATCCGGAGAACAGCAGCTTAACATGATCTGCACTACAGGGCACCATCTAGGCATTTGAACCTAGAAAAATTTATAAAATAGGCAGATACGTAAGGCAAAAAAAAATTTTTTTAAATTTATTTATATATTTTGATATCCGGTCATTAGCCCATGTCACTAGCTCAGGGAGTAGCAGAGATCTAATAATATAATATCCCATCTAATTATATTTCAATATTAAAAAATAAATAAAATAAGCCACCGCCAGCAATTAACACACAAAAATTTATTTACGCACATATATATACAAGATTTAACACCACTATTTTAACACGTCCACTTTAACACCTAACACTATTTCCACTTTTATTTTAGATTTTTAATTTACATTTTAAATTTTATACTATTATCAGTTCGCACAGATTTGTTTTAAAATGTTGAGTATAGATCGGTTACATAGATTCCACGGTCAAAAACATTTGAAAATAAACATAGACCAAAATACAAAATCATTGATACCGTCAATTGCAGAGGGAAATTCATAAGCAACCCAATAGCATTCACCATAAGATGCTTGCATTAATACCAATAACCTAAAAGACATTCGAATAAATACATTTTGGATACTCACCGCAAGGTATCAGTATTTACCGAATGTCTATATATATTGAGCCGGTAAAAATATGTTTATCCATCTAACATGAGCTGGAACTCACAAAATGTACTTCAAACCCAGTCAAGCCCAAGATTTAGGTCAGGAACTAGCCTGGATTCGAACCCACTCTCTAAGTCCCAAATCGAACACCTAATGAATAACAATAGTTATGGCTCATGAGAATTAATCTTAATTCGGCCGACTAGCAAAGCTGAGAAGACAATGAGACATCTATTAATTATGATTATATTAAAATATACATAAGTATGGCTGTAATATGTGTGGAAGAAGTGGAGGAAAAGGAATTCGAACTACTCAAATAAGTTAAACAATAAAAGATAGTTTAATATAATGAAAATTTAGTTATATACATTTATAAATTAAGTACATTAGTATGTGTGTGAATGAGCAAGTGGTAGATGATTATATAGTGTCATTCACGCTAGTTTCTAATATGCTCTTTATTAGCTAAATATATATTACAAATAAACACACATCTTTGGTGGGTCTAGTATTAAAATGCCAATCAGATTAGAAAGAAGTTACACAAAATTAATATTAACGCTTTGATTTATGGTTCAGAAACCTGGCGACTAATATATATTAGGGGAGCGTTCTGAAATTCATTATACATATAAATACATTTGAAAACATTTGAATCTATTTGAAAACATACTTGAAAATGACATAATATTTAATGAGAAATTATTTTAACAACAATAATAAAATGAACGCTTTATTTTCCCCAAGGCACATAGATACTCTTAGATAGAAATATATAAATTATGAAGGTAGGATTGTAATGATTGAAATAAACTAATACAATAGAAATGGCATTTATATATATTTTAAACAAAGCTAATTTTAATATTAGAGCATTAAAACAGGGTCATGAAGCAAAAGAAATAATAATAATAGGAAGAGGTTTGCGGTACTGACATAATCGCCTAAAAATAACTAAGAGAAAAGGTCGTGCTTCTGGATGAGAAACGAAATCCCACACCCCCATTTTGGGTAGTGCTTAGAGAGAGAAAGTGGATTGGCATGACGTGACCCAGCGTTTTACTGGTATAACCGATATGAGAGGCCTTTTATCCACGAAGTAAATATGCATAGCATGTGCCAGACTTTGGGTCACTGCTAAATGCATTTTATATGGAATAAATGGTCCTGGGTAGCTTCATCTATCCTCAGGACAAGACTTAAGAAGAAATCTATGGGTTCGAACTTTGTCGTAACCCCCAGATTAAAAGCACGTATATATATAAAAACACAAAGATAGGCTAAATGACAGAAACGCAAGAAATGATATATGTCACTAAAACATTTAATAAATTTTACAGCTTCAAAATAAATGCCCTTTTATTTAAATACTTTAATATGCAATGCAATTATAATATATATATATAGGGAATATTTAGATTAATAAAATAGACGTTAAAATTTGACTTAGCAAAAGAAACATAAAAGATTCATCCCCATTCCTTTTCTGGTATTTAAAATAAATAAATCCCACTTTCGTGATCTTTATAATAACTGAAATATATAAATATGGTAGTTGATATTTTAAGCATACATTTTAAGAGTATATAAAAAAAACTAGCAGTTATATATATATAAAACAATTAAGTCACCTTATTTTAGAATTAAATAAATAATATTTTATAAGATTTCAAAGCGTTAATTTGTTTTAGCTTTGAATTTACAGCGGTAGAAAATCCATAGCTAAACAATATATATATTTTTATTTATATTAGAACATAAATAAAAATGTTGGTACGTAAAACAACCTGGCGATTATATTAATTAATTAATAACTCATATATATTTTAAGGGGACGTTAATAAACTTGATTCATGAAAGTTTACTTAAAGACAAAAAAGATTTTTTTTAGAAAATTCAATTTGTCAGATTGTTTTAGATTGACATATTAATAAGCAAGCAGATATATAAATCAAATAATCAAGTAATAAATAATTACAAATAATTGACCCACTAACGTTAAAGAGCATATAAGAGAGAATTAAATTCATATAAATTATTGAAGAGCAAATTACATGTTATATATATAAAAGGCAAAGTTAAAGAGTACATAAAAAAAAAGATCTTGAGAGATTATTTAGACTAAATTGACTATTACATGGCAACTTGAAATTTACCTTTCAATTTTAAGAGTCCGATTAAAATATTGTCCGTGCACGGCAATTGGAATGCAAGTTCTCCAAGCTTCTATTAACATTAAAGTTCTTAATTTCTTCATTTCAGGACAGCAGGATATTACGGTCATGGCGGGTGATGACCCAAAGGGCCGAGCAGAGTGGTGGATCTACTGCTACATCATTTTTTTTAGTTTTACAGCAATTTTAACAATCTCTCAATCAATAGTAACTAACTCTCTCAATAGTAACTAATAACTAATAACTGATTCAAAATTTAGTCATTTTATACTTTTTCTCTTATCAGTTGTTTTTTTTAAAGATGCAATTGTTAGATAACGCCAAAAATAAATTCAAATCTATTTCTAGATTAGAAATAGATCTAACAACATGTTTTTAACACAAGTAAATCTAATCTTAATTAATCCCATTTATCTTAAGTAAAACTTTAATTAAAAAATACCTTTCCCAGATTAAAACAACAGTGCTTCCAACCCCTAATTATTTTTAGACAATTAAACAACACCTGCAACTTCCATATTGGATTTTATATAAAAAATGTATAATTTATAGAAAAACAAGCAATTTGAAAAGAAAAAGCTAAAAATGACATATAATAAAATATTTACAAAAACATCAATATTTTGTTAGTAAGTTTTGCTCCTATGTATATATTTGAGCTGCAACTATAATTTTAATAAGAAGAACTAATAATTAATAAAAAGAATCAATAATAATAAATATTGAAAGTTAAACTACAAATTTAGGTGCGCATCTCAAATATTTACATGAAATATATATACTGACAAAAGGAGCAGGATGGGATATAGGGGTTTGAACATGGGTTAGTAAGTAGAAACATGAAGCACAATCTTAAGCTAAGATTACTGCTTCAATATTTTGACCGAATATGAAAACCAAAAACATAATCAACCGGTAACGAACCCATGCAAGCGTCTATACCCAACTTAAATTTAATGCATCTTTATTTAGAGTGTCGAGTATGAATAGACTACATAGATTTGCATTTGAAAAGAAAATATTCAATCCTTGTTTAACCCTAGGCCAAAGGTCCGTAGTCAAACCAAACTTCAATCCATCTGATATATCAATGTGTTCAATGTAATACGAATACGGCAGTACAATTAGGTTAAGAGAAGAAACTGCTTCTTGTCAGATAGGAATATTACATCTATCTGACGATGAGAGCAATAAAAAAAAACTCCACAGGAAGGAACAGCATTCTACATCTTATAATCCCTTCCATAGGCAAAATGGAAGTGTGCGGCGTATAAAAGCGATTCTGCCCATAGCGAATCTCGCACCACATCTACCAACCACACCAATACACCCAATCCACTAACCTAATTCAACTACAAAACGAATAACCTAAGATTACCCTCTCCCAATATAACTTTACAAATCCATACAGCCATTCACGCCCGACTTAAGTTTAATATTTATATAACTAGTCCAATGAAAAACAGAAATCATAATAAAACTTAAAGAACAAATAAATAAATAAATGGAAATGATTTTACAAAAGAAACACATTAAATAAAACTACAACTAATTAATAAATAACGTTGGTCAGATAGGATTCTATTTCTTAATTATTTTAAATACGGAAAGTTTTTAATTTAATGTTCATTAATTATAAAGTTCCCATGGTTTAAAACAGTTCATCTCCATCTGCCGCCCACCATTTGAACACAAATTCCCATGCCTCCCAAAAAAGATTGGTTGAGTTAGCCGTTGTTTTTTTTATTTATTTTATCCGGAGGTCTTTTAGTCTAGTTGGTCCCTAATGTAGAAAAAAACCCGATGTCATTTCTCCTTTTTTTTTAACAAAACTGAAGGTATCGAAGAGTGCGTCTTTTCAATCTCTTCTCCTTCAACTCCACACCAACACATATAGTCACATCGCAACAACTAATTAACTTCTGTTTTCAAACCTTTCCTTTTACAATAATTCTGTGGACCAACTCGACATTACGTCATGACGGTAAAAAACCCCCGTTGAGGTCCGATTTCCCTATGGATTTCTTTCATTTGCTAAAAGTTTCTATTGTTTTCCTATCTGACCGATGCTCATACATTCAAATGCCCAAAGGCCAGTTTACCAACCAAAACAATCATTTCCATTTTACAAAAGATTAATTAATTTCTTTTCAAACCCAAACATATATTTTCATCTCTAAATCCCCTCTGAAAACCCAGTTTAAACCACTCTTTTTCCAATAAAGTTTTACTTTAATAATTATTTATCTGTGCGATTTTATACATATGCGAGCCCAAGACGATTTTTTTAATTTTCAGTTTTTAATTCTTAAAAAAAAAATTCCCACTGGCGAACCCTTTTTTTTATGTTTACTAATAAAAAAACAATACAACGTATGCATGTGCCTGTCACATATCAGTAAACTTGCTTAAAAAAAAATGAACAAAAAGAAAAACATTTTACCCAGGGTTAGCAATTACGGTACACGATTAACAAAATTTACAAAATATTCGGTTAGTACAAAGACCACATACAAAAAAAAATGTTGACCATCGTTTTCCCAAGAACCATCCACGTCTACACCTCCCCACAAGAGCTCTATTATTTTTTTTATACATTTTATTTTTACACACAGCATGACAAGCAAGTTATTTAAATTATTTATTTAAGAAGGTTGCATTGAACTAAATACGTCTTGAAAGACAATGGGCCCATACATGTACACCCGCAGCACAATTATAAATACCACCAACTTATTTATGACTGATTAAAATGCTTAAACAGGACTACACTGAAGTAAACTCCCAATGGCACCCTTCGCAAGGCACCACACCCCGATCATAAACTTACGTAGCTATGCACGCCTATACACGTTAAAGCATAATATATATCAACAAAAAAAAAACATTGCAACCTTTTGACTTTTTTTTTAACAAAAATTAATTTTAAAATTATTTATATTTTCTCGTGTTTAATATATATGCGCAATTTCTTCTGGCAATGCTTTTATAAGATTTAAAGTATACGACTTTATGTAACAGATAAAAATATTTCATTTTGAAAAAAGAAATTTACTCAGGGCCCTGGTAGTTTATTAAAGATCGGCCCCATATTGGGCACCAGTTATAATGATCCGGAGAACAGCAGCTTAACGCAATCTGCACTACAGGCCACCATCTAGGCATTTGAACCTAGAAAAATTTATAAAGTAGGCAGATACGTAAGCCAAAAAAAAATTTTTTTAAATTTATTTATATATTTTGATATCCGGTCATCAGCCCATGTCACTAGCTCAGGGAGTAGCAGAGATCTAATAATATAATATCCCATCTAATTATATTTCAATATTAAAAAATAAATAAAATAAGCCACCGCCAGCAATTAACACACAAAAATTTATTTACGCACATATATATACAAGATTTAACACCACTATTTTAACACGTCCACTTTAACACCTAACATTATTTCCACTTTTATTTTAGATTTTTAATTTACATTTTAAATTTTATACTATTATCAGTTCGTACAGATTTGTTTAAAAATGTTGAGTATAGATCGGTTACATAGATTTCACGGTCAAAAACATTTCAAAATAAACATAAACGACCAAAATACAAAATCATTGATACCATCAATTGCAGAGGGAAATTCATAAGCAACCCAATAGCATTCACCATAAGATGCTTGCATTAACACCAATAACCTAAAAGACATCTGAATAAATACATTTTGGATACTCACCGCAAGGTATCAGTATTTACCAAATGTCTATATATATTTTGACCGAATATGAAAACCAAAAACATAATCAACCGGTAACGAACCCATGCAAGTGTCTATACCCAACATAAATTTAATGCATCTTTATTTAGAGTTTCGAGTATGAATAGACTACGTAGATTTGCATTTGAAAAGAAAATATTCAACCCTTGTTTAACCCTAGGCCAAAGGTCCGCAGTCAAACCAAACTTCAATCCATCTGATATATCGATGTGTTCAATGTAATACGAATACGGTAGCACAATTAGGTTAAGAGAAGAAACTGCTTCTTGTCAGATAGGAATATTACATCTATCTGACGATGAGAGCAATAAAAAAAAACTCCACAGGAAGGAAGTGTTCTACGTCTTATAATCCCTTCCATAGGCAAAACAGAAGTGTGTGGCGTATAAAAGTGATTCTGCCCATAGCGAATCTCACACCACATCTACCAACCACACAAATACACCCAATCCACTGACCTAATTCAACTATGAAATGAATAACCTAAGATTACCTTCTCCCAATAGAACTTTACAAATCCATACAGCCATTCACGCCTGACTTAAGTTTAATATTTATATAATTAGTCCAATGAAAAACAGAAATCATAATAAAACTTAAAGAACAAATAAATAAATAAATGGAAATGATTTTACAAAAGAAACACATTAAATAAAACCACAACTAATTAATAAATAACGTTGGTCAGATAGGATTCTATTTCTTAATTATTTTAAATACGGAAAGTTTTTAATTTAATGTTCATTAATTATAAAGTTCCCACGGTTTAAAACAGTTCATCTCCATCTGCCGCTTGGCATTTGAACATGAATTCCCATGCCGCCCCAAAAAGATTGGTTGAGTTAGCCATTGTTTTTTTTATTTATTTTATCCGGAGGTCTTTTAGTCTAGTTGGTCCCTAATGTAGAAAAAAAAAAAGATGTCATTTCTCTTTTTTTTATTTTAACAAAACTGAAGGGATCGAAGAGTGCGTCTTTTCAATCCCTTCTCCTTCAACTCCACACCAACACATATAGTCACATCGCAACAACTAATTAACTCTTTTATTTTCAAACCTTTCCTTTTACAATAATTCTGTGGACCAACTTGACATTACATTGTGACGGTGAATACCCCCCCCCCCCGTTGAAGTCCGATTTCCCGATGGATTTCTTTCATTTGCTAAAAGTTTCTATTGTTTTCCTATCTGACCCATGCTCATACATTCAAATGCCCAAAGGCCAGTTTACCAACCAAAACAATCATTTCCACTTTAGAAAAGATTAATTAATTTGTTTTCAAACCCAAACATATATTTTCATCTCTAAATCCCCTCTGAAAACCCAGTTTTAAACCACTCTTTTTCCAATAAAGTTTTACTTTAATAATTATTTATCTGTGCGATTTTATACATATGCGAGCCCAAGACGATTTTTTTAATTTTCAGTTTTTAATTCTTAAAAAAGAAATTCCCACTGGCGAACCCTTTTTTTTATGTTTACTAATAAAAAACAATGCAACGTATGCATGTGCCCGTCACAATATAGAGCTCGCAAAATATGCTCTTAACAAGCTTTGCAGAATATCCCCAACCCCAACTGGTTTCTGCTACTGGCATTGTCAGTGATGTGCTAGGATATTCAAGTATTAGATTAAAAATACCAAGATAAGCCCAGCACTTTATCTAATATATAACTATTAAGTAGAAAATCTGAAATTTTCAGACATCCATAGCTATCTAACTTAAGTAGCCATATGGGACTGAACTAAGTTCAGATACACCATATATTAATAGCTTTAGCAATATAAAATTTCCAAAGCCTTAATAGCTAAAATAAAATTACAAAAAAAAAAAAATTTGTAAATACAAGCTTATTAAATTAGCTCATGTGACATCGGACTAAATTTTTTTGTAATTTTATTTTTGCTATTAAGGCTTTGGCAATTTTATATTGCTAAAGCTATTAATATATGGTGTATCTGAACTTAGTTCAGTCCCATATGGCTATTTAAGTTAGATAACTGGATTGAAAGACATATGGATGTCTGAAAATTTCAGATTTTTTACTTAATAGTTATACATTAGATAAAATATTGGGCTTGTCCTGGTATTTTTAATCTAATGCTTGAATATCCTAGCATCTCACTGATGACACCAGTAGCAGAAACCAGTCAGGGTTGGGGATATTCTACAAAGCTTGTTAAGAGCTTATTTTGCGAGCTCTATATATAACAAATATAATCATAATACTAAGAATAATATTTTTTCAATTTACTTGTATTTATAAGAGTAGTAGTTCAGTTATACATTCCACAAAAAAGTAATTTGAATGTTTAGAACAATTTGAAGTAGATATAATAAAAGCATATTACACACTTAATAAATCTTTTTTATATAAATAAATATATTTTAAGATAAAATAATAATTATTTGTATGCTTCTTATTATAATAACCACAATTCTATATTTGTCCTGAATTATATTTCATATTTTGTTAAACTTCGCTGTAAACAATGACATTTTTTTTGGAAACCATATTATGTGGAATTGGAAAAAAATTATATTTTTAATTTTCACAACATTTTTATTTTTGCTTTTATTTGAATAAAAAAGCCAATTTATTCTACATATATATGAAAGAGATATTATTTAATGATTCAACTATCATTAATATTTCTATTATAACATTTCAGCTATATCATACATGTGATCATATTATTTTAAAAACTGTATAGAGATGCTGATAGAAACATGTAGAATAAGACTAAATATCCATCCAATAAAAATAAAAATAAAAAATTTAATATGAAGAGAGACAGAATAATAATAGAAGAATTAATCTGATATAAAATTAACAATTTCATTGTTTTTAAAATAACATTATAGCAGATGTGATATAACTAAAACATTAGTGTAATAAGATTATTTATTTTACACATATAGTATATATATCTTTTGCTCATGAAAATTATTGTATAATATTTAAATAAAAATGCTAAACACTAAACTAGTAAATGAAAATAGCTTATATAATTCTAATATTGCCAGTGTACTCCAAAACTGATAAAAAATTTATTACTAATTGAATTTTGATTAGTTTTTGATTAATACCGGTAATATTAAATAACATATGATACCATTTCCAATCTTTTTACTGTAAAAAATAGTATTGTTAAGTTGGAAATGGTATCATGTGTAAATATTGAAATAAATACATAAAGAAAGGAGGGAGGAGAAGAAAATTGTATTATTAAATAAGTATAATTTATTATATGTATATATTCTTGTTTAAATTATCTATAATGGTTATATTTATTTAGTACTTATAATAAAGAAATAAAATTTAAAATCATTTCAAATCTTCATAAATATTACCGAAATCACACTTTTCTTTATTTTGCTGTAAAATAAAAAGGTTTGCTAAGAAGTGTTTGAAGTGGTTTGGATAAATTATATTTATCATTTTAAATCAATTAAAAACTATCTTACTTCATAATTTTGATAAATTATGCTTATTAATAAAAAATATTAACAACTATAGAGCACTACAATGGTAAAATATACAAACAGGATTTTTTTAGAACAGGCAAAACTATTTATACAGTAGTGCCACTCATTGCAAATCAGAGTAATCAATGGATGCCAGAAGGTTTATGCATAAAATCCCTATTTAGTGCCTACTCATCCAATATTCCCAGACTAATTTCTAGCTTGTGGCTTTCATCAGTGAGGAGCCTTGAATCTGAGCACTGCACCTAGATCTTAGGATCCAATGCAACCCTCCAGCAGCCATGTTTTATCTCTACTTAACTACAAAATTATGAATCTAAAATTGAAACACAATAATACTTTCAATCCAAGCTCATTTGCTTGTATGATAATATAGGTCTGAACTCAGTTCAGTACCCATATATTTTGGTATCTTTGGTTCTTTAATAACCATAGCCACCACTATCCTATTAGGCAGGTTTGGTAATAAACCAGTAAACATCACATAGTCATCATTTCTTATTCTTGCTCAAGCTGTTAAAACAGGCAAAACTCTCCATACAGTAGGATTTTTTAGTATGATTTTTTATTTTGGAAGAAAAATGTTAACCCAATTTCAAATAATAGTGTTTTGATTTAATTAAATTTAATATATTTTAAACTTTTAATTCATACTCACTGATATCATAATAATAAGTTTAATATCTACTACTTTTACTATAGAAATAAAAATAATAGTAATAAATATGCAGTTGTTGGCATGAATAGAAATAAACAGCATAGAGATGTCCATGATAAGAATTAAATGACAACATTAACATTTTTCTTTCATACTTATATTTTAATGTAAAAATTAATTTATCCATTCAATTTTATATTAGTATTTTATTTAATATCAGATAATTATACACCCGTTTAAATAATACTAATAATATAGTTAATAGAAAATGTAGATCTTTTTTAATAAATACTGTCCCCCTTAGAAAAAGTAAACCTCTCACAACTGTTAACTAAAAAAATATATGCAGTTTAACATTAGTGCATAATTAAACATAAATGTAAATGTTTAAAAACAGGCAAAACTCACTGTACATATTACCACACACAGCAAACTAAAGTAATCAATGGATGCCAGAAGGCTTGTGCATAAAATCCCCATCTAGTGCCTACTCATCCAATATCCCCAGACTAGTTTCTGGCTTGTGGCCTTCTGGCATCCATTGATTACTCTAGATTACTGTGTGTGGCAATATGTATAGTGAGTTTTGCCTGTTTTAAAACAGTTATACACAAGTATAAGAAGTAGTGGTCATATGGTGTAAATGTTTAAAGAAAATAAACATTTTATTTTATATTTATTTATAATTAATCATGGTTTAAAAAGCTTTAATAGTTTTTCAATAGATATCAAACTAAAAAATAAATATTTAAATAATAAATTGCTTTTAGCTAAAACTATTAAATATAGGGGATTTGAACTCAGACTTTCAAGCCCCTTCACTATCCACACTATCTCATACTACCAATACACATGACCACACACATGCAGAAAATATAACTAATCCCAATATGCGTATTTTGTGCCAAACCAGCACTCATCAGTTGGACCAGATTACCATCTGCCATACATATATATAAAATTATTAAATACATTGAAAATTTATAACAATATATAATGCAGATAGACAGTAATATATTCATTTTCTTAGAACAAAATATTTTTTTAATTTTTTGTTTGAAATTGTGGCACAAATATTTATTTCCATGAGTTTTTGGTACTGAATTTTATCCTCTTGTATAGAATAATAATTTTATTTATTTGTTTTAATATTCATGCTAAATTAAATTTATAATTTTAATAACTATAAACAGAAAAAAAAATCAAATTCTTGCATAATAAATTTATCCAACTTTATATTAAAAGGCATTTACAGTATGAAAATTGAAATTTATTTCTACAGATGTCCAAAAGTATTTCATTTTTACAATTATAAAAAACTGTTATTATAATAATGTCAAGATGAATATCTCCAACCATAATTAAATAAATCAATTGGATGAATATATCATTAAATACAGATATTTGATTTATAAATTTTATTACATGCTTTCATGACAAATTGTTTTAATAAGATTGAACAACTTAAACATGACCCCAATGATTTCCTGAAGGTTTGTGATGATGGTGTTTTAGTTGTATTTATATGTTGGACTATTTCCATCATCTGATATGAGAATGAATGTCTTTAGAAAAATTTAACTTTATTTAAATATTCCAAATACATTAAACTGTCAGTAACAACACACAGATTAGTATGTGCACAATGTTTTGAAAGGTATTATTCTCCCCTATTCTTCAGGTGTTGCTAGCCTGACCAGTGACAGTACTAGCATGGGAATCAAACCTGTACCCTTAGATTCTTCAGTATTGAATTTGAAGGTAATGCTCCGCCCAACTGAGCTCAGTTGATTAGAGTATTACCTTAAAATTCAGTTGGTTAAAGTGTTACCTTCAAATTCAATACTCATGAATCTAAGGCTTCGGGTTCGATTCCCATGCTAGTTACTGTCACTGGTCAGGCCAAAATACATGGAGAAGAGGGGAGAATAATACCTCTCAAAATGTTGTGCATATACTAATCTGTGTGCTATTACTAACAGTTGAATGTATTCGGAATCTTTAAATAAAGTTAAATTTTTCTAAAGACATTCAATACTCATATTAGATAATGGAAATAGTACAACATATAAATAGATAACTCTAATGAAAATTATTTTCTAAATAGAATGACCCTTTTTTTGGAATAATATACACACCTCAGAATTTGATTAAACAAATATTTTTTTCCAATTTATTGAATAAATTTGTATTAATTAGATTAATTGCTGAAATTCAAAAAATTTATGTTAAAATATTATTAAATAATTATTATTATTATTAACAATTATATTAGGATTATTAAAAAAAATATTGCAATTAGTTCCTTAAATTATTTCTTTGTTTAATGTAAAATAATAAAAATAAACAATTCAAAATACATTGTTTCAATATATTGATATTATAATTAATAAGTGTAATAATGTTTAAGGCTAAATGGGTTTATAAGTAATCATTAAAAACTAGTCAACACTTAGGCAATCCCAATATAACTGTTGCCAAGGCAACCTTCTTTTAACAGTAAGAGTGGAACCCTTATTGTCAAAAGGAGATTGCCTTAACAACAGAAATTGTTGATTGTTATTGATATTGGGATTGCCTAAATGTTGACTGGTTTTTAATATTATAATGTATAAAAAATATAATAAATCTAAAATATGACAAAAATTAAAGAGTGAATATAAACAATTACAAAGGTTACCATAATCCAAAAATCACACTCACATATATATACATTTTAATGTAACTACTACTCCAATGATGATGATGATGATAATGACGATATAACCTTATAACCTAAGGCTAAGTTAAAGGTAATTATTCCAAAAGTATTTTTAATTCATTTTAGTTTAAAATGAATATACGCACACAATGGCTAATATGAATATCACTATTCTACAGGCCATAAACTGTTGCAGTGTTAGCCATAAGTTAGGCTGCTAAAATGGCATATTGATGTGCATTGGCCGAAAACTAGCGCCATCAAGTGGTGGAGTGTATTATATGTACTAGTACCGACTAGTACATATAATACACTCCACCGCTTGATGGTGCTGTTTTTCGCCCAATGCACATCAATATACATGTTTACGGGACAACAATATTGTCAAATACGATAAATTTTATAAATTTATATATGATCTTTACTTTAAATCTTAATACTGGCAATTATTATTTTAATTTATTACTATTATCCCTGCAAGTCCCCCAGTGGATTGCATGATTTCTCAGGATTCACGATATTGATAGCATATGTTTGAAATGAGATTCAAACTAAATTGCTTTAATAATATTAAAAAAAAAAAATAATTTGTTTAAAATAGATAAATGAAATATGAAATTGTTATTTATGAATTTATAACTCCTATTAGATAAATATAATACAAAATATTGAAATTAGTAATTATAAATATTAAGCCTTAAGATCTTAAGATAACTATAATGATAAGATCCTACCAATTATTTTAAATATGTAAAATTTTTAAACCACAATTTTCTGCAGATATCGTACTTTTACTGTATATAATGTAATACATTAAAGATCAGCCTGTCAATGCTTATTTATATATAATGTAACTAAATCTTTAGTAATCCATACTTGATCCTGATTGTCTTCTTGAGTATTGATGACAAAAGATAGTGTGTACATTAAGTCTTTGTAGATCTTATGGTAGATAAAAATCATATATGCCACCCACACAGATATATGTAATTATTCCAAAGGTATTTTTAATTTGTTTTTCTTGATTCAATTTAAAATGAATCCTAAGGTACCAACCTTTCTAAATAGATAGTTCACTTTTTGAAATCTTAATACCATTGATCATTATTATTTTATTTTATTACCATCATCCCTGCATGTGCCCCAATGGATTGCATAACTTCTCAGGATTCGTGGATATTAATAGCATATGTTTGAAATGAGATTTGAAAAGTACACACAAACAAAATTTTGTAATAATAAAAAATATGCTAACAATTTATTTATAATAGATAAATAAAATATGAAATTGTTGTTTATACATTCACAACTGCTGCTAGATAAATATAATACAAAATATTGAAAATATTGATTAAAAATATTAAATCTTAATGTCTTAAGATAACTATAATGATAAGATCTTGTCAAATGTTTTAAATTTGTAAAATTGTTAAACCATGGTTTTATACAGATATCATACTTTTATTATATGTGCAAATATCTTTAGTAATCCATCCCTAGTGATGTTTAGCCTCTTGGATATTTGTGATGATAGATAGTGTATACAGTAAGTCATGGTATCATATATATTGCTTATAACCCTATTCATATACACATTAATGCAACAAATTTTCTTAAAAACTTAGAGCTACAAGATTTGAATAATATAAATATACAATCATCATTTCATATATATATATATAAACAAATACATTTATATAACCATCATTTTACACATATATATAAAATACCCATATACATACATAAATATACACATATATCTTCTTCATACATATACATATAAATTTACAAGACATATATATAATACATACCTACATCTATATATACATATGTATATCCAATATATATACGTAGCTTTTTTAACTATACATATATACACACAGATATACATACACCCACAGACTTATATACAATCTTCATATATCTTTATAAATACACATCCATATTTATACTCTGCCTACATATATATATAATACAAAAACATATCCAATACACCTTTTTTTAAAATCTTTTTACCTTTTGAAACTATTTTATTTTTACTTTTTACCTTTTAAAAAAAACCCTTTAAATATTATTCCTTTATAATATTACCAATATTATTTTATTATTTTATAATTATCTAATATATAACATCTTTTATTTTACTATCTTTAATTTACTTTTTATATTATTCTTTTATAATATTTCCAATATTATTTTATTATTTTATAATTATCTAATATATAACATCTTTTATTTTACTATCTTTAATTTACTTTTTATATTATTCTTTTATAATATTTCCAATATTATTTTATTATTTTATAATTATCTAATATATTACATATTTTATTTTACTATCTTTAATTTTACTTTTTATAATTTTTATCTCTACATTACTAAATAATATTTTTCTTTAACACTATTACCTCTATCTTTTTCACTGCCTTAATGTATTTATATATGAAATGATGATTGTATATTTATATTATTCAAATCTTGTAGCTCTGATGAAGACTGCTGGACAGTCGAAACTGTAAGAAAATAAAGAAGTTTTTAAGAAAATTTGTTGCATTAACGTGTATATGAATAGAGTGTTATAAGCAATATATATGATTATATGAAGATATGCAAAGAAAGTGAAGGAGAAGAATAAGAGAATATACTTCTGATAAATCATGGTAGATGTTATGATAAAGTCCTCTTCTTTCCTTACAGCATGATTTTCTTTATTAAAGCAGGCATCATGTTCTATGTTCATCTCTGGATTCCATTGTTTAATTCCAGATGTTTTGATTGATACGCTTTTTGATTTTCTAGCCACACATATTAAAGTCTTCTGCTACTTAATGTCATCATAATTGTTGAAGTGAATGGAATATTGAAAAATATTTTAAAACAGTTAAAAAGATATGGCTATCCAAACTAATTAGTGGAAACTGTTTTAACCAGTGGTTTCTTCTATTTTCATAGAATCACTGCACTGTTTCTTGAGTTAAAGTTTAGATTAAACTGCCATAATTTATCTTTTTTCATCTATTTATATCTCATCTTTTTGCACTACCATGTATTCAAATATGTTTTTCAAAAAAACATCTTTATTATTCTAAATGATTAAGTAGTCTTTTTTAATTTATGGTAGTAGTAGGAAGGTGGAAAAAATCATTACCAAATTTTAAAAATTGTTCTGCAACACTCTTAATTTTAGTACCCCATAATTTTCAATAATATATGTAGATTCACCATATAATTTAGTATAAAGCAAGACATATTATTTCTTTAAAATCCCATTTTGTAGACAAATCTAAAGATGTCATAAAATACTATAAATTTTCTCAAGCTATGCAATTAATTTGCATGCACTAAAACTATTTTTTTATCCTTTACATAAGTTATCATTTTATTGTTAGTAATTCTACATAGTCCATTTCTTTTATTATATGTGCAATGGTATGATTAATTTTGTAAATCTAGTACCTTTCACTTTCTTAAATCAGGTGTATGAGAAGTTCAACAACTGAACAATCCATTCACATTTTCTATGCATTTTCTATAGATCAAAATTTTAAAACTGCTTATGAAATTTTTGTAATTACAGCAATGTAAATTTTTTCTATAGGTGACTCAGCAATGTCAGTTTTTCTCAAAACAGTTTGTAGAAAGAAGGGCAAAAATGTCAAAGATGAACCATTAAATAGTATTACTTTTTGAAATAAAATAAATAATAACAACTTATTTAAATAAAAGAAGCATATGATGTTGTTGGAAAATGTATGTTAAGATAATAGGGTCCTACTGTTGGCATATATATATATACCATAAACAAATTTCTGAAATGTTCAGTGATTAATTGGAAATCATAATCACTGATTATATCTGTAATAAGCTTAAAAACTAATTAAATGGGAATAGAATACTTATGAAAAACATATCTTATGCTGCAGAAAATATCCTGAGATGACAAATCAGAAATATAACTTTAAAATTAATGAAGAATGATTATCCAGAAATGTAGCCTATTTACTACATATAGTACACAAAGAAAATATAATCAAAAATATTTTATTTGTTTTAGTTGTAATATTGAATTGAGTGATAAAATGTATCAACACATGACTTATCATGACCTTATAATTATCATCCATTTATTAATGAGTATAGCCAGTTAAACTTCAAAAGTAAAGAGATAAAGAAAAAGAAAAAGTTTGAAGTAAATTTTTCAATGACTACATAATTATCTACGAATCACAAATGCATCAATATAAATCATATCTGTTCTATTAATATCTATGATATTTTTTTTTATTGCTATCTTTTTACTTTTTTGCAGTAGATTTTTTTCCTTCTAAAAACTTCAATATATTGTCTAATTGTAGCTCTTTTTTTGTATTCTATCCTCTGCTGCATTCTGCAGTGAAAGAAGTCAATTTAGTATATTTTAGATTGTCTTTGAGATAATTCTTATAATGCATATGGAATTTGCCTCTCCCACAAAAACTTACACTTATATTCATTTTGATATATTTTTTGGGAGGAAGGTATTTTGTAATATCAAGGTCACTATCATTATATCCAAGGAGTACCCATTAATCTTATGATCTTGTTATCACATTTACAAAATATTGAAAAACATTTCAAAATAAAAATTTCCCAGAATTATTATATAATTCAATACTAGCGCTATAAACACAAAGCTAATATTTAATATCTATTAAATCATAGGCTGGGTGCTTTTGAGAGTCACGGCTCTCATAATCATAGCTCTTTGTGATGTGACTGATTGTTTAATGTTATGCAAATCTATACAAAGTCAAATATTCGATTTCATGGATATAGAATAACACGCCTTTCTGTTAATGGCATTGCTGTTAATCATTTAATAGATATTAAATATTAGCTGTGGGTTTATGCATTTATAGTACTAGTATTGAATTACAAAATATTAACAAAACACACAAAGTTTGAAATTAACTTTGTATTACAGAATTATTATATTAAGTGGATAAGAAATTTATAAATTTTTTTCATATAATTACTTTTGGCAGAATAATAATCTTATATATATTAATTTAATTCAAATAATAATGTGATGAACCACTACTTTTAAGTTGTTAAATACAGCAACAACATTCCAAAATCCACCAAAATATTCAAACACATTCCACATTGTTTAAACAATAACCATCCTTAAATTGCTGAATTTTTTTTTAAATACTAAATAATATTTTTGAATATTGAAAAATTCTTAATAATCTGCATTTGAAACATTAAGAATGATATTATATAGGTCAAAGCAGGGGTCCCCAACCCTATTCCCGTGGGCACGATGGCGCCTGCAGACCATTTTATATATGCCCATCGCTATCCTAACACAATAAAAAATTATTTATCTGATACAAATAAATTTAATTTTTAATTTTTTTTATAAATTATTGTATTATATTGTAATCAAATTATAGGGCATACTATATTTTTACAGCGTAAATAAATATTTGTTTGTACATTATGTGTATTATTAACAATATCCAACTATAAATTTACATTGAAAAAATAAATGGTGCCCACCACCTGGCTGGTATTATAGAATGTGCTCTTAAGTACAAAAAGGTTGGGGACCCCTGGGTCAAAGCATCTCAGTATGGAGGCTGCAACCCCTTGGGAGCACAGATCTTATCAAGGAAGCACCATGAAAATAAATTTAAAGTTTTTAAATTAGAAATAGATAATTAAATGTATTTTTATATATTACTAAAAAATTTGCACATCCCACTGCATAACATGGCCTAATAATTACTCTGCTTATTTTGCAATTAATATACATCTGCTTTATAAATTCCAGAAATACTCTTACTTATGCAGTTTGCTAGTTTTGTCTCTGTAATAATTATCACTGGTACTAATGCATTTGATAATTATTGATTAAAAATATAAGCCTGAGATGGATAAGAGGTAATAAAATTATAATGTACTTGTAGAGATTGGTCCAAAGCATTGAAGACATCAAAGAATCTGACTGACAAATCACATACATCATTTCAATTCTAGTTAACAAGAGATAGAAAATGTCATGTGACAAAATTAATGAATATGATACTTCTTAATTTAAATATAGATATGTACCTTCATGTGTGTAATCTACTGCAACCAGTTGTCAAATATTGTATGAGAAATAAAAAAGCTAGTTGCCATTTAGATACTGTGCATAGTAAATTTAGAAGTAAGATAAATTGAATTTTTTGAAGAAAAAAAAAAGCTAAAGAATTAAAATGATAAATATTTTTTTCAATGCATTCTAAATTAAATGGAAAATTAATAAAAACATTTTTCCAAATTGCTTTATTAATTGCTAAACAAAAAATCATTCTTATATAGTTGGTGATGATCTCATCTTAATAGCAGTAATAAAAATATGTGAAATGTCCATGGTTCCAAAATATCAAATCCTTTAAAAAAATTCCTGTATCTTATGATGCAATTAAAAAAAAGGAATAGATACCCTTGCTGACAATATCACCTTTATGTTATTATCACAAATCAAACAAAGTACTATATTTGCCATACGATATGATTAATCAACTGGCAATAAGAATGATGATATTTTAATACCTTTTGTCAGATACCTGTATAATTTGCAAATTCATGAAAATTTGCTGTTTTGTAGAAATCTCTCCAGTGCAATTAAAGGGATTTTATTTGAACTTTTTTTTTTATAGAGAGAGTAAGCTTGAATAGCAAAATTTATTAGAATTTGTACCAATAGAGTGACAGCTATGACTGGTATGTTTTAGGATTTATAGGAGAATTAAAAAGGTTTATCTGAATGCAAACCATATTTATTGCATTGTTCACAGCGAAAACCTAGTATTTCGATATATGGAAGAATTGCTTAATAAAATATTGTCAGAAGTTTCCACAATAGCTAATTATAAAAAAATAATGCAACTGATACAAGGTTCTTGAATTTTATATCAAGTGATGGATTCCATTATAAATCTTTTTTATCACACAGAAATAAGATGGATATCCCATGGTAAAGTTTTAAAAAGAGTTTTAATATTAAAAAATGAATTACAAATTTTTCTTCTTGTAAAAATCCCATATTTGCATCTCATTTTTCTGATCAAAATTGGATGTCTGCTTTCTTCTCTGAGAGATTTTTTTGAAAAAGTAAACAAATTTGACCTTTCTTTGTAAGATTAAAGTACCAATATATTAATCCTAAACAGAAAATTGTAAGTATTTCAAAATCAACTTTTGCATGGGTAAAATATTTTAGACATAATAATATAGAAATGTTTGCTTCTCTTCATAAATTTTTTGAAATTAACATTTTATTATCATCAGAAAGTAAAAAAATAATAATTAACCACGTCACAAATTCATTGATTTTTTTTAAAAATAAACTTAAATGAAATAAAGAATGTGACTGAATAATAACATTGTTTGTTCCGTCTCTACAATCTAGCAATCTCCCATGATCATTTCAAAAAAAATGAATTGACTTGAGAGCAAATTCAACTATTGAGTTGAAATTTTGAAATAACTTTTGTCAGAATTTTGGATTTATGACAAAAAGAATATTTTTTATTGGTTAGTATTAAACCTTAAATATTCTACTTTCATTTGCATCCACATATTTTGGCAAAAATGCATTTTCATTGCTATTATTAATTAAAACTTAGCATAGATTTTATTTATCAATAGAAATATTGGGGAAAAAATTTAAGAAACTAAATGAAAATCTATTGTAAGATCTGAATTTGTTTTTACATATTTAATAATCACATTTTGAATTACAAGTATCAAATTAACTCAACCCACATCTTTGAC
Source organism: Epiperipatus broadwayi (assembly GCA_028023455.1). Taxonomy (NCBI): domain Eukaryota; kingdom Metazoa; phylum Onychophora; class Udeonychophora; order Euonychophora; family Peripatidae; genus Epiperipatus; species Epiperipatus broadwayi. The sequence goes on along the minus strand of JAQFVV010006258.1, from coordinate 2,736,208 downwards.
ACCATCCACTTTAGATAAATATAGTAATGATTATTATTAATCATTTCCTAAACTAGAGATTGTCTCTAGCACAGATATAAACTTTAAAACTCAATTAAAGATTAATATATCTGTTCTTTTAAAATTAAACACACAAACACATGTAGTTATTCACATTTCTTTTTTTCCATGTGTAATATCCTTTATAAATGTATTAAACAATCTCCACACCAACAACATTCTTTTCAAATCATATGAATAAGGATATAATAAAAGACAAATGATCCCCGGGGTGCATTTCATGCTGAATCAGTACTCATCAGTAGACCGTTTGAATTTCCAGCAATAATATTACTTTTTCCAACATTTTTTATTCAATGTCTGCTGTTTGTATCTACAGAAGAAGTGATAATGTCTCCAATAAAAAAAAGTTAATCTTTTAGTGGTATTGGTGTAATAATGCTATCCAACATTCTAACAATGGAGTATATACATATAATAACATAGTTTAGACATCATTGTGCAAGCCAAGTTTTAATACTATTAGCTTGTCATTAATTTATCATTCAATTCCAAGAATAGAAAATATTAAATAATAGTTTAGAGTCAATCCAACAATAAATCTGATTTTATTGGTTGATTTGCCTTTCTAAAAAAAATTATAGCCATCTACCTTCTGTTAAACTTTTTTCCTCTGAAAGAGAAATTTCATTAACAGCAATTATATTGATCTTAAAACCTAACAGTTTCTTAGCCACCAATGCTTCCCTTTATTCAGGTCTTAACCATTTGTTATATCAAGTAAAGCTCTCAATATGTCTATATTTAGAAAAGAGAGATTTGTAATATGTATTTCTAACTACTACCCCTGCCTCTAAATGTACCACTACTACTGATGATATTGTTACATCTATAGCTTTAAAAAGTAATTGACCAGGTATGACAATTTAAACAGACAATTTGGATTACTTGTATTAGTCTCTTTCCACTTCCATGATAGACAAAGGCTTGCCTAAACATACAGTTTTTGCTAATTGAAACTGTTTTCTTAAATCCAGTTCCAAACTGATTCAAATCTCAATTGAGGGCTATCCATTTACTAAATCAGGCAAAACTCTCCATACAATAGTAACAGTCAGTACAAGCCAGAGTAATCAATGGATGCCTTGGATCTGAGAACACTGCATCTAGATCTTAAGATCTAATGCAACCCTCCAGCAGTCACCTTTTATCTCTATTTAACTACAAAACTATGAGAATAAAATTTAAAACACAATATTTTCAATCAAGCTCATTAGCTTATGTAGTCATATAGGTCTGAACTCAGTTCAGTACCTGTACATTTTGGTTATAAGCAAGCATAAGAAATAGTGATCATGTGATGTTTAGTAGTTTACTAAATCTTTATCCACAATTGCTTTTTTAATTCTTGAACAGCTTGAGTTGAGGATATTGAGTCAGATTACCTCTGCATTTGTTAAAGTATGGAATTATTGCACAAGACACAATTCCACTATTTCTGTTAATATAGAGAGATGTTCAATGGCATGAGATGCTCGTGATGATTGGGCCTTACACCAATTTTATGATCTGAAATCTGGGCGTGGCTACTTGATGGCATTGTTTCTGTACAAAAATAAACTATTGCAGGAGAATAATTTCAGATTTTTCAGTGCTTTATAGAAATAGATTTACATTTATAAGTCATGTTTGTCTAGTTATAGTTGGTTAAAAATGAGACACTGTCTTTCTCCTGCAATGTGTTTAAATAGATTTGTATAGGTGAATATTTGATTATAACATCAGGCACACAATCGATTCAAGTCCTGATTTAATGGTCTGGTGTATAGAGAATGTATGCTCTAAACTTAAGTGATTCACTTTTTTACCGGGGAGGGGCAAGTGCGTGCAAATTTATAATATTTAAGAAATAACGCATTATCAGAGATTGAGTTCCGTTTGAATAATTTCAAAGATGTTCATTAATGAGTGATTACAATTCATGTATTACTTAAATTGGTTTTATATTGGCTTCTTCATTCATTTTCTTGACATTCTAATTGCTGACTTATTCAAATATCCAAATAAAAAACAATCTGAAGATTTATATAGAATTTTTTTTTTTTTTAATTAAAAGCAATTCTCTAGAAAAATCTGGAGAAAAAATATTTCTCATTTTAGATTTGTTTTGAAATAATTTATCATGGAAAAAAAATCACTTCTCTTTTTACATTATTTGTTTTAATTTGATATAATAAATTTTCCTTTTTAAAATCTCCATCTAATTTTAATTCCAAGAAAAAATGTTCCTATTTACTTTTCTAGAGAAATGTTGCATTAACTAATTTACTAGTGAAAGATGTGATAAAATAACATTTTAAGAAATGACCTCACCTTGAAAACATGATATTTATTTCTCTGTCGCTAACAATGAATGCAGAAAAATAATGTGTGCTTAAATGATGGATTAAGAATTGTACATTAAATGAATAATCTTAATTCTATATGTGAGCACTATCTTTATTGTTTTCTATTTCAATCCAACAGCTGTACTTAATTTATGATCATTGCTCTAATTGATTTTTTTTTAAAAAGATTATAAAATTGCTAAGTGAAGAAAGAAAAACAAAAATACTGATTAAGCCAATTCATTAGATAATAGCTTTACTATCAAGGTTTTAAAATTTTGTTGGTTTTTTAAAAGAAACTAATTGTAAAACAGAAAAGAAAAAAATCATTGAATAATCTGATTCATTAAGTAATAATTAAAATTTTCAAAATCTTTTTAATCTTTAAAAAGGATTTCATTAAATTGTTAAAGAGAGGGGAAGGAAATGTTGCTGAATACTTTGAATTGAATTTTAGCAGAGATTAATTAAACAACCAATTACTGCTTTTGATTACTAAGATTATTGCAAAGATATCAATGATCAAATTTGAGTCTCGCCTCATCAATGCAATACCAAAATGAGCTGTCATACATGAGAACTATATCAGACTATCTAATGACTACCAATTAGTGGATTGATCACACCATTTACCTCAACAATAAAAGTTAACATATTTAATCATGAACTGAATGGCTTAACTTATAAGAAAGTGATGGACAGATCTCAGGATGCTTGGGCTCAGACTGATGGATTGGGAGTGAATCACTGATCTTGCCACCATTCTCCCAGCCTGTTTGGTCTCTGCTTCGCATCTTGATTTTAAACTTATACTTATTATAGATTTTGATGTGCCTTTCAACACTCAAAGAGGCATGCGTAATTGTTCAACTGGAACAAAGTATGGTTCAATCTAGAATTCTACTGAAGCGTTGATCCAGCAATCATGTATGTATTCACTTTTCATTTAGCTATGGACATTGCTTGTATTCATGTAATCATCATTGTATAAAGTTGTATCAATTGTTTAAATAAATCATTATTTTTTTTAAAAAAAAGTTTAACAAATAGGTTGATCCTTTGGATGTGGTGGTAAGGTAGCTTACATCTAGGTTGCAAGTTGATAAAGTAAAGTAAGGCTAGGTTAAATATATACTGTGTGTGTGAGTATATATATATAACATTATTAAGTACATTTATTTTATTTAATACACATCCATTTTATTTAATTCACATTGAATCATTTATCACTTGGATGTGTTAGCAAGGGTTTGGGGTAGTTCTTAGAATTCAAAATGGTCATGAGCACATAGTAAATCAGCACCCATTTTTTTCTATTATGTTCATTGTTTTGATCAATAGATCATTTTAAATAAACTTTTTCAATAATTTTAAAATGCACAATTTTTAAGTCTTATTTCAGATGGCAAAATTGATCAGCCAACTGTGTACAATTATTATTTAATTATATTTACTAAAATTTATTGATTATTATATAATTATTACTTAAATATATTTAATATACTGATGCAAATATTAACTTTAAAGAGTTTTTTATTGATATTAATAAGATAAATTTACACAATATACAAAAGTCATTATCATCATCATTGATTTCAATCATTATTAATCCACTGAATGAGAACCTTCAATATTAGTTCAGTTTTTCTGGTCATAAAATTATTAATGTTATCAAAAAAAACAATTGAAAAAGTAGAACAATTAAAACAGGCAAAACTCTCCATACAATAGTGCCACTCTGTGCCAACCAGAATAATTAATGGATGCCAGAAGGCTTGTGCATAAAATCTCTATCTAGTGCCTACTCATCCAATATTCCCAGACTTTTTTGGGTGATGTCCTTTGTCAGTGAGGAGCCTTGGATCTGAGAGCATGGTACCTAGATCTTAGGATATAATGCAACCCTCCAACAGCTATCTTTTATCTTTACTTAACTACAAAACTATGAGAATAAAATTGAAAACACAGTAATATTTTCAATCCAAGCTCATTAGCTTATGTAGTCATATAGATCTGAATTCAGTTCAGTACCCATACATTTTGGTGTCTTTGGTTCTTTAATAACCTTAGACACCAATACCCTATTAGGCAGGATTGACATTAAACCACTAAACATCACATGATCACCATTTCTTATGCTTGCTTATAACTATTATTAAAACAGGCAAAACTCTCCATATAGTAGTGCCACTCAGTGCAAGCCAGAGTAATTAATGGATGCCAGAAGGCTTGTGCATAAAATCCCTATCTAGTGCCTACTTATCCAACATTCCCAGACTAGTTTCTGGCTTGTGGCCTTACTGAGAGCACTGCACTTAGATCTTAGGATTTAATGCAACCCTCCAGGAGCCACCTTTTATCTCTACTTAACTACAAAACTATGAGGATAAAATATAAAACGCAGTAATATTTTCAATCCAAGCTCATTAGCAAAGTAGTTATATCCAAGTATTAAAAAAATTATATAAAAGTCAATAAATTTAAATTGACAATATGCATTAGATTTCAAGATTATGAAAAAACATTTGATTCTATATGCCTTTTTTGTGTTAAGTAATCAAGAAATAGATTCATAAAATTGTCAAAATCTGAAGAATATTTATGAAAAAATATAACTGTTGTGTTTAGCTTATATTCTAACAATGAGAACAAAATGTATGATAGGACCATTCCATATCTCTAAAACCTTTTGCAATAGTATTGGGTGGGTTAAAATGGTAAGATAAATAAATAAAAATATAGTTATGTAAATCATCTTGATTTTGTGTATGGCATGGTTTTAGAGCTTCAAAAAATAGTGCTAGATTTATCAGATAAAAGCAAGAAAGTAACACTGAAGACAAATGCTAAAAAAACTAAAATAATATTAAATAGCCATTTATAAATAATGAAATAAAATAAAGATTGATACTAATGAATTAGAAGTTGATTATAAAATTAAACTCATTGAAATATTTTTAATAAAAAAAATAACTTGTTAGTAAAAGAAAATATTTCTATGCAATAAAAAGAATTATTTTTTATTAAATGTGTTTTACTAAGGTTTACATATAGTTCAAAGACTTGAACACTTCAAAGAAAATCAATATAAAGGCTTACAGTGAACTAAAGTGTAAAGTGTATTAGGAATAGCAAGGGAGAATTATGAGTGAAATATTTAGATGAAAGAAAGAACAAGCATCACTGATATTAGTAAAAGAAATAAGAGGCTAAAATAAAGTTGGGTTGGACATATTGCTAGAAAAGATTAAGTAGGTATACTGTTAAGTGTTAAACTGTTTTTCAAACTATTGTAAAAAAATCTATAAAAAAACCATGTGTGAGATAGATGAATAAGATAAAGAAATTAGTTGGAATGGTGTGGATAAGAAAAGCTACAGATGACAAAAAACTGGATTAAACTTGGAGGTATTCTATCCTGAGATTGATTGATAATAGTTGAAAATGAAATGGATATTAGCACAGATATGTTTTTAAATGTCTACTAGATTAGTTAATAAACTCAATGGTACTTAATGTTAATGAAATTACAATTTAATTTTATCTATCATAAAAGATCAAATTAAGTTTGCATTGAAAAATTAGACATTTTTAAAAATTGCTGTTAATAAGCAATTAAATTTTAGGATTTTGACCATCAAATTTCTAGAAATTTCAAAGTTATAATTTTAATTTATGTATGATTGAGTGCTGTTATTTAATTTAGAATCTCTTAATGTTTACTTGTTTGTTTATTTCAATTAAAGGCTTTTAATAAAGTTAAAATAAAATTTTAACATCGAGGATTAATATATTTAAATTTAATATAATTTGTTGAAATTTGATAGATTTGCATTGAGGAAATTTTGAATATTTTGATATTAAATTTAAAAATTATTCTTAAAACTTTAATATGGTTTAAATAAGATGCATGAGAGGATGCTAAAGTCTTGAGTAAGTTATAATAACATTTTAAAATTGAGCTTTAATACATTTAAATTCAGTATAATTGTTTGAAATTTGGTACATTTGATGAAAAACAAAACAATATGACCCTCAAAAATTTTAGATAGGTGACCAACTTTTTTAAATCTGGAACATTGGACAGAGGAAATTTTGACTGTTTTGATATCAAATTTAAAAACTGGCCTTAGAACTTCAATACATTTTAAGTAATGCATATGATTTGTTGGTTTTAATTGAAAGCTTGATTTAAGTTAGATTAAAATAAACTTAGTTTATAATTTTGTTAAGCATTTTTTTAAAAAGTCCATCTGTCAAATGAAAATAAAAAATTTCAAAAAGTTTTTAACATAAAAAATGGATTCATATTTTAAGTTACTAATGTACACATTAAATTTGATATATACATAAGAGATATACATATTGTTATTGTAGAAATTCCAAGTGATATATATATAAACTATAGGTGTCAAATCAATTTAAAATAAAATCGTGCATATTAAAAAAAAAGTTTGTTAACAATATAGTTTTGTTAGGCCTTTTTTTTAAAAAAAAAATAATTTTGAAAAGAAAAAAATGGCCAACACTTTTTAACAAAAGGATTATCTTCATATTTAAGTTACTTAATGATTTATTATACACATATATAAGAATGGGTGCATACTAAATCTGATATCTACATAAGAGGTGTACATATTAACTTATCACAGAAATATCAAGTGATATATATATATATAAATTAAGTGTGAAATCATTTTAAAATAAAATCATATGATTAAATAATTTCATTTATAATATAGTTTTGGTAAACAATTTTTTTAGGAAAAGAAAAAAATGTCAAGCACTTTTCATCAGAAACTATATCTTCATATTATATTTAATAATTTTGTTAAACATATATATAATTATGGGCATATACTAAATAGGATATATACATAAGGGATATACAAATTAATTTAATTCAGAAATATTAAGTGGTATATATATAAACTATTAGTAATATTACAGCAATGGTTTATAATCTATTTTGGCCATGAATATGAGGGAAAAACCTTGAAATTACTAGGCCTAGATTAATTTAATTCAATTGTTTTTGTTACTACTGACAGCTTTTTCTTCAGCATGTTAAAGCGCTTATATATATAAACTATTAGTGTAAAGTTGATTTAAAGTACAATATGGTTTGACATTTTTATTTACTAAGCCAATAGTAAATGTTAAAAATGCTATGCTGATAATAAAATGTTAAAAATAAATAGAAAAAAAAAAACATTTTTATATATAATAAATCTTTTTACTTACTGTGCACTAAAAAGCAAAAAAAAAAATATTTCTTCAACCACAATTGGGGTTTTTAGATCACTTAATTAATTTCTGGACACCCCCCCTCTCCTTTTTTTATTTCAAGTTAAATCTAAAAAACCCAGTTGTAGTTGAAGAAAAAATTATTTATTTGCTTTTTAATGTTTGGTAAATGAAAATGTTTGTAAATATATATATATATATTTCTACTTATTTTTAATATGATATTATGCAAGATTTGTAATATGACATTATTAGGAAATATATTCACTATTTATTAAGATTCAGTGTAATCACAAATTATGATAACTACTACAAATCTTTAACCTAATGCTGTAAATTTGAATTTTAATAAAACAAACTTATCCCAAATTATTATATTTGCAAAGTTAATTGTGTGCACACATTGCATGCAATTAAATGTATATACATATAATTAATATGCTAATATAAAATGACTAATGTATATCATATAGATATCTAAAATATTATCTAATTGTTCCAAAACCATAGCCATAAAAATGTAATATAAAGCTGAAGCTAATATACATTTTTTACACTAGTTTTAATTTTAAGTCTCAAATTACCACCATTAGCAGTAATATTTTCTTTCACACCATGATGTAGTAAATGTTTGAGAATAAACTTATGATATTTTTAAACAGTACTATAAGTGCTCTCAGATCCAAGGCTCCTCACTGATGAAGGCCAAAAGCCAGAAACTAGTCTGGGGATATTGGATGAGTAGGCATTAGATAGGGATTTTATGCACAAGCCTTCTGGCATCCATTGATTGCTCTTGTTAGCACAAGATGGCACTACTATATGGAGAGTGTTGTTTTGTTTTGAATTGTTTAAGTACTATAAATCTTCTCAATTCATGAAGTCAAATCAGTAAAAGTAATATGTAAATCAAATCTTTGTTTATGTCCTGTTTCTTACCCTTAAAATCCATATTTATTGTGTTTCTTTAAAATCACTCTTGGGTGTCTGGTAACTACTTAATTATCACTGAAAGCAATCTGTTCAAAATAAAATCCTTTATAATGTGTTTGCTGTTACAATGAATAATGGCGTTTGATAACAATTACTGCATCTTTCTTGTCTTCTTCATTTTTAGAAATTGGAACAAAAGAAATATTTTTATGATTAGGTGATATGACTTTATAGATTTATTTAGCTTTCAAAAATTGCAGTAATTTTGAAGATATGTAAATAAACATTTATTTTTAGCACTGTTTCTAATTGTAATAAATTTAATCAGCCATTCAAGCTATTGTGTGCTTTTTACGAGTGTTACTTCCACTTCCAATACAAGATATAGTATTTAGGAAAGAATAAAATGAATCCACTTATTCAATCCAACCCAAATGCTTATATATGGGCAAATCTATATTTTGAAGGTAACGTCAAATTTTAAAATTTCACAAATTCCGACTTTCCATTTTTTAAGATTCTAAAAATCAGTTTTATCCTCATTAAGATAGATACTTTCTGCTTGAACTTAAATGAGTTGATATACTATTAAATGCTATCATCTAAATTATTGCATCATTATTTATGGGGGATAAAATATCATTTTAGAGGATAATAGTACTTTCAATATGTCAACCCCCCCCCCAAAGTAATGATAATTACCAAATTGTTTGTCTTCTTAAAAATTTTAATTCACAAATCATTTTCAAGTTTTCATGTCTGTCATTAAACATCTGATTTTAAATTTCTATAATTGTTTATAACTGAAACACACAAGCTTATTATATACCTGTGTCTATATATGTAATATATAGAGTATATGAGCACAGACTTTCATAACTGTGAATGCCTCATCTTTGCTTTTAATCATGTGTTATGAACAATACACTCATTCTCAGAGAACCTATCCAAAAAATTTCCATTAATGAATTCATGAATAATTATTTGTTTTCATAATAATTTTCTTAATAATGAATTTCATGCCTTAGCATTATTTTGAAAATTTAGATTGGAATTAAAACATTATTTACATCTTTAATATTTCTAAACTTTTTGGTCATAACATATCCCAATGATTAATTGAGTTTATTTATTAAATATGAAGTACATTAATTTTCTTAAATATTAAAATTGCTGTACATGATTTTTCTCAGCTATTTAGTTTTAGTTATTTTTTTAACTAAGAAAGCAATTAGAATTATTGTATTTTTGTATTGATTTAATTTATTTATTTTATTTTTTTGCATTTTAAATTTAAATTTGATAGTTTATTAAAAACACTACTAATAATAATCACATGGCTCAACCTTCAGAAGATCATGTGATGTACAGGCACTGGAAGTAACAAAGTTGAGCTGTGATCCAGGAACGTTACCTCTCGAATCCACCATACTATTCCTTTATTAATTCATACATAGCTTTAGTTTACTAATAATACAAAAGGGTGATAATTTTATTTTGCAAAATATATATGTTATAAGCAGATAGTTAATAAACAATATATAAAACAATATTTTTTCTTACATTCAAATATCAGCCTTTCAAGCTAATTGTGCACGTGCTTTGCGAGTGTTAATAATAAATGAATACTTTCCTTTCCAATACAAGATATAGTATTCATTCATTCAGACATCGTAAATAGTGATTTAAAGTGAGTGGTCTTTCCTCACGCTTTCCTTGCCAGTACTTCAGATTTGCTCATATATAAGCATTTGAGTTGTAGGAATAAGTGGATTCATTTTATTCCTGCATAAATACTATATCTTGTATTGGAAAGGAAAGTATTCATTTATTATTAACACTCGCAAAGCGCGTGCACAATTAGCTTGAAAGACTGATATTTGAATGTAATACAATTGTAAACACAGCACTATATAAAAATAAATGCTTATTTAAATATTTTTTCTTATGATATAATAGGATGTTTTATTTTAATCTTTAATAAAATAAATTTTAATAATTTTGTTTTGTAGGAGTACCACAAATAGTTAAACTACAGGTAATTTTTTTTTCTTCAATTATTTTATTAATTTAGTATGTTTGTAATAACTGGACAATGAGAATATGATCATGTCTTATATCTATGACATTTGTTTTTAGCCATGTTGCATATACCAAAATTCATGGATAGTAGTGAAACATTTTGTTTTTAACATTCACACACATAAGTTTGTGCATAGCTATATATATGCATAGTGAACAAATAAATATACATTTTATTTATTTATTTTTTTTCTATCTAGGATAAATAGTGGGGGGAGTGGTATAATTTCTGACTTTGACAAATTACTATGTGTAAATTGATAATATATTTTACTTATTATCACTGCTGTTAAAATTTTTTTAATAACAGCACACACCTTTTTTCTTTCAAAATATATATGACTTATAAAATATAATCAAAAAATATATACTTTCTCCTTTTTTCTTTTCAAAAACTTTATTTTTTTCCATCACCATATATATACTTCTTTATTATATTCAACATTTCAACCATTTTATTTGTAGTCATTTTCAAGGTCACAAAATACATATTTACATCTTTACAATTAAAAATAAAATAAAAACATAAAAATGCAACTATCTCTATCATAAAAGACAATAACATTTTCCTTTCATTTATCAATACATCTTTTTTTACTTATATTACATTATACACACACTACACTTACTTGCTTCCTTTCTCCCCAAACTTTTTCCTTTTTTTACCTATACATTTCTTCTTTTTTTTAATCAAACTACAAACATTTTTCTTTCTTTTTTATACCTTTTAAGTAATTACTTTAAAACAATACCTTTATCTACAAATTTATTCTTTACTTAAAATATATCATTTACTTAATTTATTCTATTCAAAACAGGTTTATTTCTTTATATATTTGGACATATAGATTTTAAGATAAAAATGTTGGAAAAAGTAAGATTATATATAGAGAGAATGGTAAAGGAGAGTTTATATATAAAAAGAAATAAACCTGTTCTAAATAGAATAAATTATGTAAATAACATTGTTAGCCGAGCGGTCATCGCAGCCATCTTGCAAGCAAGTAGTTGGTTGCAGACGGTTGTGGGTTCGCCTCCCGGACGATGCTATGACATATGGAAAAAATAAATAAATAAATAAATTTGTAGGTAAAGGTATTGTTTTAAAGTAATTACTTAAAAGGTATAAAAAAGAAAGGAAAATGTTTGTGATTTGATTAAAAAAAAGAAGAAATACACAGGTAAAAAAGAAGAAAGTTTGGGGAGAAAGGAAATAAATAAGTGTAGTGTGTGTATAATGCAATATATGTAAAAAAATATGTATTGATAAATGAAAGGAAAATGTTGTTTTTTATGGTAGGGATAGATGCATTTTTATGTTTTTATTACATTTTTAATTGTATTGATAATTGTAAAATATAAATATGTATTTTGTAGATCCTTGAAAATGACTTACAAATATAAATAAGGTGGTCAAAACATTGGATATGGTGATGGAAAAAATAAAGTTTTTGGAAAGAGAAAAGGAGAGTATATATTTTTTGATTATATTGTCAATTGATATCAGAAATGGCACCAACAATCTAAAGTCTACTCATCTCTGCATTAGATAGTAAGGAAAATTGAAAATGAATAATCCTAAAAGTGCTTGAGAAAAATAAATGGCATAATTTGAATTAAATATCATAAAAACTAAATTATCATAATCTGTCTAAGCATTCATTTTTCTTAGGTTCAAAGATTGTACTAAAATGAAGTATCTAGTCAATGATACAATGATAGCTTAAAAGAAAGTCAATAGTTGCAGACATCAATCTTAGAAGCAATTATAAAATACTCACTGCTTTAGTTTTTTTCATAGTTTCTTATGATTTCAAAAGGTGTCTAGTTTTGAATTATAGTGTAACAAAAATTATTGTCTTTATTATAAATGGCAAAAGTTAATAATAGAAAATGTGATGCTGAATATCAAAATTAGCAGTCTTATTAGGTTTATCTAAAATACTTTCAGAGTTCCTTAAAGCATAGTAATATTAAAAGTAGTCAGTAAAATAAAAAATTAGTTGATCAAAAGTACAAAAGAGAATGATAAATAATAAATTATTAAGTAAGCACCTTAATGTATTTATTAAAACAGGCAAAACTCAACAGTTATACACAAGCGTAAGAGGAGGTGGACATGTGATATTTATTGGCTTAATGTATTTATGTTAATATATACATGCACTAATAACAACTTAAGAAAATATAAAAGTAAATAAAACTAATGAAATAACATATAATTTTTTTGCAGTTTTATTCAAACATTACGATTTAAAGTAAATATGGCATAGTTGGACTTTATGAAGTTAGTAGAAAAGGTGAAGACCACAATTGATATAAAAAGTGGACAAGTACTTTACTACAGAGGCACAAATATTGGAAACACAATTGCAATGGGAGTAATAAAAATTGGAAAAACAACAGAGATTGGTAGTATATCAGACATAATGGCACAATGAATTATTCAAACTAATGTAAGATATCAAATACAGATTCATGCCCCATCAAGTTCTCATTGAGATGAAAAAGTAGATGTTTACATTATATGGATATGCAAACAACTTTAATCACACAAAATAGTATTAAAAGATATCAGAAACTTTAATGCCCAAATTAATGAATCATTGAAAAATGAAGGTATTGTGGGTACATTTAATTATGCAGAAAGAAATGAATAAATCCAGATTTATGGAATTTGCAGAAAAATTGTATATTATGACTGCTTTCTTTGAGAAAAATGTTAAACACAAATGGACTTGGAAGAATCCAAATAAAATTTCAACAGAATTGGATTATATTTTGATGAACAGAAAATATGGATTTCAAAATTGCAATGCTCTTAATAGGTTTATCATAGTAAGTAATGGAACATTAGTGAGCTGTAAGTATGTTAATGCAAAACTAAAGAGATGAAAACTATTAAGAAAGACAATATTAATAGTTGATATTTCTAACCATCATAAACAGATCAATGAATTAAAATTAAAACTTGTTTGTCATTTTAAAATGTTAGACTTTGAGGATGGCTTAGATTTGATTGAAATCAATAAAAAAGTAATTGATACTCTATTAAAAACTGCAAGAAAGATAGCTGATATAAAATAGCAGCAATTTAACAATAAATTTCCTAATGAGCAAGACAGTGTATAAGGAGTAGTAAGGACTGAAATCTAGAATTTTGCAAAAATGGTATGGAAAAGAGTTAATAATGATAAAAGAAACTTAATATGAATTGGTAAGGAAAGCTATAGAAGATAAAAAAAGGCCCCAAAGTGTAAAAGAATATCTTGGTATTGAAAGTAATGTTATTTCTGCAATAAGAAGAGGAGATGAACCATTACTAAAGAGAGAGAGGTGATTTCATGAAATCTGTAGAATAGTTTTATAAAGAATTATATTAATAAAGAACAAGAAAAACAAGTTATTTCCTCTCATTATTACATCTTCCAAATTGCCTAGCATTTTAAATGAAGAAGTGCATGCAAATAAATCTATGATAAAAAGAAAATCTCCAGCAAACAATGTCATTATTATTATTTTAAAAAAAGCAGATGAAGAAATAAAAAAAATTGTTTGTAAAATTATATACCAAATGTCTAAATAAGGCTGTACTAGATGATTGGAAGAATGTCATAATAATATTGATATTTAAAAAATATGATAAAAATATTACAAATTACAGATCTGTCAATCTTCTATTAATTTTCTGCAAAATTTCTTCCAAGATAATTACAACTCATCTACAACAAATTTGATTCTCATTAATCTAAAAAAACACAAGCTGGATTTGCAAATTGTTTTAGAATAATGGATCGTATTCATGTATTAAGAGAAGATGTGAAAAGAACCAGTGAATATAAATTAGCATTATGTTTTGGATTTGTAGATTACAGAAAGATATTTGATTCTGTATTCATTTCTAAAATGATTTAAAGTTTATCATCAAGATATAGATTCAGGATATTATCATATTTTAAAGAACATTTATCAAATGCAATAGCAGTAATTAGATTTCATGGTAATATTAAAAAAGATTAATATTATGACAGGATGAATTTATATCTTCAATAATTATGTAAATCACAAAAATTAAACCCTTTTTGTATAATTACGTAATACTCGGAGAACTTGAGTTAGCAAGTTAATATGAAAAGTGTACAAAAACAAAATTAGATTAATAGCACTAAGCTAGCTTTTGACAAATTTTCACCAGAATCATAGTGTTAAGCCACTAAACATCACATGATCACCATTTCTCATGCTTGTTCATAACTGTGTTATAACAGGCAAAACTCGTACAGTAGTGCCACTCAGTGCAAGCTAGAGTAATCAATGGATGCCATAAGGCTTGTGCATAAAACCTCTATCTAAAGCCTACTTGTCCAATATCCCCAGACTAGTTTCTTTTGGCATCCATTGATTACTCTGGCTTGCACTGAATGGCACTACTGTATGGAGAGTTTTGCCTGTTTTAATGATAGAATCATGGTGCAGAATAATACCACCTAGATGGTAGTCTAAATATATAATGGTTGGAAAATATGTAAATTTGCCCCAGTATGCAAATCATATATTCCATTTCTTTGATAGTGGGACAGGAGTCTTTTCTGTTAAATGAATGTGAGTCCCCTATAATTACCCATGCTTCTTTAAATTTTTTTTTTCTCTTATCCCTCTCTGTGCATATTGTTTTAACATTATAGGGAGAAAAGATGTAACCCATAGCCATATTGTGTTCAACAAAAATTGATTTTGCTTTTTTATATAGATAGGTGTGCTGGGCAATGATTCTGGTGAAGATTTGCCAAAAACTAATTTGGTTCTATTAATATTCAACACTAAGGGGTTACTAACATCAAATTCATGTAAGTTATGAGTGGGAACTGTCATTTTCTTCTTCACTTTTTTTACACAAACATACAATTCTTCTTTAAACTTAATATTCTGTGCAAGTTCTTAAACTGTTGTCTATGCTAACTGCCACCCACACAGCTTAGATTGTCTCTCTGTGAATATGGCAACATCACTAGAGAGTGAAATGGAGTAGGGATGGACATATTGCTGGACAAGATGACAATAAATGGATAATGATCCAGAAAAAGATGATATAAATTTGATGGATGACTTAAGTAATTTTCATTCAATTTTAATTAATTGTATGATTAATTTAATTCATTATTCTTTCATATGTATTACTGATATGACTTAAGTATTTATAACTGTTAACTTATTCCAGTCCTTATTTTCAATCTTTATTAAAAAGTCTTAATTAATAATTACAAGGTTTCAGAAAAGAACTTTTTATTTTTAATTTATTACTTTTATCTGATAGTTATTGTAATCCTTACTATTTCCATTTTAACATGCAAAATATTTCTTATAAAATAGCTGTGTATAATTTTGAAAGATGAAATTACCCTGCTCTTATTAATTTCATTGAATCATTAAATTATTTTAAAATTTGATAATATCTTGAGTCTGCAATAAGATGCTCCAAAAATTTAACTACAGCTATTGCTTATAGAGTCAAATGCTTTTTATAATTTATTTATTTGATGCAAATTGGAAATTAATACTATTTGAATGTTAAATATATTGTATCTTTTTAGAGACACGTGTTAAAATCCTGATTTGAAGAGTATTGATATGTAATAATGAATAGTTTGTTTTCTACTAGTCTTAAGCTAAATTCTTTTTTTAAAAAAATGTTAATTGTATCACTTATATTCCACTTTATTGTATTTTTTTTTTTCCTTCATGTCCAAAATCATATTTGCATTTCTTTCCCTTCATGTTAGGCATTTACTAAATATCACATGATCACTATTTCTAAGATCTAAGTGCAGTACTCTTAGATCCAAGGCTCCTCACTGACAAAAGCCACAAGCTAGAAACTAGTCTGGGGATATTGGATGAGTAGGCACTAGATGGGGAATTTATGTACAAGCCTTCTGGCACTGAGAGGCATTACTGTATGGAAAATTTTGCCTGCTTTAATATTATTTACTTAATAGCAAAAAAAATTTAGAAAATTATTATAGCAATTAGAGATTATTATCACAGAAAGTAAATGAACCTAAATTAAAAAACTTTTTAGATGAATATTTTGAAGTGCAAATATATAATTATTATTTGCAAAATTATAAGGAAGCAATTTCATACAGTAGCACCAAATCTCTAAATTGTTTTCTTATTATTAATTTATTCTTTTAAAGAAAATCACCAAGTCATTAGTCAATAGATTTTTTGGTAAGATTGACTGGTATTTATTGATGACCCATTTTTACATGAATAAAATAAATACCCTCATGGTTTGTCACTCTAAGAGAGGGAGGAAAGATATTAAGATGTTTGAATACCTGTGATTGAGTCAATATCCATGAATCTTTAGCTCTTGAATCAGCCACTCCATCACTGTAAAAGACATGCTTGAAATAATGGCTTAGAAATTGCCGCCTCTAGAAAGTGAAGATTGAATGTGAGCTAGAAAATATTTCAATATAAAAATAATTGCTTCAAACACTGTTATTTACATTTATATTGAGTGTATTTCTTATTTTTCAAATTGTTTAATTATGAATCTTTATCCGAAAATATATTTATAAAACACTAATACTGTGTAACCATTTTTGATAAGATGACTGTTTTGTTTCATTCATCAAAATAATTTGCTTCAGTTCACTTGTCTTACTGCCTCAGTTTTTGCATATTACGATAAATTATTTGATAATGACATATTAGATTACAGAAGTGTTAGTTTTTCATAGATGTCATTACTTTTAAATATATTTCTCTATACAAAACCCACCAAAATTTCGTTATATTTCTCTATACAAAACCCACCAAAATACAGTATCAACTGTCTATTTCATTATTAATCTGTACCATTTAAATAATAACTGGAAAAAATTAATTAAATCTTCAGGGGAAAATGGCATACTCTACAAATACGTGAATCTTTTTTAAGTTTTATTTTCAAATTGTTATTGAATATTATTTATTCACATTTAACAGAACACTGATATTTTGCTGAATAAAATTTAGAAAAGTATAGTAATGTTGAATTTGTGAATTTATTTTTTAACTTTGTATAATTTTGATATCATTAAAATAAACCTTAAAATTTTAATTATATACATTGTATAAAATATACATATATTTTGTGTTCTGATTGATGATTATGTAGAATTAAAATGAGAAAGATATTGTTAACGCCCATTTAAAATTGGAGATAGGCATTTTTAAATTTTTGTAGTTTTATTCTAGTGATTTTTTTAAAATTATATATATATATAATGTGCATGTCAGTATAATCATATTAAATAATTGTTAATATTTCTTGCAATGTTTATACATTGTCAAATATTTTTCAGATTAAAAAATATCAACTATTTTTGGGAATTTTCCATGTATAAGGATAATGAGAACAAATACAAAAAAGTGGATAAATTTAATTGTTATTTAAGGTTTCTTGTAACATCATAATTATTTTCTATAGAGATGATTTGATTCTAAATTAACTACCTGGATATAACTTTATAATGCTAATTTATTGGAATTTATTAACATTATAAAAAAAAATATTTCATTGGAATCAAGACATATATTACTTAAAGAAAATATCTGGAATATTACTGGAATGAAGTTAAGCAATCTTAAATACCATGAACAGTCACAATTGTAATCTACTAATAATTATTTCATATGAATTGCCTCTTGCCTACCCTTAAATATAAGAAACCTAAAAAAAAATTAATATATATATAAGTCATTACATGTACAGAAATTACATAATTATGTAAAAGTTCTAGTATTCTTTTTCAAACATAACTAAAATTGACAAATACTGTCCCAACATAAAAAAAAAAAAAAACTCATAAAATAATGGTAATGCTATAATTGCATGGATTTGAAAATCAAAATATGAAAAAACTTTATTTACTTATAAAAGAATAAATATGGATTATTGTTAAGTCAAGAAACTGCTTAGCTATTTAGTTTTTTTTTTTTTTTGTTATTATATAATAGGTAATTATAACACTCTTTGCAGTTAATTCAAAGTAAGAGGTTTCCTCTTAAACTCATTCTTTTTACCACTCAAGTGTAATTTTTTTTGTCTGACTACAGCTTTGATTTATTGACAAAAATTATAACAGTATAAGATTAACGTTATAAATAATATCGAAATTACTATACAGAAACAGAATCAGAATTAAAACCAATTCTTTTTTTATGTTGCACTTCAAGTATACAATAGTCAAATATGTTTAAAAATACATATATACAAGCAACAAAGATTACAAATTATAAAATTATTATATAAAAGCCTTTTTCGGCAAATTATGTTTTTTTGCCCTTTTCAATATGTCTCCACGATTTAAAGCACATACAGCGACATCTATATCAATACATGAGAGAAGATAGATAAACAAATGGATATTTGACATGATCTATTATGTGATTTTTTTCCCCCTCAATTCTACTACAAAATTACTCTGTTATATATATTGAATGGATATATATCCACATATATTAATTAATTAACTATCCATTCTTTATCCATTAACCACTTATTATTTAACTTAATGGATGTTTTGTATATATTCATAAAATAAATTGTATTGATAATATAAGTGTTCTTGATTATATTAAAAATGTTAATAGACGTAAAATATATGAAACAAACTACATCATGTATAATAAAAACAACTGTATGAATATATACAAAACATCCATTAAGTTAAATAATAAGTGGTTAATGGATAAAGAATGGATAGTTAATTAATTAATATATGTGGATATATATCCATTCAATATATATAACAGAGTAATTTTGTAGTAGAATTGAGGGGGAAAAAATCACATAATAGATCATGTCAAATATCCATTTGTTTATCTATCTTCTCTCATGTATTGATATAGATGTCGCTGTATGTGCTTTAAATCGTGGAGACATATTGAAAAGGGCAAAAAAACATAATTTGCCGAAAAAGGCTTTTATATAATAATTTTATAATTTGTAATCTTTGTTGCTTGTATACATGTATTTTTAAACATATTTGACTACAGTATAAGTAAGATTGTATGAAAAAAAACCTAGGAACTTCTGAAAGATAGCATTAGCTGGATTTTTTTGCATGGCATAGAAAAAGGGTTAAATATACTTATATGATAAATTAGAAATTAGTGTTAAATATACTTATCCTCTTTTTAAAAATAATTATGTAGAGAGAGGTGAGAATTAATATACATATATATATTTACAGTTACCTTCAGATGCTATAAATGGAAGTTACCAACTCTTAGCTTTTGGTTCAACTTCATCAGGAAAATATTCTTTTCTTGATAGCACTGATCTTCAATTTGAAGGAAAGAGTAAATCAATTTTCATCCAAACAGATAAACAAACCTACAAAGCTGGCCAATTAGGTATTGTACTTTATTTTTTTGTTTTTTATTATATTGTGTAATTATTTTAATAATTAGTGTAAATTATATCTATGCATATTTCTTACAATAACTTACATGTTTACCATCATATTTTAAGTTGTATTTATATAATAAATGTCTAAATTCTTTGCTGCATTTTTGAACATGTATTTTAAAACATTAAAAACATCACATGATCACCATTTCTTATGCTTGCACATAACTGTTATTAAAACAGGCAAAAATCCATTGATTACTCTGGCTGGCACTGAGTGGCACTATTGAATGGACAGTTTTGCCTATTTTAAAACATAATGGTAATAATTTAATATACAATTATTTACAGGGAAACTTTTTATTAATAAGATAATTTATCATTACAAAAAAAAGTATGACATAATAATTTTTATATTTTAAAATAAATGTTTTATTTATCATACAACATAAAAAATATTCAAAAAGTATAATGTATAACATAATAAAAATGTCTTTTAATTGTAAGATTCTACTAAAATAACACAGGTAATTGATAAAAGCAACCATCTATTGTATTGAAAATTATTAAAGACTCATCAATAATGTTCTATCCCATGTACAGGTTCAGAAAGTAGTCACATCATCAATTCATTCATTTTTCCATTCCATTCTCTTTATTGCCCAGTTCTTCAATTCCTTGTAACTCTTCCCATCTCCTATATCATTCAACAATGTCAATCTTTTCTATTCTTTCTTCTTGCTTCTAGTCATCATTTCCTCCAAAATATCTTTCATTAAACTATATGTCCAATCCAGTTTCTCTTTCTAATTTCCTCAATCAGTCTTCTTTTTTTGTTTACTCTCTTCAAAACTTCATTATTATTTTATTCATCCAAAACTTAATTTTTTTATTCTTCTCCATGTTCACATCTTAAGGTCTTCCAATCTGTTTCTAATATTATTATTCATTATTTACATTTCACAGCCATACAATAATTTCACTTCACACGCAGCATTTAATTAATCTTTTTCTTATTCTCTCTTCAAAGTTCCATGATTTTTTTTTAATAAATGCCTTTCTTTGCCAATGCTATTCTTTTAACTTCCATCTTTACTTCTTCCATCCTCACTCAACCAACTACCCAAATATCTAAATTCCTTTACTTAGTCAATTTTATTATCATGGATTTTAATTTGCAGTCTTTTTGCATTTCTCCTTTTTTTCTTAACATTAATCTTCATTCTACATTCCATACATCTTCATCCAATTTATTCAACATACTCTGAAAGTACTTTTCATCCTCAGCTATAAGAGTGATATTGTCTGCAAATCTTATATGTTTTATTGTTTTACCTCCGACATTAGCACCTCCACAGTCTAAATAATTATTTAACATTTCCTCTAAATAAATATTAAAAAGAACAGATAACATATTGCATCCTTGCCATCTCCTCTTTTTATATTCACTTCATTAGTTTTATTATTCTCTTGTCTAATTCTTATCCTTTGCCCAATATATATATATTCCAAATCAATCTTCCCTTTTTCCAAAATATTTCTTTATTTTTTTAAGATGATTATAAGTTTATTTCAGATTACTTTATCAAATGCTTTTTCCAAATCCACAAAATATATACCAAATTCTTTATCATTTTCAGTATATCTCATTGCAATTGTTTTAACAATAATGGCATTTCTTGTACTTTTCTGTCTCTGAAAACTAAACTGTTCTTCTCCAATATAATATTGTACATTCCTATAAATTCATTGAGTTAAAATCCTCAATAAAACTTTAGAAGCATGAGATAAAAAACTTATTGTCCTCTACTCCTCACATTTAACAGCTTTCTTCTTTTTAGCAATTGAAATCATTACTTAAAACATTTTCAGACCAAACTTTACTATTATATAAAATTGCAAAATTCTCCAATTTCATTCAAAAATTCTCTAGATATGCATAAAATCCAACAACGTTGCCATTTTTCATTTATTCAATTAACTTTATTACTTCATAAACATCACATGACCACCACTTCTTATGCTTGTGTATAACTGTTGTTAAAACAGGCAAAACTCACTATATGTATTGCCACACATAGCAAGCTAGAGTAATCAGTGGATGCCAGAAGGCTTGTGCATAAAATCCCATTTAGTGGCTACTCATTCAATATCCCCAGACTAGTTTCTGGCTTCTGACCTTCATCATTGAGGAGCCTTGGATCTGAGAGTAGGCACTTTATGGGGATTTTATGCACAAGCCTTCTGGCATCCATTGATTACTCTAGCATGCTGTGTGTGGCAATACATATAGTGAGTTTTGCCTGTTTTTGTTACTTCATCTGGCAATAGTCCATAGCTTTATCATCTACTTCAATATCTTTTTCATTTTTCAATTCATAATTAATTGAATTATTTTCTCTTCTAAATAAACATTGAAGATATTCTTTCCATTTTTTTAATATATCATTGCTACCACTATCAGTTAATCTCTTTACAATCTTATATCAATTTCACTTGCTAATCATGTCTTTTCCTTCTAAATGATATTTCTAATTCTATCATATAGCAGATCATAGTTTTACACCTATTGATGTATTTCTATCTCTCTATATTATTATTCCAATCGTTTTTTTTTTTTTGCTAAATCTGTTTCTCTTCTTAACTCATTATTATTTTTTTATATGCACTTTGCCCTTCCTCATTATTGACATTCTTCCATCTTCTCTGTATCTTTGTCAACATACCTTCTGTTATCCAAAATCATTTAGCTTTTTTTAAAAGTAAATAGTGCCTATTTTATTTTGTTGTTGTTTTTTAGTAATCCTTCTTTAATCCTACACTGACACATATCAGAAGTATTAATATATTCCCCACCTTTATCCATCTTTTTTATTGCATTTTCACATATTAAACCAAATTTTCCTTTTTCATTTCTCTTAATTTATCTCTGTTCCATCTTACATATTTTCCCCCTCTTTTTATTCTTTTTAAACATAACTTTAATTTAGTCACAACCAAACTATGATCTGATTTTATATCAGCAGGCAAAACATGTGAATCCTTAATAGCATTCTTATATGTACCCTGAATCAATATATAATCAATTTGATAATGATGTCTATTACTTGGAGCTTTCCATGTATACAATCTTCTTATATGACTTTTAAATCAAGTGTTTTCAATTATAAACCCATTCTCTTTAAAAAATTGTACAAGCTGGTGATCTCTTTCATTTACCAATACCGTAATTTCAAATAATTTTTCTTACTACCTTTCCCCACAACAGAATTCCATGACCCAATAAAAATATATATGTATTTTTTTTCTCATAGATTTCATCTTCTCATATTTTTCATCGATTTTAATATCATCATAACTATTAGTCATCATATAAACTTATATGAATACCAAATTCCTAGGATCATCATCAGCCTATCTTCAATACCATCTACTTTTGTCACATTATTCCAAATTTTCTTTCTAACAGAAATGCCAACTCCATTAAATGGTCTATCACCACCTGAATAAAATAACATCTTGACTACTTACTACTCCACATTCCTCCCACCTCACTTTGCTTAATCCTATGACATCAATATTATTTATTTACAACTCTTTTCAAATGTTGCCAATTTCCCAGCCCTTCTCAATGATCTAACATTCCACTTACCAATTCTCAATGTCTTTTTCTCATGGAATGAACTTTATGAGTATTTCACAGGTTTATGACCTGAAACCTCATGTCTACACCTGCCGGACAAGACAACCAAGCTATTCCTAGATATAGTTTCAACACCAAACATAATGATTTCTATAAACATACTCATAATAAAGCAAGAGAATTATAAGGCAAAATGATTTCCTGTTGCCTTCTTTTCCCAGCAATATTCTCCATAACAGATTTAATGTGCTAGCTGAATCTTATAAAATGAATATCCATCTATCACTGTTATTTTGTTGACATGGAAGAATGCTGCCTCTAATCCAGAATCTAGTGGAGTGTTAACTCATTTAATGGTATTCAACATTCACTATTATACATTCACTGTCATAGGAATTATGGCATTTTATAGAAATAAACAAACCACTGTTTCCTTCACCACTTCCTGCTAGAATTGAAAATTAAAAAGTTCCAAATGCTAGCAAGTATAACTCTTGAAGTTATTTGAAATCTCTATATTTAATGATGTCTAATTTTGGCTTTTACACAAAAGTGAGAGAGAGGGGTAAATAGTATGTATCTAGAGCAAATATTATATTGGGAAGCATCTCTGTCAACTTGATGATCCATTTTATTTTTATAAGGAAAAAAAGTGTTAAGAATGCATATATATTGAGTATAGACTGGCATATTAACACCTTATATTAGCAAAATAATAATTAATTAACAAAGAACTAATAATGATGGCTCACATCTTTTGATTTTGACTTTCTGTGAGTATGAATATCATTTCTATTGTATGTATGTAGAGGACAGGACATTTATTAAGGTTAATTAATAAATTATACATTTCTATTTATTTTTTAATATTGCAAACATATAATAGTAACAATTTTACCTTCTCTTAGTACAATAGATTTGTAAAAACTAGTTATTTAATTAGTTGATTACTGATAGTTTTAACAAGGCTGTAAACCTTAGCAATGAGTGTCTGAAAAAATCGTCACTAGGGACACTCATTGCTAAGGTTTACAGCCTTGTTAAAACTATTACTGAAATAATAGTGAGCGTTTAATAAAATTTATAATTACAACTTTGATTACTGATAGTAAATTGACTAGTTTTTGCATTTGTTACAGATACAATTTTCACAATGTAATATTCATAAATTATATATGTTGGTATATTTAGTTTTGAAATTGTAATATTTTTAATTATTGGGCATTTTTAATAACTGTTTTTCTACTGTGAAAATGAGAATCTTTCAAAACTTAATAGTATCCAAGATATGCTAAAAAAATAGCAATTTAAGAAATCTGTCTTTTCTAACAAAATAAATTTGAATTATGTAATAATTTATTTTCAAGCATTTATTTAATGGTAACATTGATAATGTTAGAAAACAAAATTTAAATTTGCTCAGCAATTTAGTAAAGTCAGTGATTGTTAGTCAAAACCAAAGGTTAGATATAAAATTGAAAATAACCTATATATATTATATATGTAGTAATACTTTATTTTAACATCTAAATTAATAATCATAACTATAAACTTAAAAAATTTATTGGTGTAATAAATAAAGTAAATATTAATGTTTATTACTATTATTGTGGTAAATAATAATATTGGAAGTGATATTCATATTTTCTCATGTATAGAACAGATTATTAAAATTATCCCTTACATATCTTGGTTAAAAACTACATAAAGCCTTGGATATTCTGTTAAAACTAATTCAACCTATGGATTAACATTTTTGTTTAACACCACAGCAAATATGGTAATCCAAAAGATAATCAATTATATTCATTAGTATTATATCTTTGTAAATATGTCTAGAGATGTTATGATTTACAAAAGCTATCCCTTAAAGGGATCCATTGTTGTGTCACTATCTGAAGGAATATGAATAAACAATTGATAACTTGTTAAATGATTTTGGAAAACCGATATATTAGTGAATTGCTGCTATACAAACTCATTAATTATACCCTTATGGGTTTAATGTGTTAAATTCATCTTTAGTGGAATTTTATTACATTATAAAATGCAAATGATGTCTTTTGTACATTACCCTTATCTTTACTGTAATCATGAATTTTTCATACCACCTACAATCTTTTCTCTACTAAAGTCATATATATTTTACACACCTACCTATACTCTTCTGGGTTTTTTGTTATTTTTTTATTTTTCACACTTTCACTAATTTCTTCTACTTTCTATTTTTTATTTTCTGATTCTACTAAAGTGTATTATTATTTAAAATATTTGTTTTTCAATGGTCTTTTTTAACCATTTAGGTTCTGATGGAGAAATAAATAAATGAATTTATTTTTCTAACTGTAGTGGTATTAATTTAAGAATGCCTATTATTAATCATTTTTTTAATTTCTTGTTTATGTATTTTTGTCATATTTTTATTCTAACTTTAAAATTAATTATGACAAACATTCTTAAATTAATATTACTATAGTTACAAAACAATTAACCACATTTTTCTACATCAGTACACAAACCATAGTTTATTAAAAAGATTAGCAGAGAATGTGAACATTTAAAAGAAATAAATCAAAATCTGACATTTAGCATTGCTATGATTATTCATATTTTAATTTCTAAAGATATTGCTAATTGTAGCATATTTTATAATAATAATTTTTGTGGTTCTTTATATCCAATTGCATTAAATAAAATGTTTAATATTTACTAATAGAATAATTTTAAAAAGCCTAACAAGCATATGTAAAGGAGATGAAGTAACTGTCAGTGATGCTTTTAATAATTTTGCTTTAATTTTAAAAATAATGAACTGATAATGAAGAATATTATGCAACAATCACATTAAAATATAAGAATATAAATATGCAGGAAGAATAATCATTTTTGCCCCATAATGTGGACATTGTCAATATGACTAAATGTAAGTCACATTAAAATATGGTTTCAGTTGGCAAGAAAATAAATATCTATTAATTTGTCATGTAATAAGTAACTAATTCAAATTACTCTAAATTCACTCTATTGTGCAGGATGTAAAAGCTGATTTTTCCAAAGGAATTTATTCTGCTTTAATTACAGCAATTTAATGTGAGTCATGTGTCTCTGTAGTATTAATGTATAAATGCAGTTAACCAGTGTATAATGTCACATACTCAATAATTACTATACATTGTAATAACTTTAATATAATTATACAAATAGTCAGCACACATGTTTACAACAAATCATTATCTGAAATTTTATTGAAAAGCATCTGAGAACTAACATATATTGCATATTCAAAAAGCTAAGTAACATATTATTGTTATTTAAAAGAGGAATCAAAAGTACTCTCATCTACTCAGAAAAAATGACTGGATTCCGATTACAATAGTGTTCCTGAAATGTTAGTACCTTGTAGTATCAAAAATATCAGAAGATCAGATTCATAAATGTCATTGAGGATAACTATGTTTTGTCTATAGTTGACCAAAAGGTCTATCAGTTAATGATTCTAATCAGATTAATGTGGCTCAACATTTAGTATTATTATTGAGTAGCAGTCAAAATATATTTACTCCATACTGAAGCTTCATAGCACAAGAAACAAACTTTAAGTAATCAAAACATCTGGGAAGAAGGCAACATGATTGTTATCAAAAAATATAGTGAAAGAAATCAAAACACCCATTAGAATGTATTAAATTTTTTTGTTAAATGTTTATTTTTGTCAGGAAGGGGGGGGGGGTATAATGAACTTATCCCAGGGTATCTAACAAAGTCAGTTTGACTAAATGAACTCTGGCATTTTGTCATTTTACCTTAAAGTTGTGGATTCAATGAACAAGAAAATAAACAGGTATTCATTTATCATATAATAAAACAATCATTTATAATAGAATTGTAATCACTCTGCAGTCTGTAATAACAAGATATAGAAGGTGGTTTTTCCAAAGGAAATTAGTCAATTTTCTTTCAGAAAGTAGCCCTGCATGGTTCAGTACAGAGGTGGAGTGTGTGGCTTTCATGTGAAAGTTCCTAAATTGATTTCAGTTCTGATACATCAACTTCTTATAAGCACTCAAGCAATGAATCCATTTAATTTTTTTTTCCCAACAAGTAGCAAGAATCATATTTCATAGTAGTGATAATGTGCCATAGTCAATGCCTATTATACATAAACAAGGCAAAACTCTCCATACATTAGTGCCACCCTGTGCCAACCAGAGTAATCAATGAATGCCAGAAGGCTTGTGCATAAAATCCCTATCTAATGCCTACTCATCCAATATCCCCAGACTAGTTTCTGGCTTGTGATGCTTAATGACTATTATACATGGTACTGAATATAAACAAGTGGTAAATGGACAAATAAATATAAATGCAATTTATCCACTTTACTTTGAACACATTTTAGCAATTTTTTTTAATTGTATTGCATTTATATAAACTATTACATACTTGTTAAACAGGCTTTAACCTGTATTCCCTGCATCTTGAAATTCATAATAGTCAAGCAATATTATGCCGATAGCGGGACCTCTCAAAACAGGACACAAGATAGCGATGTTTATAAAGGTAAGAGCAGCCATCTTATCTTTAATCTAACTTGCTAATTATATAGGTGAATCTGAAGCATCTTGACTTGGGAGCATAAATACAGGTTAAAGCCTGTTTAATAAGTATTTACATATACTGCCTATATGCTTGATAAATTAATTACTACTCTTCATAAACTATTACAACAAAATAATGGAAGTAGCGAATTTAGTAACATTTCTAAATATAAATATACACAAATGGCAACTATCTGCTGAGTCACAGAATTTTGCATTTTGTAACTGAGTTTATTATCAGTATTTGGCATAAATAATAATGTCTTTTTGCATTCTGTATATTAAATGAACTCACAAATATTTAGAGAATTTGTATTTGTTAATATTTCTCTGAACCCAGTCTTTGATGATAAACAAATAAAATAAAAAAAGAATATAAAGTCTTTAGTACTCTAGAAATAGTGAAAAAATATTTATCAAATGAATTTTTAAAAAGAAAATAATGTATAAGTTTATAGTACATAGGTGAAAATGGAAGAAATAAAGAAAACAATATTGTCTATTAAATGGATTTTTAAAGATGTTTAAAAAACTAGATTTAAGAATGTGAAAAATGAAATAAAATTTACAAGAAATTATGATAGTGAGATATATGATAGAAATGCACAAAAAGCAGTGTACATATTTTAGATGTCATAAGGGGCAGTAAGAAAGGCCTCACACAAAATATTAAAATAAATAACATCGGAGAAAAATAAATGGGAACTTCTACATGGAACTGTTAAGATAAGAAGTAGGAATATGAGAAACAGAAGAATGTCAAGATAAAAAAAATGATGATCAATTTAAGGAAGTCACAATAACTAAAACTTTTGCTAAAAAATATATCATTTTGAAAGGAAGTGAAACCACAGATAAAATAAATAAATTGAAACTCTTGTTGGTTTTTATTTGTTTTTAATATTATTATTTAATCATTTCTATCTCACTTATTTATTGCTCATATTTTTATAACCCCCCCCCCCTTTTCTGAAAATTTATAATCACTTTATGTTATATCATTTTTAAATGTTATTAATTCATTATAGAATCCATCTCTGATTTCTAACCTCTCTTATCCACATCACTCCAGCATTATTTATTTATATTTTATGCAGCATATAATTTAATAATGCATCACTAATTAATTTTGTCTTATAATTTTTAGTTCAATACCGAATTTTTATTCTAAGTCCTGAATTGAAACCGATTCCAAGTTCTTTTAATGGATATATTAATGTAAGTATTATATAAATCTAGATAAACAGTTGATAAAAATCACTATCTTATCTTTTTTGCATTATTCATTTTATGGATATGTGCCAAAAATCTAATCTGAAAATGATTTATTTATTTAATGAAAGTTTTGTATAGGAAAATGTTTGGCATCTTTATGAAGATAATTAATTCTGTATGTTAACTGGTTTGCTGAAAACTATGTTGATTTTAAGGAATCTTCTGGCACTGAGCTATTTAACAATTGTTTTCCTTCAGAGTATAAAAAGAAAATTGTTATATATAAACATGCACCCACAAACATCACAACAACCTAAATATATATATAGCTAACTCTAAACATTACAGAGGGTTACAGACTAAATTATTAGCAGTAATAGTTTAGACTCTATAGCATATTTATTGGTAATTATTATACTTTAGATTGTTATGATGTTTGTGTATAATAAACAAATGTCAGTGATATTATATACGAATTTCAGTTGTCATTAGTATTATACATATGCAAATACTTTGATCATATTAGCATTTTTGACAATTATGTATAAATTGAATTTATTAATCTTATTAATTAAGACTTTATATTGTATTTTTTATATTGGTCTGATCTTAACATCATTTTATAATAAATTCTAAAGAGTGTTTTCTATATATTCTGAATATTTTAATTTCGTTTTACTACCTTTATTAAAAAAGTTTGTGAAACATTATTTTTTCTTTAAATTAGTTTTTATTTCCATTTACAATTGTTATTATTAAAGATCTTTCAACATTAGTTATTTTTCAAAATCTAATTTTTGCATTCAGTAATAAATTATAACATCAACTTTATTGTAATTATTGCACATAAGAAATACATATATATTAATTCATAATTTGTGAATACATGATTTCCAAATATAATTCACAGCATAATAACTAAAGCTCAATAAACCAATAAGAGTATACACAATCTATTGTTAAGACAATTTCCCATCTTTGGTCTATAGAGTTTGTCTTGATGATGAATTGTGGTTATTCCACTAATTTATTAAGTTTTGGTTGTTTTACTGTTAATATATATATATATGCATAAGATTTTATGCGGTTAAAGTTAATTCATACACTATCATACCCTTAACTTGAAGCTCAAATATAAACCAGTTTTAAAGCTTTAAACTTATTTTAATCTATAACCAGGGTTGTCAAGCGTTGTTAGCCCGAGAGGTCATCGCAGCCACCTTGCAAGCAAGTAGTTGGTTGCAGATGGTTGTGGGTTCGCATCCTGGCCGATGCTATGACATATGAGGAAAAAAAAAATCTATAACCAGGGTTTAGATTTGTTATTTTTTCAGATAGTCATCCAAATTCACACAAGTAGTCATTCAGTTATATTGATCAGTAAATGGTAAATATTTTCAGCTAGAAAATCAAACAAGAATCAAAATACTTTAAACCCTTCACTTTCTGAAATTTAGCAAGCCTAGTGATTAATATCTTTTGATATACTATTTCTCTCTACACAAATCTTGAAGAGGCATTATTGCTAATAGAAGTCATAAATGGGTATGGCCATTCTAACTTGAAGGAAAAAAAGTAGAGAATGTTGATATCTATACAAATATATCTATATATGACACACAGTTTTTTCCCTATTGCAGTGCTGACATCTATTATGAATTTGAGTAAACTGTAGATAGCAGATGATAATGTTTATTAAAGCTTTATTCAGTGTTATCTTAATCACATTCTCAAATTAATTTCTGGTTTAGATGCTTCATCAATGAGAAGCTTGAATCTGGATTTAGTGCACCTGATGATGTACTTGAAAAATAGAATAAAAGATGGTTATTGGATGAATGATGCATTAGATTATTTAAAATGCCCTAGCTTCAGATCCAAGCTTTTCTCTGATGAAGGCCATAAGTCAGAAACTGGTTTGAAGATATGAGCAGAATAGAATTGGAAGCAAATTTGATAAGCAGTACCATCTAGTATATACTCATTTCTCAATTTACAATAGATACTAGAATAAAAAAAATAGAATTGTATTTGTTAAAGACAAAATTACAATAAAACTTCAATTTTTTATTTTAGTTACTTCAAGAAATATTTTTCAAGTTATTTAAATTCCATTTAAAAAATTATTGAAATCAAAATATCTTAGTCTTAAATAATACTTTTTTTTCTTTCATCAATTTGATATATGTTTTTTAGAATATATTCAGTTTTTACATATATCATTATTGTAAAATGTCAATTATTGCACATCTATCTTATAATTCTTTCCAAATCTTCTGTCAATTGCTTTATTATTCACTTTAGGTCATCATTGACCTTATTGTTTTATTCTTCAATTGTATCACATGATCAAATTTCCTATACTAGCATATTAATTGTTGATAAACAGAGCAAAACTCTCCATACAGTATTGCCACCTGTGCTAAACAGAGTAATCAATGGATGCCATAAGGCTTGTGCATAAAATCCCTATCTAATGCCTACTCATCCAATATCTCCAGACTAGTTTCTGGCTTGTGGCCTTCGTCAGTGAGGAGCTTTGGATCTGAGAGTACTGCATCTAGATCTTAGGATCTAATGCAACCCTCTAGCAACCACCTTTTATCTCTACTTAACTACAAAACTATGAGAATGAAATTGAAAACACAAAAAATATTTTCATTCTAAGCTCAATAGCTTATATAGTCATATGGTTCTGAACTCAGTTCAGCACCCATACATTTTGGTGTCTTTGGCTCTTTTACAACCATACATAGCCACCAGTATCCTATTAGGCAGGATTGGTGATAAACCATTAAGCATCACATAATCACATTTCCTATACTAGCACATTAATTGTTGATAAACAGAGCAAAACTCTCCATACAGTATTGCCACCTGTGCTAAACAGAGTAATCAATGGATGCCAGAAGGCTTATGCATAAAATCCCTATCTAATGCCTACTCATCCAATATCCCCAGACTAGTTTCTGGCTTGTGACATTCGTCAGTGAGGAGCTTTGGATCTGAAAGCACTGCATCTAGATCTTAGAGGGTTGCATTAGATCCTAAGATCTAGATGCAGTGCTCTCAGATCCAAAGCTCCTCACTGACGAAGGCCACAAGCCAGAAACTAGTCTGGGGATATTGGATGAGTAGGCATTAGATAGGGATTTTATGCACAAGCCTTCTGGCATCCATTGATTACTCTGTTTAGCACAGGTGGCAATACTGTATGGAGAGTTTTGCTCTGTTCTTCAATTGTAATCATTATTGAGTTTCTTCTTTTCTTCATCTTGCCTTCTGCAGTGTCATTATTATTATATATATATATGTCATATTATTATTACTATTTGCGGGATATTCCGTGTAGTGAAAAAGCTAAATGCTGACGTTTCAGTACAATATCAAGTACCTTCCTCAGAGCGTCCTCTTTCTCAAATCATAAGAATGCATGTGAGATTTAAAATCGTTTTTATCGTTTTCTTTCTCCTCATATTTAAATTCTATTGGTTGAGAAGTTTTAAAATTTATTTTCTCTTCCAATAGTTTCTTCCAAATGTTGTTAATCTTCTTTAACTCACACCTTTCATTTATGCTCTTGGGCCTTTTAAAAATCTCTATAGCTTCTCTTAGCAATCTCTGGTCATATTGTTCAATTTTTGCTAAAATATTTGTTTTTTCAAAATTGATATCATGATTTGTTAATTTAATATGAGAATAAATAGCTGATGAATTGGATTTTTCTCTCACTGCCAGAATGTGTTCTTCCTTTCTAATATTTATTCTACGATTAGTCTGTCCTATATATGTATGTGGACAGACCCTACATGGAATTTCATACACACCATGACACTCCAAAGCAATTTTATCTTTAGGAAGAGGAAATATTTCACTAATTTTTTTATAAGTAGTGTAAATTGTGTGAATATTATTATTCTTTAAAATGTTACCAATTCTATCAGTTACTCCTTTAATATATGGCAAAATTGTCTTAATTTTTGATGTATCAAAATCTTTTTTCTTTTGATATGTATAAGCCCTATTAATAATTTTGTAATTAAAACCATTATGAAGAAGCATTTTATTAGTAGCAAAAAGGTCCCGGTGAAAATGGCTATCATCAGAAAGTCTCTTTGTTCTATCCAATAATGTCTTTGCCACTGAAAATAGTTGTGCAGGATGGTGATGAGAGGAAAAATGCAGATATCTCCCAGTGTGTGTTGGTTTTTTATATATACCATGGGATAAAGAACCATCTTCCCTTCTTTCAATCAAAACATCTAAAAAAGGTAATTGATTATTATTTTCTATTTCCATGGTAAATTTAATATTGTTGTGAAGAGAGTTTAAAAAATTAAAAAAGTCATCAAGAGCATGCTTACCATGAGGCCAAATAACAAAGGTATCATCAACATACCTCAGCCATATAGATGGTTTTTTAACTGCTAAAGTCAAAATTTTATTTTCCAAATCCTCCATAAAAATAGAAGCTAATGCTGGAGAAATTGGTGAACCCATAGCTAGACCTGATGTTTGTTTATACATCTGCCCATCAAAAACAAAAAATGTATTCGATAAGCAGTGTTCAATCAAAACCACAGCAAAATTAGGCAACTGAATATTTTTTTAAAACTTGAATCGCTTCATTTACAGGTACACTAGTAAAAAGTGAAACAATGTCAAAACTTACCAAAATATCATTCTTAGTCAATTTAATATCCCGGATAAGCTCAAGAAAATGATTAGCATCTTTAACATATGATGACATCGTTGTTAAATGCGGCTGTAAAAAAGAAGTCAAAAAACGAGCTAGTGTCTGTGTAGGTGAACCAACTGCACTTACAATCGGTCTCAATGGAATATAATATTCACACAATTTACACTACTTATAAAAAAATTAGTGAAATATTTCCTCTTCCTAAAGATAAAATTGCTTTGGAGTGTCATGGTGTGTATGAAATTCCATGTAGGGTCTGTCCACATACATATATAGGACAGACTAATCGTAGAATAAATATTAGAAAGGAAGAACACATTCTGGCAGTGAGAGAAAAATCCAATTCATCAGCTATTTATTCTCATATAAAATTAACAAATCATGATATCAATTTTGAAAAAACAAATATTTTAGCAAAAATTGAACAATATGACCAGAGATTGCTAAGAGAAGCTATAGAGATTTTTAAAAGGCCCAAGAGCATAAATGAAAGGTGTGAATTAAAGAAGATTAACAACATTTGGAAGAAGCTATTGGAAGAGAAAATAAATTTTAAAACTTCTCAACCAATAGAATTTAAATATGAGGAGAAAGAAAACGATAAAAACGATTTTAAATCTCACATGCATTCTTATGATTTGAGAAAGAGGACGCTCTGAGGAAGGTACTTGATATTGTACTGAAACGTCAGCATTTAGCTTTTTCACTACACGGAATATCCCGCAAATAGTAATAATAATATGACATCTTTTATCCGTGAAAACATTAGAATTAATATATATATATATGCTTAATCAAATGTATCTTCCAATTTATATTTTTTAAGTATATAATCTTTTTTCATTTATTCTCTTCAGCACTTCAATATTGCCCTATACTATTCTTTTTAATTTGCCTTTTGTATTTTTTTCCAAACCTACAACTAAGAAAAATCTTTTCTCTCCATTTTTTTTTTTTTTTTTGCAACCCTCTAAGCAGACTTTTTTTTAAAATTCAGATTTTATTGGATCACAGAATAATTTAGTTTTGTTAAAGGTTTATTTAGCTAAATCAATTATCATTGTCATTATGTTCAGCATCAATCTTTCTAAATACACAAAAGTATTTGTTCTAAAACCTCTATCCAATTATCATTGTTAATCTTTATCATATCTAACTGTAAATTATTGCTTTATAAAGATATAAAGGTATTACTTTTTACATAAAATCTCGACAAATTTTATTCAATCTCATAATATTTTATTGTGCTCTTTTTTTTCATAGTTTCAGTACTATTCATTTCTTGATCCAGATCTATTAGTAAGGAAATATAAGTTGTCATGATAGATTTGAATGTCGAGAGAAGTGTTATTAAAACAGCCAAAACTTTCCATACAGTAGTGTCACTCAGTGCAAGCAAGAGTGACCAATGGATGCCAGAAGTCTTGTGCTTAAAATCCCTATCTAGTGCCTACTTATCCAGTATCCCCAGACTAGTTTCTAGCTTGTGGCTTTTGTCAGTGAAAAGCCTTGAATCTGAGAGCACTGTACCTAGATCTTAGGATCTAATGCAATCCACCAGCAACCGCCTTTTATCTCTATTTAACTACAAAACTATGAGAATAAAATTGAAAACAATAATATTTTCAATCCAAGCTCATTAGCTTATGTACTCATATAGGTCTGAACTCAGTTCAGTATCTATACATTTTGATGTCTTTGGTTTTTTAATAATCATAGCCACCACTATCCTATTAGGCTGGATTGGTATTAAACCACTAAACATTACATGCTTGCTCATAACTGTTATTAAAACAGGCAAAACTCTCCATACAGTAGTGTCACTCAGTGCAAGCAAGAGTAACCAATGGATGCCAGAAGGCTTGTGCATAAAATCCATATCTAATGCCTATTCATCCAATATCCCCAGACTAGTTTCTAGCTTGTTGCTACATAAGCTAATGAGCTTGGATTGAAAAGATTATTGTGTTTTCAATTTTATTTGCATAGTTTTAGGTGGCTGCTGTAGGGTTTAGATCCTAAGATCTAGGTGCAGTGCTTTCAGATCCAAAGCTCCTCACTGATGGAAGCCACAAGCTAGAAACTAGTCTGGGGATATTGGATGAGTAGGTACTAGATCAGGATTTTATGCACAAGCCTTCTGGCATCCATTGGTTACTCTTGCTTACACTGAGTGGCACTACTGTATGGAGAGTTTTGCCTGTTTTAATAACAGTTATGAGCAAGCATAAGAAATGGTGATCATGTGATGTTTAGTTGAGAGAAGTGAAGATATTTAAGATGTATAAATAAAAATGTACTTTTTTATATGACACCATTGCTTTTTTTTCTTTGATCTGAAAAAATAAAGAAAATAGTAATTGTAAAAGAAATGAAAAAGAAGATATAATGAGTATAAAAAAACTTTTAAAGAACAAATGGGAGAAAGATAGAAGTAGATGGGAAAGCTATTTAATAAAATAAAATGACTGGCTAAAATAGAATTAAGATGGAAATGAAATGACTTAATAAGCAGTCAACTAAGAAAATTAACCCCTTAACACTACAGGAAAGAACGCTAAGGAATATTTTGGAGATGTATATAAAAGATAATTAAACCAATAATCATTTCCATCATATAAATTTAGTTTACGTATTGCTGTTATAGCAGCATATTTTTTTCATCATCTCAGTGACATTTTCTGAAGCTTTATGAAGTAATAACAGATGCACAGGATAGGAATTTAATAAATACTTTTATTTGTCATCTATTATTACTTATTAAAGTTTACAGTAAGTAGCACAGAGATGGTGGGAAATTATGCTGCTATGAAAAAAAATTAATAAAAAAGAAGGCTGTTCAAAGCAGAGAGAATATAATGAAAAGGCTGTTATTCAGAGTAGGGAAAAGATAATGTGTGCTTAAAGAAAAAAATATTCCAATAAATATGTACTAACATACTTAGGTGATGTGGTCTTGGAAAGTGACATGTTTTATTTGAAGATTTAATTCATGGAAAGATGAGTAAATTTATGAATGCACAATTGAATATAGAAAAAGATTTAAAAATAAAAAACAAGAGGACTAAATAATATGGTAACTGAAACATTAATAAGTATGAAAAGATTTGCATGGTTTAAGAAAATTATAAAAAAATAATGATTCCAGATGAATGGAAAGATATGAGAATCAGATTATTATACAAAGGGAATTGGAAAGATTTTATATTACAATTAATTTCAGACTAATGTCAAAAAATATTGTACTTTTTAAATTATTTACATATATTTAAAAGATAGGATTAGGACATGGTTGAAAAATCATAAAATTTTGGGGCATATTCTTAATGTATTTCAGTTGATTGAAATGTTTTATAGAAAAAAATAAACAATATTTATTGCACTTTTAGATATAGGAAATGCACTTGATAGGGTTGATAAGAATTAATTGTAAAGAAATCTTGGAAAATATATAAATAGACTTGAAATGAAATGAATTATTAAGAATTGTTTACCAGGATATTATTTATAAATACTTATTAGGGAATATAGAATTGTTAGAAATTAAAGTGAAATGAGATTGAAGGCTCCTCACTAATGAAAGCCACAAACTAGAAACTAGTCTGGGGATATTGGATGGATAGGCACTAGGTGGGGATTTTGTGCACAAGTCTTCTGGCATCCATTGATTACTCTGGCTTGCATTGAGTGGCACTACTGTATGGAGAGTTTTGCCTGTTTTAATAACAGTTATGAGCAAGCATAAGAAATGGTGATCATATGATGTTTAGTAATATATAACTTTGTTATTAATTGTGTCTTTAAGAGCATTGAAGATTAAATAAGGAAGATTGAAATTAATGGTGAGAATTTCCAAAGTTGTCATCAGAAAAACACATGTATGTCAACTGTCTTTTTTGCATATTATATAGCATTTTGAAAATAGTGTGAAAAATAAAAAAAAATTGATTTGAAAAGTTAGAAAAAGTGAGAAATTTAAAAATTAGTATTTAATGGAAAGGATAAAATTGTAGAATGGAAAATAGGAAATATTTGTTTTGAAGAAGTGTAACAGTATAAATATTTAGGTACTTTATTAAATAGATAATAAGAATTACACAAACAGTTGAGAATTACACTTGGCTAAAAAAAAAAAAGGAATGTAATTTATTAAAAATCTCACATATTTCTTATGTAATAAATTTAAGATATGCTGAATCATTTGAAAATAGGTAACTGTGCCTACTTTAACATTTGGAAATGATACATATTGGATTAGCCAGAGATCTCTGAAACTTTTAGGTAAAATTTAAAAAGAAATAGGTAAATATGCATTGAGTAGTAGTCAGCTAATGAAGTTATTAAAGAAAAAATGAAATGGACATTTTTTTTAATAAAGGAATTTAAAAGCAAATTAGAAACATTTGGAAGGTTACAATATCATAATTAAACAGTAATATTTAATTGGATATGGAGGGTCATTAAATGACAAAAGTTTTACATTATGCAAAGTTAATATGTAGAGAATTTGTTTCAATTTATTTACAAGAATGTGTAGACTTTATATTATATATATTAAAGTGAAAAATAGGATAGATTAGATGGCTAGAGAAAGTAAAGTAGCTATGGAAAATAAATAAAAATATAAAAAAATAGCTTAGAGTTATATAAGAATAAAAAATATGTAAGGCTATAACATTAAAAAGAGATTATTGTTATTTAGTGAAAAAATATAAACTTTGAATACCAGTAAAAGAAGACAAAAAATGGAATACGGATTTACACTGTGTATGTGATTTAAGTAAGATATGAGATAGAGTGTCTTGAACATTTATTTTTTGAATGTATTGAAAGAGAATCAGCGTAAATTGCATGGAATGAAAAAGAAATATAAAGCTGAAGAGAATGAAAGAGCCTAGAAATGTTATAATTTTTGTTTAAATCTTTATAACAAAAATATGGATAGTGGAATTAAGGGTTCATTTCTGTTAAAGTTGAATAAGAAAAAATGAATCGGTATTGAACAAATAATTTGGAAATAAACAGTAATAAATACTGCTGTTTATAGTGATTTCAAAGGAAAGGAATGCGTAATTTAGATAGCAGGTTGTCAGAGCCTCCTGCACAGAAATTTCTGAATTTGAGAAAATACTATTTTATATTTTATCACCATGGAGTGGGGGGTAATAACATTATTATTATACTGTAATATAATTCAACTGTGTATTTTAACTTCTATATATAAATTGATGATCTATGTAATACAGAATAAAAACTTTTAAATATAAATCGTGTTGAAAATGTTGGATTAGAAAGTTAATAATGTAAAATGTTTTCTAACATTTATTATTTTGTCAAATGGAATGTTTGTTTTTTAAAAAAAATAAATAAATAGCTGTCATTGCAATAAAAAGTATTATTTTATATCTTTTTTTCAATGGGGGGGGGGTGTTAATTAATTAAGAAAATAAAAATAATAAAATTCATGAACACGATATAACCTTTAAATAACTATTTTAGTGAGTTCTTAAAAATAGAATGTATAGAATGATAATTTTTTTTAATGTTATATTTTTAGAAAGATTTAATAAAATAAAATAAATGTAATCACGATATTAATGTTTCAAAATACAATCTCATTCAGTATTTGTCCCAAATCTGAATGAAGATTAGTTATATGAAATAATAAAAAAATATAGAGTAAATATAAACTCTGGTATAAATAAGACCAGAATGACATATAAAAAATAATATAAATATTCTATCAGATATTATCATTTATATGATCAATAATACTAGATAATAGTGAATTCTCTATATTATTAAAATCATCTATAGTAAGACCAGTTTTTAAATCTGGGGATAAAAATAATTTTGACAGCTATAGGCTTTGTCTATTTGATATTTAATTGTTAAAATAAAAAATATATTCATAAAATAATTTTTTAAAATAAAAATAACTTTTTCAATAAAAACCTATATGGATTCATAGAAGGAAAAAACACCAATATGTTATTGGAGAATTTTGCAGATTAATGATAAAAAACATAAATATAATTTTTTTTAAGATTTTTAACATAATTGAACGTAATTAATTTACAGTTTAGAAAATTATGGAATTAGAGGAAAATTGCTCAGTTAGTTCAAAAATTACTTAAATAATAAATATGTTGTATTTAAAATATCAAATGTATTGAATAAGGAGCAAAAAAAAATTATATGGAGTTCAAAGTTCTGTACTTAATGTATTGTTTCTTATATTTATAAATGACTTATAAAATATTAATACTAAAAAATCAATATTTCAATATGTTGATGGTATTGTTATTATAATTGTGAATGACAATATTGATATTGCAGTTAGAAAATATCAAGAAAATTTTAGCATAATTGTTTTTTGGTGCTCTGATAAAAGAATTTATATAAATGGGGGGAAAAACAGAAATGTATGCTAACATATTCTCTCATAACATAATTGTATAGATAATAATAATGTATAAAAGTAGAACAAATAAAATATATTAGATATCTTGGTATGATAGTAGATTGAAAAATATATTGGAAGCAACATATTAATATTTTAATTGTTAGATTTAGATATTTTATAGTCTTTTTTTTTTTTTCAAATTCAAAGATATTTTTCTTTTGAATACTTTTATTATTATATATAAACTCTTATTTGAATCTATATTGAGATATGGAATGCCACTTTATGGTCTTGTTGTTTATTCTAATATTAGAAGATTAACATTATTGCAAATATAATAACAATAAAAAAGATTACAAAAATAATTTTTTTAATATTTAATAAATTTCTTGAATATTTATTTACAGAAAAGAAAATTTTTTGATAATACGTTAAAGAACTTCGTATAAAATAATTTAAAATATATCTAAGAAAAATGGGTACAATAACTTGTAATGAATATAGAACTAGAATAAGAAATCACTATGTTGTTAAATTATTTAATAATTTACCTATTGAATTAAAAAAATAGGAAATAAAAAATCAAACTAAAAATATATGAAAGGGGGGTGGGCAGTAACTTCGAATGTAGCAAAATATATTTAGGTATAAAATTATTATGTATAATTAATATATTGTTGAAATATAATGGATTTTTGTTACTATTGTTATGATTAGTATATTTGAATTATTTAAAATTGAAAAAATTGTAATTATATAAACTATATTATGGAAGTAATGTAATTTTCTTTTTCCTTTTCCTATGTATTGATTTCTACTTTAACATATCATACCATTTACAACCTTTTTAAATACTTTATCAATACTATTTATTTATTTCAAAACTAACAGTTTTAACTGTCCTTCAGTCATCATTAGAGCTCTTTATAATCCTATTTCTAAAGAGTTGAGTCTTTAGAAATAGGATTATAAAGAGCTCTGTCTTTAGAA